>SJYV01021010.1:869014-942804 GCA_006410875.1 Neotragus pygmaeus | reverse complement strand
TCCCAGCTTGCATTCTCCTTTCAATGTCTTCACTGCAAGTGCGTGGCCTGCTCACTGCCCGCTGTCAGATAGTAGTAACGACAGCACCTGCGTCTCCGGAGCTCCCACTGTGCGGGGCGCAGGCGCCATCCCGCTTCACGGCTGCTCTCTCGGTCCCTCCTGCCCGTTGCCTGCCCCAGTCGCCTGGGCTAGGCCCCTAGCAGAGCGCAGGAGCTCCTGACCCGCATCTCACTCATCTTCTGCTTATTGTTCCCCTCTGCCTGGCAAGGTACAAATACACAAGGCTGTGTGGTGTCAGAATGTAAAGTAAGTGGTAGAGAGTGGGCTAGGCCTGACGGAGTGCTTTGAAAATAAGCATGGAGTGAGTGAATGGAAGAAGAAACAGCAGCTCAGAGAGGGCAAGTAACTTGCCCAAAGCCACAAAGCTAGAAAGTGGTGGAAAGGAAGTTTAAATTGCATTGTCCCTGACTGCTGGAGACACCAGTGTCTGAGCTGCCACCTCCCTCCCCGGGGACGCCTCACCTCTGCTGTCGGCTGCACTATTCCCCTCTCCCCCTACCAGGGAGTCGCAGGGGCCGCGCCAGCCCAGCTTGTGGACGTTCCTAAGAGAACAGACCCGGTGAAGGAGAAAACGACCCTTTCACCCATAAGAGGAGAGGGTCCAAGCCGGAACAGGAGAGAGGTGCATCCTGCTGGCTCCTTTGAAACCCTGGGACCCTGTGCAGGGCAGCCTTTGGAAGATGAGAGCTGGCGCTACCTGTCTTGCAGATTTGGAATCTAGGTCATTCTGCTGCCTCCCCTCCCCCTCCGGAAGGCAAGCTGATTTCTCCTAGGGTCTCAGAGCAGGAGAGGGGCCAACAAGAGAAAATGTTTTAGTGGGACCCACACCGCGCCTGCTTCTGTCAGGAACGCTTCATTTTGAAGTCAACGTAATTTATGAGCTGCAAATGGATTTAGCATTTAAAAGAAAAAGACTTGGAAAAGGTACAAAGTGCACCTCACACCCTTGCACTGAGGCGTGTTTGCGGCTCTATTAATCATCCCAGACAAAAGAGATTTTAATCTAGGGCTAGGCAGTCCAGGGAGGCCCAGCCGGGCTCCCGAACCCCAGGGCTGGCTGGGAGCAGCAGGCGCTGGCTGCGGGCCTGGTCTTCGAGCGGCTCCGGCCTCGGGTGCTCCGCACTTGTGCTGAGCCCTGGTCTGAGTCACGCAGTGGATGAAATTACAGAGGTTCTTGCACATGATGAATCAGAAAGCAGGATCAAGGCAAATATTTGGACAAGCCTTGCCCCGCGTGGAGCAGGAGGGAGCGGAGCAGCCTGCCAGCTGCCTGCCCAGAGATCGTTTCTGACAGAGTGCTGCCGGGGGCAGGCCGCTGCTTAGGGGGAATTAGTTCTGATCCGTGCAGTCACCCTGCAGTTGGAGCACTTGGCCAGGCCCCCACTGAGAGAGAGGCCTGGGAGCGTCCTAGGACCCTGAGCCGTGATTCAGTCTCACCCTCCAGGGAGGGGGCCATTGTGGGGACAACGTGAGAGGCTGCGGGGCGGTGCGGGGAGATGGTTCACTTTGAGTCCGCCCTTCCGCCTTCTTTTCTGGGAGTCATCACGGCAGTAGGCCGCGTTTCCTGCAGCAGTGAGCTGAGGAGACCACGCGGCCCTTCCACTGCCCCTGGGCCGCAGCGGGATGTAGGCAGACATAGTGACCACAAAATGGGGAAGGAAGCGAAACCCTGCGCCCTGTGCCAAGGCTTTACTGCTGCGAGGACTTTCAGGAGAGGCTAACTGCCACCCTTTGCAGCTTCAAAGCCAGGAGTTTTCAGGGCTATTCAGAACAGCAGCAGCAGCAGCTCACCAGTAATAACAAAACAATCGTAGGTTTGTCTGGAATCTTTATTAATTTTTCAAAATTAACTTTTGAAAGAGCTCAGCCTTCTTGGGGTTATTGTAAGCTACCTTCTCTCCTTTGCAGGGAAGCTCCCAGGAAATAAACGAGTCTACCCTGGAGACACCAGATAAACCCCTAGGAGCTAAGGGTTGCTATTGATGAATGGCAGGGATAGCACATGTATTCTGTGAGCTGACTACATGCTGGGCCCCAGCTCCAAGCTTCCCACAGCAGTGTCCTCAGCGGGCCTCTTGAGAGCCCTTACATGATGGGTGCCATTTCACAGATGAAGAAATAGGCTTGGGAAAGTTATATCACTGACCCAGACCACACAGCTAGAGACTGCACAGGCAGAATTCAAACCCAAGCAGTCAGACACCCAGATTATACTCTACTTCCCAGCAGTTCTCCTGATTACAGACCCATCTGCAAAATGACCACTGGCACAGGGTCAAGTGATGCCTATCGTTCTAATCTTCTTCCAGGTGGTCAGACGCTGAAGAGACCAGACACGATGGCTGCTTTTGGGATCCCGGCTGCTCTTGAAGCTTGAAGAAGGCTGAGGGGAGCTGGGTTCCTCAAAGGCCAGATGGTCCTCAATGGTCAGCCAAAGTCTAGCCCACGTGGGCGAGTGTTGCTGGAGACAAAACTCAGCAAAAATCCTCCAACCTAGACACTCTCTGAGACAGCAAGGCTGATGAGCTTGCTTTTGGGGGAGGTCTGCACTCTGAGGTTAGGGAGCCCCAGCTGTGGCCTCACTAGCTGTCACACTGTTCCCCTTCCTGTTGCTCCATAGAGCCTCGAAACCTGTGACCTAACAAAAGCTATTTTATTATGCACATAGATTCTGAGAGCTGAGAATTCAGATAGAATTTAGTTACAAGTATAAAGGACCTACTTGCTTCGCGATGTGTGGGGTCTTTCTTGTCTGGGAACACTCAAAAACGTGGGTAAATTCAGGGGTGGGGAAGCTATAGCTGGTGGCTGGAATCATCTGGAGGTATCTCCTCTCTGTGTCTGATGGGTGATGCTGGCTGTCAGCTGGAACCTCAGCAGGGCTGTCACCAGAATACACACACGTGGCCTCCTTATGCAGCCTGGGCTTCCTGACAGCGTGGAGACCTTGGGCATGGGGTCTGCCTTCTTACATGACAACTGTATTTCTTTGCTGTAACAAAGTACTATGACCTCAGTGGCTTGCTTAGAACAACAGAAATGGATTATCTCACAGTCTGGAGACTGGAAGTCCAAATTCATGATGTTGGCGGAGTAGGTTCTCTCTGAGGACCATGAGGGAATGATCTTTCCCATGCCCTTCTCTTTGGCTTGTAGATGGCTGTCTGCTGTATCTTTACACATCTTCTCTGTGTGTGTGTGTTTCAGTTCAGTTCAGTTCAGTCGCTCAGTAGTGTCCGACTCTTTGCGACCCCATGAATCGCAGCATGCCANACTCCTTGGGAGCTAATGGTCTGTGGTTGTTTAGACCACTGTGTGCATGTGTAATTAATTAGTTCCTAATAAGGATGTGGACCAAATTAATGGAATCCACGCTCAGTGAAGTCATCTCAGAGCTTCTGCAAAAGCATTTTTTCAACAGTTTCTTGTGTAAGAAAGTAAGTAGAATGTTCATATCATCTTTCACATAGAAACTTATAGTATGGAAATACATAAAATTCACAACTGATTATCTAGAAACTAATTCTGTTTTATAAATGTGGCTCAAATATTAAGTCACAGATTAAAATGTATCCATTTGGCTAAAAGATTTATCCCACCATGAAGTAACGATATCATCATGAGAAATAGTCATGTATCCCTTAGAATGAATAAGTTTATTTGTTCATTTTCTAAGAGAAAGTTTGGCAGGGAGGGGGATGATAGACCTTTCTAGGTAAGAGAAAAGTCCACAGGAGCATAAAGTAGAATGATCTGGGACCAGCCTGACCTCTGCACAGTTTTTCTGAAGTTGGTTTTAATCATAGGAAAAAACCACAGTTTCCTTTTGTCTCACTTTTCCTAAACTAAATGACTGTCCTGTCATTTTGTCACTAAAGCAGGGATATTAATATGCAACTTCTGATTCAAATACAGTTGAATTGATCCCAGGTTAAGGCTTGCATGAGATTCTTAGCAAAATAACCTCTTACCTAATTAGTTGGCACACGTGAACTAATTAGAACTTTACCCCTGCCACTAGAAAATTTGAAAACTTTGGTCCAAACATGGAAAATCTGATTTCATTTGCAGGACCTGAGATGCTGGCAATGAATGGAGGGAAAGAGATGGATTGATTCAAGTCAAATGAGAAGGCTGGTGTGCCATGCTTCCATTACATCATCCATCAAGAGGGCTGAGCTGCAGACTTGACAGGTCACCTTCTCAGCATGATGAAATGGAAGAGTGATTGGACAAAGAATCACTTGGTGCACATGTGCTTGGANAATGGTTTGAGCATTCTTTGGCATTGCGCTTCTTTGGGATTGGAATGAAAACTGACCTTTTCCAGTCCTGTGGCCACTGCTGAGTTTTCCAAAAAAGTTTCCCCTTTTTATAAGGATACTAGTCTTACTGGATTAGGAGCCACTCTAGTGACTTCATTTTAACTTGACTACCTCTACGAAGACCCTATATTAAAAGAAGGTCACGTTCTGAGGTACTGAGGGTGGGTGCTCCAACAAATGAATTTGGGGTGGGAGAGCATAAATCAGCCTAAACCAACAACTCAGGACCCCAAAGGCAAGTGTTCCAGGGGAACCAGGCAGAAACCACACGGCCTCTTCTGAGTAGCCTTGGAAGTTAAGCTTCATTCTTTTGGTCACAAGCTCATCATTAAGGTCACCCCAGATTCAAGGAAGGGGGCAAAGACCCCTCCTCTTAGCTGGAGGAAGGTAAAGGAACTTGTGGAGCTTTCTTTTTTTCCCCTGAAGCGAAATGAAGTCAAAGTCACTCAGCAGTGTCCAACTCTTTGTGACCCCATGGACTATACAGGCCTTGGACTTCTCCAGGCCAGAATGCTGGAGTGGATAGAAGGGAAGCCTTTCCTTTCTCCAGGAGATGTTCCCAACCCAGGGATCAAACCCAGGTCTCCTGCATTGCAGGCGGCTTCTTTACCAGCTGAGCCAGGTACATGTTACCTCTGTTCGTCTTTTGCAGGCAGAGAAAGTAAATCCTAGTGTGCTGAGGTCGCCTGCTCAGGGTTGGAGAGTCAGTGCGCTGGGGAGCCAGGGTCGGATCTCTGTGTGACATGTTTTAGAACTTCCCAGTGTCCCTGCACAGGTTAACTCAATCTCTCTAAGTGACAAGTGCTGTATCTATAAAATGGTCACAATCATACCCAATTCACAGAGCTGTTGTAAGGACTCAGTGATGTGAGTTATGTAAAATGCCTGCACATCACAAGAGCTCAATTAATGGCAGTTATTTTCCTCCTTCTCATCCTTCTTCTAATAAAACACAATTGATATACAACATTATATTAGTTTCAGGTGTATACCATGATCACTAGGTGAGCATATTGAAAAATGATTCCCATCTATTACCTCACAGAGTTAAATTTTTTTTCTCTTGGAGATGAGAACTTTGAAGATATTCTAATCATTATCATTAATCTTAGCAGTGAAAACAAATGTCAAGAGATTTTGGGGAGTTAAGAGTAATGGAAAAATATCAGATTGAAAACTAAAATCTCTGGATCTTAATGTCAGCTGTGGATGTTTACAACTACTAACCTTTATTGCAACCTTATGATGTAACCAGCCAGGAGCTGAGCATTACCCCATTTGATTGTATTTAAATTTCACTCTGCTAGTGAGTTCAGATTTGAACCCAGGAGCCAGTGCACTGAATCTCTGTGCTATCCCACCTCTGACCAACAATCTATAAGATGTTTTTCCAGCTATAAACATATGTAGCCTGTAGTAATGTCCTGACCCATGTAATAATGTAATGACTCATGTTCTCATGTAGGCAAAGATGACTCATTTATTTTTCTATACCTAAAACTGTTTCATATCTTTAGGTTTCCTATTTCTCCATGATGACAGAAATTATAGCCTAGTCATTTTCATGAAAACCCAGTAGAATTCAGTGATTTCTCAATTTAGATTAAAGCTCATTGCAACTTAGGGTTTTCTATGTGGGATAATGTCTTAGTTCTGCAGGGAATTTATGGATGATCATGCCCAGAATATGCTTGGTTCATGACAGAGGAAGAGACAAAACTAGGTCTTCCTGAATTCTGTTTCATTTCCTCTGCCTGAGCACACAGGAGGACTGCATTTCCCAATCTCCCTTGTAGCTAGGTTGGGTACATGTGATTAGTTCTGGTCAAGGGGCTGTATGAGGAGATAATGCATGTTTATTTGCTAAGCTGATGCAAAGCCCTCTGTGTGACTTTCCAGTCCTTTTCTCCTGCTGCGGCCACCCTAGCGGCCATAACTAAGCATGCTGGATCTCTGAGTCATCACTTGGAAGGGAGCTACCTAGGAGGAGGAGCCATGAATCAGAGCTAAATGAAGGAGAAACGAACTTTCATGTGCCAAGATCCTCTGTTTTGGGGTATGTGTGTGACTGCAGCATAGCTACCCTATTCTAACCATAACAAGAGTCATCCTGGACCTCTCTGAGATATACACTGTTCAGTGTGGACTATCAACATCGCTTTCCACTGGTATCTGTTGAAGTGGATTTTGAATCTCACAGCCAAGAATTTGGTTCCTTGGTATCAGAATTCTGTTGCATTTTCTCTTTCTCAGGGAAAGGAGACTTCTGGAAGAATCAGGGCAGTAAGAATAGCCTTGGGGAGTGGAAGCGGGATACTTAATTTTTGTCTCTGAACACAATTGTGCTGCAATATCGAGGAGCTCACAGCTTACACTAACCTGTCATGCAGACATTACCCATCTGTGACAGGCGAGAAAAGGGGCTGAGGAAGTTCAAGTGCCCAGCCTAAGATCAAGTGGCAGTGCCTTGGACGTGGGGAAGGTGGTCTTTCTTCAGGGCGTGTGTCAGCAGAGATAGAAGAAAGGAGAAAGCAAAGGCCAACACACGGAGCCAGTGCAAACCAGGGCGAGCACCGAGCCTGTGGCTGTGCCCAGGGAAACCTGAGGATCCTCAAGACCAGTGTGTTTACGGGCATCCACTGCTACGGGGTTCAGAGAGAGAGGAAGGCAAGCTTCATGAGCATGGACCCTCTGTTCTGGGCAACGCTGTGCCTTTGGGTCCTAGAGCAGCATCTCGCCCACTGCAGACACTGAAATAGTATTTGTCCAATGAGTTAATAGAAGAAGAGAAAGAAATAGGACCTACTCTCAGGTCCCTCACCATTTGGCTGAGAAAACCAATTTCACAAGGAAAATAGCAGCGCAGATGAAGCACTAAACCAGGCCAAACAAACTCTTAACAAGTATGAATGCAATGAAGAAAAATAGCCAATATGTGGGTAAGGCCACCTGGATATCGCAAATGTCAGGTCTCTGCGTCACACAACTGAAGTGGCTCCAGGGCTGTCTCTGTATGACTTCCATCAATCGTGAGGATCGGCATTAGAACCGAGAGGCTGAGTTTATTGGGGTAAGTTTGTTTTTAAGCAAATTGGGATAGAGTGAGTCTAAAGGGTATCCACAGAGGATGGGTGCTTCAGAAAGGAATAAAGGATCGGGCATTTCTGAAACCTCACCAGGACAGAGCAAGCAGGGTCAGATCCTGAACAGGGAGGGGTGGAGCGTGTCATAGAGGAAGATGCTTCCAAGAAGAGCACTGTCTTCTGAGGCCTTTGTCAGACAAAATACTGTGCACTGTGTGATGTCCCTTCACTGAAGACCACCGATGCCCAGGGAGATCCCAGAGGGCCGGGACAGGCTCACCTTCCCGGTGACAGTGGACAGTGCAGGACTTCCTGTGCCTGGTTGGAGGGGAGCTGAAATAGAGTCAAACACGTGATCACCCCTCTCCACGACATCGGTGTGAGGGTTAATAATGTATCTCGTACCTAGGACAGCAGTCCCCAACATTTTTGGCATCAGGGACCAGTTTTGTGGAAGATAATTTTTCCCAGGATTGGGGTGGGGGTGTTTTCAGGATGATTCTCATAAGGAGGATGCAGCCTTGATCCCTCAATGTCACAGTAGGGCCCGTGCTCCTCTGAGGATCTAATGCTGCTGCTGGTCCCCAGATAGTAGGTGGAGTTTAGGCAGGAATGCGAGTTATGGGGGGCAGCTATAAACACAGATGAAGCTTTGCAAGCTCACCTGCCACTCACCTCCTTCCATGAGGCCTGGTTCCTAACAGGCCACAGAACAGTACCAGTCTGTGGCCTGGGAGCTGGGGACCCCTGACCTAGGCCATTTACCACCTGGGCCAGGGTGAGGGAAAGTGGGGTGATTTAAAGAGTGGGGGTCCGGTAGGAACAGGAACTAAATATTTGTTCATTCCATATAGTGTCTAACCAATCAGAGAAAACGCAGCATCAGTTCAGTTCAGTTTACTCGCTCAGTCGTGATGGACTCTTTGCAACCCCATGGACTGCAGGACACCAGGCCTCCCTGTCCATCACCAATTCCTGGAGCTTGCTCAAACTCATGTTCACTGAGTCAGTGATGCCATCCAACCATCTCATCCTCTGTCATTCCCTTCTCCTCCTGCCTTCAACCTTTCCAGCATCAGGGTCTTTTCCAATGAGTCAGCTCTTCACATCAGGTGGCCAAAATATTGCAACTTCAGTTTCAGCATCAGTCCTTCTAATGAATAATCAGGTTTGATTTCTNCCAACCATCTCATCCTCTGTCATTCCCTTCTCCTCCTGCCTTCAACCTTTCCAGCATCAGGGTCTTTTCCAATGAGTCAGCTCTTCACATCAGGTGGCCAAAATATTGCAACTTCAGTTTCAGCATCAGTCCTTCTAATGAATAATCAGGTTTGATTTCTTTTAGAATTGAATGGTTTGATCTCCTTGCAGTCCAAGGGACTCTCAAGAGTCTTCTCCAACACCACAGTTCAAAAGCATTAACTCTTTAGTGCTCAGCTTTCTTTAAGGCCCAACTCTTACATCATTACATGCTGCTGCTGCTAAGTCACTTCAGTCGTGTCCGACTCTATGTGACCCTGTAGACAGCAACCCACCAGGCTCCTCTGTCCCTGGAATTTTCCAGGCAAGTACTGGAGTGGTTTGCCATTTCCTTCTCCAAGGCACACATGCATGCTAAGTCCCTTCAGTCATGTCTGACTCTGTGCGACCCTATGGACACAGCCCACCTGGCTCCTCTGTCCACAGGATTCTCTAGGGAAGAATACTGGAGTGGGTTGCCATTTCCTTCTCTAATCCATACATGACTACTGTAAAATATGCTGATGACACCACCATTATGGCAGAAAGCGAAGAGAATCTAAAGAGCATCTTGATGAAAGTGAAAGAGGAGAGCGAAAAAGCTGACTTAAAACTCAACATTCAAAAAAACTAAGATCATGGTATCTGGTCCCATCACTTCATGGCAAATAGAAGACCCTTGCTCCTTGTAAGAAAAGTGATGACCAACCTAGACAGTTGTCAAGGGTCTTTTAATTTCATGGCTGCAGTCACCATCTGCAGTGATTTTGGAGCCCAAGAAAATAAAATCTGTCACTCCTTCCACTGTTAGTCCATCTATTAGCCATGAAGTGATGGGACCGGATACCATGATCTTAGTTTTTTGAATGTTAAGCCAACTTTTTCACTCTCCTCTTTCACTTTCATCAAGAGGCTCTTTAGCTCCTCTTCACTTTCTGCCATAAGGGTGGTGTCATCTGTGTATCTGAGGCTATTGATATTTCTCCCAGCAATCTTGATTCCAGCTTGTGTTTCACACAGCCCAGCATTTCACATGATGTCCTCTACATAAGTTAAATAAGCAAGGGTGACAATAAACAGCCTTGATGTACTCCTTTCCCAATTTGGAACCAGTTCATTGTTCCATATCCAGTTCTAACTGTTGCTTCTTGACCTGCATATAGATTTCTCAGGAGGCAGGTAAGGTGGTCTTGTAGTCCCATCTCTTGAAGAATTTTCAACAGTTTATTGTGATCCACACAATCAAAGGCTTTGGCGTAGTCAATAAAGCAGAAGTAGATGGTTTTCTTGAACTCTCTTGCTTTTACTATGATCTGACAGATGTTGGCAATTTGGTCTCTGGTTCCTCTGCCTTTTCTAAATCCAGCTTGAACATCTGGAAGTTCTCAGTTCACGTAATGTTGAAGCCTTGCCTGGAGAATTTTGAGCATTACTTTGTTAGCATGTGAGATAGGAGTAACAGGCAAGTTTGGCCCTGGAGTACAAAATAAAGCAGGGCAAAGACTAACAGAGTTTTGCCAAGAGAACTCATTGGTCATAGCAAACACCTTCTTCCAACAACACAAGAGATGGCTCTACACATGGACATCACCAGATGGTCAATACTGAAATCAGATTGATTATATTCTTTGCAGCTGAAGGTGGAGAAGTTCTATACCATCAGCAAAAACAAGACCAGAAGCTGACTGTGGCTCAGATCATGAACTCCTTATTGCAAAATTCAGACAAATTGAAGGAAGTAGGGAAAACCATCAGAGTATTCAGGTATGACCTAAATCAAATCCCTTATGATTATACAGTGGCAGTAACAAATAGATTCAAGGAGACCATCCCCAAGAAAAAGAAATGCAAAAAGCCAAAATGGTTGTTTGAGGAGACCCTACAAATAGCTGTGAGAAGAAGAGAAGTGAAAGGCAAAGAAGAAAAGGAAAGATATACCCATTTGAATTCAGAGTTCCAAAGAATAGCAAGGAGAAATAAGAAAGCTTTCCTCAGTGATCAATGCAAAGAAATGGAGGAAAACAATAGAATGAGAAAGGCTAGAGATGTCTTCAAGAAAATTAGAGACACCAAGGGAACATTTCATGCAAAGATGGTTACAATAAAGGACAGAAACGGTATGGACCTAACAGAAGCAGAAAATATAAAGAAGTTGTGGCAAGAATACACAGAACTATTCAAAAAAGATCTTAATGACCCAGATAATCAGGATGGTATGATCACTCACCTAGAGCCAGACATCCTGGAATGCAAAGTCTAGTGGGCCTTAGGAAGTGTCACTAGGAACAAAGCTAGTGGAGGTGATGGAATTCCAGCTGAGCTATTTCAAATCCTAAAAGATGATACTGTTAAAGTGCTGCACTCAATATGTCAGCAAATCTGAAAAACTCAGCAGTGGCCACAGGACTGGAAAAGGTCAGTTTTCATTCCAATCCCAAAGAATAGCAATGCCAAAAGTGTTCAGACTACCTCACAATTGCACTCATCTCAGATGCTAGCAAACACAGCATAGGTACTGTCATACTTTCAGACAATACCCATGTCAGACGTTGCTAATGGATTGCCAGACTTTCTTACCCAGGCCAGACTCACACTCAGAACCTTCTCAGCATTGCACCCCAAGTAGCCACTACCAATGGAATGTTGATTTAAGAGATTAAATCAGTTTGCCTTTCTTGACCTGACCCAGAGGCCACAGACAGGCAGGCAGCTGGTGAGTTGGATGTTGTAAGATGTTACGGAAAAACCTGAACTGACTCTTTGGTCAAACTAATACAGTGGGTTGTTTTTTAATTCACTCACATAAGATTTGAATTAGCTGATGACATTTTTAATTGGGGAATTTCACATCAATATCCAAATTTCTGGCTTCTCTTAAAACACTAGAGTGTCTGGCAACACTGCTCTCCTGCACGGTAACAACTGCCCGTAGCTAAGGAGTGATTGACACTCCATGAATGGCTGTGTGCTGTGTGGTTTGCAGGTCCTTCCTGGCCCCTGTTGGCCTTTTGGATCACCCCCATCCCTGCCTCTCGGCCTTACTGACTGAACACTGGCAAGAGAGTGGCTCTGAAGACGGCCCATGTTCGTGTCCCACTTCTTCCAGTTAGGCATCACACGACTTTGGACAAGTGCCTTATCTTTATTGGGCCTTTGCTTTCTCATCTGTAAAATGGGAGTTTGCAATAGTACACTTACTACATGAGGTGGTTGTGAAGATCAAATGAATTAGAACAGTACCTGCTGCTGCTGCTGCTGCTGCTGCTAAGTCGTTTCAGTCGTGTCCGACTCTGTGCGACCCCACAGACGGCAGCCCACTGGGCTCCGCCATCCCTGGGATTCTCCAGGCAAGAACACTGGAGTGGGTTACCATTTCCTTCTCCAATGCATGAAAGTGAAAAGTGAAAGTGAAGTCGCTCCGTCGTGTCTGACTCAGTGACCCCATGGACTGCAGCCCACCAGGCTCCTCCATCCGTGGGAGTTTCCAGGCAAGAGTACTGGAGTGGGATGCCATTGCCTTCTCCGAGAACAGTACCTAACACACAGGAATCACTGAAATAAGCTTAACTATCATTGTTAAGCCTTTGAAGTTTCTGTAAACACTGGAGAGCCTGTCTCTAAGTCCTGAGGAAATGAGCTACAGAAGGGCCAGACGGTGTCCCCCGACACGGGAGCACACAGGGTCATTCCTGGGGGCAGGTCTCTGACCCCACCCCAGAGCTTGGAAGCAGCTTTCTGGATCTACAGCACTCAGCACACTCACGGTCTGGGGCTCAGGAAAAGGAAAGAAACCGCTTGTTATTTGACCTCAGTGTTTCAAGGGTGGGCCTGGAGGATGCTCCTGTCTGGGAAGAATTACAAGATGAAGCTAATTAGAGTAGAAATGTTGGCTGGAATGCACACTCAGAACCAGTGAGAGGGAGCCCTGGCTGTTCTAATGACATACTTTAATGGGGTGGAGATTCAAAAATACAGACAAACAAACAAAAGCAAAAATAAACACGCAAACAAAAGCAGCACTAAGGCAAGCCTGAGGGGCAGATGTCAGCCGCCTCGTACTTTTGAATCTGGGAGGTGCTCTTAACCCCAGCGCCCAGTCTGCCCACCCTCCCTTCTGTCCCACACTCCCCCGGCCTGGGAACATCCCGCTGCAGCTCCTGGGGAAGCAGACCATCCACATGGCCTCTGTGGACACAGGAGCACGTGGTGAGGACGTGCTGGGGGCCGGGGGGGACCTGTGTTGTGGTGGGGGGACGCCTGCATGGTGCATGGTGGGGTGAGTGCCAGCTGGGGGCACATACAGGGTGTGCAGGAAAAGGGGTGTTTGGGTTGAGGAAGTTCATCCTCCCCTCCCTGGGGACACTGAGCCCAGATGCTTTTGAACTGCATCCCTTGTTTTCCTCTCTAAGAGATAAAAAGGCCATTGGTTCTGCTTGAAATTCATCCAAATGTGTGCCTGAATGCCCGTCGGACCTCTCGTTTCTCCAGCTTTGCCAACCATTGCTTTGGGTGTGTTGCAGGTGAGAAAGGGTAGATTTAGATACACCTGTGCTGAAGGAGTGGGGAGACTCTTCACAGGGAAGGACACAGGGGATGGGGAGGCCTCAGAATAACCCAGGAACTCACAGCTGGTGGAGGTGAGAGAAATGGAGAGAGAACAGGCATGAAGCCTACAGCTCCTCCAAAGCTCAGTCCCTGGAAGCACCCAGCCACCCTCTGCCATCGTCCTCTGTCGATGTCCCCTCACCCTGACCACAGGAGTGAACCGCTCTGAGGGTCCTATCGACCCCACCTTCCTCCTCTTTGCTCTTTCTGTGTGTAATTCATGGCAGGGCAGACATGCCCTGTCCAAATATTTTTCCTGGAGCAGATTAAAGCGGAGTGGGAGGACGAGGGAGGGGTGGGCATTTGCAAGTGGGCTGGCCAGGCTGGGAAGCGAGCGGCGCGCCAGTGCAGCGGGCACTGCTGTGGCAGTGCTTGCAGCCTGAGTGTGTGGCACTCTGCCCAAGGGGGAGACCTGAACCAGCTTTCTCTGTGGGGCCCCTGCCCCTGCGGGCGGCCCCAACCCAGCTCCGAGCCAGACAGCAGGGAAGCCAAGAGACATGTGCTAACCTTGACCCACCTCAGCAAGAGGATGCAGGCCCTTGGACCAGAGTTTTTGTTCAGTTCAGTTCAGTTCAGTCTCTCAGTCGTGTCTGACTCTTTGCAACCCAATGAATCGCAGCACGCCAGGCCTCCCTGTCCATCACCAACTCCCGGAATAACACAAACTCATGTCCATCGAGTTGGTGATGCCATCCAGCCATCTCATCCTCGGTCGTCCCCTTCTCCTCCTGCCCCCAACCCCTCCCAGCATCAGAATCTTTTCCAATGAGTCAACTCTTCGCATGAGGTGGCCGAAGAACTGGAGTTTCGGCTTTAGCATCATTCCTTCCAAAGAACACCCAGGACTGATCTCCTTCAGAATGGACTGGTTGGATCTCCTTGGAGTCCAAGGGACTCTTAAGAATCTTCTCCAACACCACAGTTCAAAAGCATCAATTCTTCGGTGAGTCTTTGTAGTGGGTGTAAAATTTAGGACTCATGTGCAGGAAATAACTTTCCTTAACTTTCTACAGTAGAACTCAGTTTATTGAAGAGCTCCATTTCTGCTCAGTGATGGGAAAAAGATGAACCTCATGCCTTCAAGAGAGCATGGTCATAGTTTGTTAATACAATTCATTCCAGTGAACTCAGGCTCTTTGGAGAGATGCTTAGTGTTTCCCAGTGGCACAGGGAGTGTGGGGATCTCATGTACAATCTTGTCAAAGGGGGCTGGGCCCTCTGGTTGGCTTGGTACCCTCCTTCAGGTGGTGGGAAACATGGAAGCTCCCTCACTCCTGTAATGCCTGCTGAGGGTTCCTGTGGTTCACTCCAGGAACAGAGAGGGGTGCAGAGACCACACACCCAAGCCTCAGCTCTCTTCCTCTCTCTCTCTTTCCAGACTCTTCCTCCAGCCCAAGAAAATGGGACACACTGCATTCCGGCACAGCAGAAAAATTGCCCATATGTTACATCCTGCTCCTTTCCCATTTCACAGCTTAAAAGCAGAACTCTTCATTAATTTGAGGCTCCTAGAGGAGTCAGATTCACAGTGGTGGGAAGTAGGATGGTGGATGCCAGAGCGAGAGAGAATGATGCAGAGTTGCTTCATTGCTTCAGAGTTTCAGTTTGGGAAGATGAAGTTCTGGAGCTGGAGCTGGTGATGGCTGCACAACAATGTGCGTGTACTTACTGTTACTGACCTGAAAACAGCTAGGATGGTAAAAATGGGTAAGATAGTATATATTTTACCACAAGAAAAACTCCATGTTTAGTATGGAGAGTCCTGAAAAAGTAGGAATAAATCTACCATATGACCCAGCCATCCCACTACTAGGCATATACCATGAGGGAACTATAATTGAAAAAGACAAATGTACCACAATGTTCATTGCAGCACTCTTTATAGTAGCTAGGACATGGAAGCAACTGAGATGTCCATCAACAGATGAATGGATGAAGAAGCTGTGGTACATACACACAGTGGAATATTACTCAGTCATAAAAAGGGGCACATTTGAGTCAGTTCTAATGAGGTGGATAAACCTAGAGCCTATTATATGAGTAAAGTAAGTCAGAAAGAGAAAAACAAATATCGTTTGTCTAGAAAGCGGGTACAGATGAATATATTTGTAGGGCAACAGTGGAAACACAGAGAGAGAGGACAGACTTGTGGACGCAGGGAGTGGAGCAAATGGAGAGAGCAGCGTGGACACATGTATATTAACGTGTGTAAAACAGATAGCCAGCGGGAATTTGCTGTGTGACTCAGAAGGTCACACCAGTGCTGTGACGACCTAGAGGGATGGGGTGGGAGGTGGGAGGCAGGGTCCAGAGGCAGGGGACATGTGTCTACCCATGGATGATTCCTGTTGATGTGTGGCAGAAACCAACACAATAATGTAAAGCAATTATCCTTCAATGAAAAATAAGTAAAAAATTTAAAGCTCCATGTTTAGTCTTTCTGGATTTAATTCTTCATATATAAGATGCTTTGGGAATTTAGAACAGTTTTTCTCTTTTTTTTCTCTCAAGTACCTATCTCTGATCACTGAAAGACTAAGTAAGAAATGGGCTTCAAGAATCCATCTAAGATGTCAAACAGGGGCATAGTTTCTTTCTCTTTTTAATCTAACTATGATTAATCTTAATCCTCCCCTTGCTGTACCAGGAGACATTGTTAAGGAAGTATAAAAGTTTTTAATCATTAATTAATTCTACATATTATCTCTATTTTCATTAACTATGTTAGATATACTGGTCCCCTTCAGGGATCACAGGCTGGTCCTGGCAAAGGGGCTTGCATAATGAAGCTATGAGCCATGCTGTGCAGGCCCATCCAAGACAGACAGGGTCAAACCGAAAAAACCCTCAGTTGTGGATGTGTCTGGTGGTGAAAGTAAAGTCTGATGCTGTAAAGAACAATATTGGATTTGCATAGGAACCTGGAATATTAGGTCCATGAATCAAGGTAAATTGGATGTGGTCAAGCAGGAGATGTCAACGTTGACATCTTAGTCCAACATCAGTGGACTAAAATGGATGCAAATGGGCTAATGTAATTCAGGTGACCATTATATATCCTACTGTGGGCAAGAATCCCTTAGAAGAAATAGAGTAGCCTTCATAGTCAATGAAAGAGTCCCAAATGCTGTACTTGGGTGCATTCTGTGCAAAAACAACAGAATGACTTTGGTTTGTTTCTGAGACAAACCACTCAACATGATAATAATTCAAGTCTATGCCCAACCACTAATGCAGAAGAAGTTGACTGATACTATGAAGACCTCAAGACCTTCTAGAACTAACACCAAAAAAAAAAAAAAAAAAAGATGTCCTTTTTATCATAGGAGATTGGAATGCAAAAGTAGGAAGCCAAACGATACCTGGAGTGGCAGGCAAGTTTGACCTTGGAATACAAAATGAAGCAGGGCAAAGGCTAACAGAGTTTCATCAAGAAACACGTGGTCATAGCAAACATCTTCTTCCAACAACATGAGAGACAACTCTACACATGGACATCACCCTTTGGTCAATACCAAAATCAGATTGATTATATTCTTTGCAGCCAAAGATGGAGAAGCTCTATACAGTCAACNAACAGAGTTTCATCAAGAAACACGTGGTCATAGCAAACATCTTCTTCCAACAACATGAGAGACAACTCTACACATGGACATCACCCTTTGGTCAATACCAAAATCAGATTGATTATATTCTTTGCAGCCAAAGATGGAGAAGCTCTATACAGTCAACAAAAACAAGACCTAGAGCTGACTGTGGCTCAGAGCATGAGCTCCTTGTTGCAAAATTCAGGCTTAATTGAAGAAAGCAGGGGAAACCATGAGGCTTCCAGGATAGCTCAGTAGTGAAGAATTTGCCTGCCAATGTAAGAGATGCAGGTCCAATCCCTGGGCTGGGAAGATCCCCTGGAGTAGGAAGTGGCAACCCATTCCAATATTCTTGCCTGGAAAACTCCATAGACAGAGGAGTCTGGCAAGTACCAGTCCATGGGGTCATAAAGAGTCAACATGACTGAGTACACACACACACAGAGGAAAAACTATTGGGCCATTCAGGTATGACCTAAATCAAATCCCTTATGATTATACAGTGGAAGTGACTAATAGATTTAAAGGATTAGATCTGGTAGAAAAAGTTCCTATAGAACTATGGATGGAGGTTCGTAACATTGTACAGGAAATGGTGACCAAAATCATCCCAAAGAAAAAGAAATGCAAAAAGACGAAGTGATTGTCTGAGGAGGACTTACAAATAGCTGAGAAAAGAACAGAAGTGAAAGGCAAGGGAGAAAGGGAAATATATATCCAAGTGAAAGAAGAATTCCAGAGAATAGCGAGGAGAGAGAAGAAAGCCTTCTTAAGTGAACAATGCAAAGAAATAGAGGAAACAATAGAATGGGAAAGACCAGAGATCTCTTCAAGAAAACTGGAGATGTCCAGGGAACATTTATAAAAGGATGGGCATGATAAAGGACAGAAACCATAGGGACCTGACAGAAGCAGAAGGATTAAGAGGAGGTGGCAAGAATACACAGAAAACTATACAAAAAAAGTCTTAATGACCTGGATAACCATGACGATGTGGTCACTTACCTAGAGCTGGACATCCTGGAGTGTGAAGTCAAGTGGGCCTTACGAAACATTACTACAAACAAAGCTAGTGGAAATAATGGAATTCCAGCTGAAGTTATTTAAAATTCTTAAAGATGATGCTGTTCAAGTGCTGCACTCAATATGTCAACAAATTTGGAAAACACAGCAGTGGTCACAGGACTGGAAAAGATCAGTTTTCATTTTAATCTCAAATAAGGGCAATGCCGAAGAACGTTCCAACTACTGTACAACTGTGCTCATTTCACGTGCTAGGAATTGCTCAAAATCCTACAAGCTAGGCTTTAACAGTATGTGAACCAAGAACTTCTAGATGTACAAGCTGAGTTTAGAAAAGGCAGAGGAAGCAGAGATCAAATTGCCAATATTTGTTGGGTACTAGAGAAAGCAAGATAATTCCAGAAAAACATCTACTTCTGCTTCCTTGACTATACTAAAGCCTTTGACTTCATGGACCAAAACAAACTATAGCAAATGTTTAAAGATATGGGAATACCAGACCACCTTACCTGTTTCCTGAGAAATCTGCATGCCCACCAAGAATCAACAGTTAGGTTCAAAATTGGGAAAGGAGTACAGCTGGGAAAGAAACAAGGCTGTAAACTGTCACCCTGCTTATGTAACGTCTGTGCAGTGCCCGTCATGGGGAATGTCTGGCTGCATGAATCACAAGCTGGAATCGAGGTTTCTGAAGGAAATATCAGCCACCTCAGATAAGCAGATGATACCAATCTAATGGCAGAAAGTGAAGAGGAACTAAGGAGCCTCTCGCTGAGGCTGAAAGAGGAGAGTGAAAAAGCTGACTTGAAAGTCAACATTAAAAAAGCTAAGATTGTGGCATCTGGTCCCATCATTTTATGGCAAACAAAAGGTGAAAAATAGAAGCAGTGTCAGATTTCATTTTCCTGGGCTCCAAAATCACTGCAGATGGTGACTGCTGCCATGAAAAGTCGCTTGCTCCTTGGAAGAAAAGCTATATAAATATATATAATCATAGATAGACAAATATAGATAGCATGTTAAAAAGCAAGGACATCACTTTGCTGACAAGAGTCCATATAGTCAAAACTATGGCTTTTCCAGTAGTCATGTAAGGATGTGAGAGTTGGACCATAATGAAGACTGAACACCGAAGAATGGATGCTTTCAAATTGTGGTGCTGGAGAAGACCCGTGAGAGTCCCTTGAACTGCAGAAAGATCAAACCAGTCAATCCCAAAGGAAATCAACCCTGATCAGTCTTTGGAAGGACTATTGCTGAAGCTGAAGCTCTAATACTTTGGCGACCTGATGAGAAAAGCCAAACTGATAGAAAAAGACCCTGAGGCTGGGAAAGATTGAGAACAGGAGGAGAAGTGGGTAGCAGAGGATGAAATGGTTGGCAAGTATCACTGACTCAATGGACATGAATTTGAGCAAGCTCCAGGAGATGGTGAAGGCCAGGGAAACCTGGCGTGCTGCAGTCCATGGGGTTACAAAGAATTGGACACAACTTAGTGACCGAACAACAAAAAGATGTACTGCATTGGTCAAGAGATTTGAATATAGTGTGTCTCTAAGACGAGTTGAGGCATCAGAGAGTCTCACTGTGACGAGCTGAGGGGATCCCTGAGCTTTAAGAATGCAGAGCAAGGCAGAGGGTCTGGAAGCCAAAGTGGCAGCTGATTTCTTTATTTAGGTATCTAGAGCACCTCACTCTTCTTTCATTCAGCACTCAGAAAATGCCATTCCACAGTCTACTGATTTCTACAGTGTATTAGCTTCCTTTTCCTACTGTGACAAATTACTGCAAATTTGGTGGCTTAAAAGAGTACAGATGTATAATCTTACAGTTCTGGAGGCCAGAAGTCTGAAATGGGTCTCAAGAAGCTAAAATTAAGGTGTTGGTAGGTCTGTGTTCCTTCTGGAGACTCCAGATCTGTTTTCTTGCTTTTTCCACCTTCTCAAGGCTGCTCACATTCCTCAGCCTCAGCTCACATCACATCGCTGTGACCTCTGCTCCATCATCATATCTCCTTCTCTGACTCCCTGCCTCTATCTTTTAAGGACACTAGTGATTACATGGAGAAGGCAATTTCACCCCACGCCAGTATTCTTGCCTGGAAAAGCCCATGGATGGAGGAGCCTGGTGGGCTGCA
The DNA here is from genome assembly GCA_006410875.1 of Neotragus pygmaeus. NCBI lineage: Eukaryota > Metazoa > Chordata > Mammalia > Artiodactyla > Bovidae > Neotragus > Neotragus pygmaeus. Next base: position 922,745 of record SJYV01021010.1, on the reverse strand, counting down.
GTCCATGGGGTTGCTAAGAGTCAGACACAACTGAGCAACTTCCCTTTCACTTTTCACTTTCATGCATTGGAGAAGGCAATGGCGACCCACTCCAGTGTTCTTGCCTGGAGAATCCCAGGGACTGGGGAGCCTGGTGGGCTGCTGTCTATGGGGTCGCAGAGTCGGACATGACTGAAGCGACTTAGCAGCAGTAGCAGTAGTGATTACATGGGGCTCACCTAGGTAATCCAGGCTGCTCATCTCAAATGCTTAACTTAGTCACATCTGGGCTGTCCCTTTAGCCAAGTAAGGTAATGTAGTCACATATTTCAGGGATTAAAGCTTGGATGTGTTTGGGAGGCCATTATTCTATCTGCCTCGATAGTGTCTATTGAAAAGCCAGCTGTAATATAATTTATATTTACTCCCTTGCAGGTAATGACCCTTCTGCTAATAATTGCTTCCAAGATTTTATCTTTGTTTTTGGCTTTCAACAGTTTAACTGACATGACTAAGAGTGAGTTCCTCTGTATTTATTCTGCTTGGGTTTTGTTGAGACTTTTTTTTTAAAGAAAGGGTTGTCTTTTTTTTTTTTTTAACTGGTTTTGGAAAATTCTCCTCAAATACTGCTTCTGCCCATTGTCTCTCCTCTCCCTCCAGGCTTCTAACGATGGCGTGTGAGGTGCCCTCAGGGCCCATGTATCTCACACTGTCCTGCTCTTCCCCTTCTCTCCTCTCTGTACTTTATTTCCTTCTGGCCTCTCTTTGAGTTCATGCACTGAGTTTCCTGTATCTGTCTGCTGTTNCCCTCCAGGCTTCTAACGATGGCGTGTGAGGTGCCCTCAGGGCCCATGTATCTCACACTGTCCTGCTCTTCCCCTTCTCTCCTCTCTGTACTTTATTTCCTTCTGGCCTCTCTTTGAGTTCATGCACTGAGTTTCCTGTATCTGTCTGCTGTTAAATTCATCCAAGAGGTATTGATTTCAGATACCCTCTTTTCCAATTCTAGAATGTCCATTTAATTATTTTATAGATTCCAGTTTTCTGCTAGTCTCTTTTGAGCCATTTTGTCCATCTCTCCCTCCACCTTATTTAATGTAATTACATTAAAGTCTTTAATTTCTACTCCAAAGTCCTTGGCCACTTCTATAGCCTGTTTCTTATTTTTGGTCAACATTTCCTGTCACTGGAGTTTTTAACACGTGCTGGACATTGTGGATAAAAGAAGTCTATGGGATGCAGAATACTCAATCCTTCCTTCCACTCAGTTGCTGGAGCTGGCTACTAACTCCATGAAGGACTGAGCTGGGTTGGGGCTGGCCTGCAGGTTTCACTAGGGTCCGCGTACAGCTGATTTAGTCCTGTTCCTCAGGTGAGACTCTCCCAGACATTTTACTGAAAGCCTAGCAGGTCTGTGCCTGTAGACTGGAAGAGGCCTTCCTTCTCTCATATTCTAGGTTATTTGGTCTTCGTTGCATACAGCTCTTCAAGGTCTTTTCAAATATGATGGTGGCAATTTCTTTGTTTTTTTCTTTACTTGTTGCAACAGCAGTTTTGCCTGCTATTATCTACTCCATCTTTCCAGGAAGTGAAACTCCCTCTATGCTACAAAACAGCAACAGGTGAAAATGCCTGGGGAATATTAAGGTAATGAAGAAGACAAGTGAGGAAATGGGTAGTGGTCTCTCCAGAGAATTAGAGGGGCTTCTATTTTGGGGTCATTGAGAGGATCCAATAAATACCACCCTTTTCTCCAACCCATGTTCTGAAATATTAAGCTGGGGAGATGGTTCCACTGTGATGAATCTGGAAGGATTGGAGAGATGATGTAAGTATGACAGAAGGACAGACGTCAAGGAAAGAGGACAGGAGGACGGGGTGGGAAAGAGACGGCGGCCTGGAGGAGCCCTTGGAGCGGAAGGCGGGGGTCACAGGACCGTCAGCGCCTGGATGCAGCAGGAGGGGGGCTGGGAAGGCAGTCTTGGTGCTGGGGAAATAGGTCCAGAGTTTTCATTCCCACAGTCCTGATCCCCCATGGCCACAACCTCAGGGGACTCTTTGAAACTCAGATGTGACCAAGTCCAGTCGACAACCGTGGGCATTTCTTCATTATCTTCAAGGGGAAAGATAATCTCTTTGGCGGGCCTTTCCAGGCTCGTCTCGGTAATCCAACTGGCTTTTCCAGCTTCGTCCTCGTCACGCTCACCTTGTCCCCATTCCACATTTGGCCTCACGACAGGGCTCTCCTCCGAAACCCGATCCCAGGGCAGAGCAGGGTGGGGCAGCCCAAGGCTGGCAGCTCTGGAAAGGCCAGGCCTGCCAGGGGACCCAGCAGGGGACGGTCCTGAGGGTACGCCAGGCCGTAGTCCGAGAATTATTCAGAAAGGAGGGTCACGCTTTGAGCCCAGGGACCAAGATGGGGGAAGGGCCAAAGAGCACGGAAAGAGCAGGGTAAGGAGGGGCTGGGCGGGGACCCAGCTCCGGAAGGACTGCTGCAGAAGCCGGATGCCAGCCACAGCACCCCTTCCAGCCGAAGCTGACCCAGCCAGCCCTGGACCGCAGCTGGGACACGCGGCCCTCGGAGGTCACTGCCCTTGCACTCTGCCTGTGCCTCTCCTTCTCAGTGAGCTGGCTCGTCCTTGCAGGCTCTGCTGGCCCCTGCTAGCCCCACAGCACCCGTAGGTGCCTCCTAGGTGACCTGCAGGTGAGTGTGCTCTCCGCTATCTCAGAGAATGTGCAGAGCAGACCCGCCGTCCCCTAGTCTGCGCCCAGGGCACTGAGAAATGGAATATTTTTATTTGACAGTGGAAAACACAGGTGCACAGGGTGGACTGTAATAAGTTGTTTGCTATATCAGATCATTAGCGTCTCCCGAACTCTCACGATCCCCTGGGCTTGTGGCCGGACCTGGGAGGATAGCGCCGCCGGCCCAGGTTGCCCCACCCTGCAGGCGGCCCACGGTATCCTGCGTGGAGAGGTTCCCGGCTCCCAGGGGAGTCCTTTGTCTTCAGCCCAGAGCTGCTGTGGGCCCTTCAGGGCCGCCCCTGTGCGCTGCGGGGTTGCTCCTCTTCAGACCCTAGGTAGACGGCCTCAGGACCGCAGGCCTGCCGTCACGGGGGCCGACAGTCAGCACAGGCTGACTCCTTGGGAACCTCTCTGCAGGTCAGCGGCCTGAACCGGCCCCATGCAGGCGCTGGGCCCCGGCCTGCTTCAGCCATGGCCAGGAAGGCCAGCTTCTTCTCAGGAGTGGGGCTTGCTGCTGCCGTCAGCAGAGAGGATTAGGCCAGGGGGCAGGCCCCTAACCAAGCACCCGGGATGCTCAGTGAGCAGCAGAAAGGCAAGACATCCTAAGGAGATAGGCTGGACCCCACACGGCCTCCACCCCCAGCAGGGGAGAGCCTGGCATGGGACCCAGCAAGAAGGGTGGCAAGACCTGGCCTCCAGCCTCACGGAGGCCCCAGGGGAGCTGGGCAGTGGGGACAGGGATGGCCTGGAAATGAGGCCTGGCTCTGTGGACTTCCATCTGCCAGCCAGGGTGGGGAGCAACCCTTGAGTCTGGCGCTGGGTCAGAATGTGAGCATCAGAAATGTCTATAGTAAAGTCAGATCTCTGAACCATGGAGACTTGGACTGATGTTGGAGACCTTTGTCCACTGGGGCTGGGGACACGCATGCACTGATTCTGTGGAAAGGGCCACTGCCCTAGAGCCTGGATACACAAAGAAACCTCCTTACGGACCCACAGTCCAAAGACAGCAGAGCCGCCACTGTGCTTGGGGGAAGAGGGGCAGAGGGGACTCAGCCTGCTTTTGACAAAGTGACGGAGCCCATGGCTGCCTCTTGTGCAGAGAGGGTCAGGGCCTCACCTCGTCCTGGGATTGCTGCGGAACTGCAGAGACAAGGAGACCGGTCTGCTCCTTCAAAACAAGGAGATGTGCATGTTTGTAACTGAGATGAGAGGGGAGCTGCATTATTTATGAAACTGCTCAGCCCAGAGTTAACAAGGAAGAAGGAGGCCTTTAGAGGGGAAAGTGGTTTCCAAAGCATCCGTATTTTGCTGAAAAAAAACACACACACAAACTATGATTTAGGGTGTGCTGAGGTTTAGAGCCGGAGATGACTCCAGAGCAATTAGACCACGGGAGAAGGGGTGAGTGTGTGGGCAGAGAGCCGGGGTAGGGGTGGGGGCGTGATCCTGCGGGCTCGGGATGGGGAGAGGGCGTGTGCAGGGGACAGTCCCGGGCATAGAGGAGAGTGTGTACACGTGGAAGTCTGTTTGTGAAGCAGTGTGTGGGAGCCTGGATGTGTGTGAATACACTTGGAATGGATCAATGGACCAAGGGAAGGTTCGCTCCCAAAGATGCAGAGCCTTCTGGACTTGCCTGTTAATTCTGTTTGCCTGGCTAATCTACTGTGAGAACTTGGGCCAAGACTCTGAGGGAATGATATTTTTCATCTTTTTTAAAAATTTAAGGTATAAAGTCTTCAGTTTGACAAGGTTTGATCATAGTGTGTGCCCATGTGACAAACACCATGGTTGTTACAAAAAAAATATAGAACATACCCATTACATGGAAAGTGCCGTCATGCCCCTGGACACTTTTTGACTTCTATCCACATGGACAGAAATTCACATACATGAATTCCAGAAATTCATATAACAGAGTTGTGCAGTATATACTCTTGTGTCTGGCTTCTTTCACTCAGCGTGTTTTTGAAACTTATCCATGTTATGGGTTTAGCAGTAAGCACTCCTTTTTATTGCTCAGTAATATTCCATTAAGGGCTCCCCAGGTGGCTTAGTGGTGAAGAATCTGCCTGCCAATACTGGAGATGCAGGAGACTCAGGTTCGATCCTTAGGTGGCGAAGATCCTCTGGAGGAGACAACCCACTCCAGTATCCTTGCGTGGAAATTTCCAGGGGTAGAGGAGCCTGAGGGCTGCAGTCTATGGGGCCACAAAGAGTGAGACATGACTGAGCACACACACACTATTCCATTAGATGGATATAACCTATTTTATCGGATTGATTCTTATGAATATAACCACCTCATGTACAAGACTGTGCAGACATAGGTTTCATTCCTTTTGGGTTGGCGTCTAGGAGTGGAACTGCTGGGACATATGTGGACGCACGTTTTCCACTGTGAGAAGCTGCAGAACAGGTCTCTGTGCATTGGATTCATTTCCAATTGCCCCATGTACTTCCCAGTACCCACAGGATTTTATTTTATTCCATCTCATGGATATGAAATGGTATCTCATTGTAGTTTTCATTTGTGTTTCCAAACAAAGACTGATGGTGTTGAGCACTTTTCACGTGCTTATTGGCCATTCACATCTTCATTAGATGTCTGTTGAACTTCTTTGCTCATTTAGAAAATTGGGTGGTTCATCTTTTTGTTGTTGATTTATAGGCATTCTTGATATATTCTTGACCCTCCTAGGTTTTAAAGAGTAAAACAGCAACTGCTAGTCATGTGACCTCTCTTCCTTAGGCTACATAATGCCACCCCTCCCTCCCACTTCATATCTTTTGGGTGGTGTACTGGGTTTAAAATGCACCCGCTGTGACCCAAGGCAGAGATGCTAAAGTCTATTTAATCAAACTCAACTGGCTCCAGAGGCCCTCTTCTACTGAAAGCAGAAAACAAACAAACAAATAAAAGCAACTAATCTTACCTCTTCATTTAAAGACTTAATCTCTTTTGTATAAATACACAGTTCAGGATCTAAGTTTAAAGTCCCTCTCGGATTTCTCTGGGGACAGGAAGACTTTAGAGAGGAGAGACATTTCCTCAGGGCAGCAAAGAAAGCCTTCCTGGTCTACTCCCTGGGCTCTAGGCTCAAGTCAGCCCATGTGCGGGCCTGTGGGGTCAGCCCCGGTCTCTGGAGGTCAGCTCCACCCCTGAGCCTGCGCTGCTTGACCAGGCCATGACCTCTGGCTGCAAGGTCTTGTCTCCTCCCAGGCGACTGCCTTCCTCTCCCTCCACCCTTTCAGCACTACTGTTCCCACTCCCAACCTACCCAGAATGTTCTGGATCTCACTCAAGCCACACATCAGCCCCAGGGAACCTGGCCTATGGCACAGTCAGTCTTTCCTAGTTGCCACTTCAATGTGTGCAAGGGATTAATACCTGGAATAATGCTAATGGACTTTCTCTTCCCACTCCTTCTTTGTGATTTTCCCTTCTTTCACCATGGTTTTCATCATGCTTATGAGTGGTAGCTGGGATGCAGGAGAGAGGAGAAACTGGCATTTCAGACTCTCTTTCCACCTAAACATGCCACCCTAGCGTGTCCTTTCTACTGAGGGCACCCACGGGGATGTAGGTAACTAGTAGGGTGGAATTCCAAACCAAAAGTGGAGCACAAGCTTATGGATCTTTCCTCAGACCATCTGCTATCTCCTGCCTTGACTATAGCACCATCATCTAGTTCTGCTGACCAAAAATGTCTCCGATCTCTGCCTCCCACATCTCAGCCCAAGAAAGGCTGCTCCTTTTCCTGTGAGGTTGGGAACCCCTCTGCCCATTTTCCCCTATTCTATGACTTGTAGTAAAAACTCCATGTTCATCCTCCATATTTAAAAGAAATCTATCTGAATTTAAGAAAACATTTCCTCTCTCAATGGCCTGATCTTGCCATTGAAAGCCTGACTTTCAAGCCAATTGTTTCAGAGCTTGTTCGGACACCTGAAGCTGAATGTCCTCTTTTCATGCCAGTTTCTCCTCTCTACTGCTAGCACTCATGAACATGATGGAAACCAGGGTGAAAGAAGGGAAAATCACAAAGAAGGAATGGAAAAAGAAAGCACATTAATATTATTCAAGGTATTAATCCTTCGTACACATTTAAGTGGCAACTAGGAAGGACTTATTGCCTCCTCTGAAAAAGTCATGTATTCCTACATTCAGCTCCAGCTTTAGTTCCCACTCAGCCCTCCTATGCAGGACAGGCTGCTAGACATTCCAAGGCTCTGGGCTTGCAAATCCCCTTCTTGGTTCCTGTTCGGGTTGACTTGGCATCCAGCATTGCTCCATCTCATGCAAGGATTTTCTTAGTATCCGGCTCCATGAGACCCATCTCTCCTGGGCAACAAAGGAGCAGAATATAGACCCTGAAGGAAGATATTCATTCCTTAATAATGAAATTATTAAGAGAGCCTTATTTCTTAATAACGCAGGTGAGCCTAACTAAATTTTGATGGGGTGCACTGCACCCAGCCTACTACACTGCTCTACTGTAGCCCCCTTCCCTAATGCATCCTGGTTCATTGGTGTGACTGATAAGGTCTAGCGATGGTACATTGTTTCTGAATCTAGGTTTTAAAACATGATGGCTTCTGCCCATCTCACTTGGGTCACTCACTCTGGGGAAGCCAGCTGCCGTGTTGTAAGGTCACCGAGGTAGCCCCATGGAAAGTTTTACATGGTAAGACACGTGAGTGAGCCCTCTTGGAAGCAGGCCCAGAATCACAGCAGCAGTCTGGTGTGGTATACAGGGTTTCATCCTCCAGACCACAGCTCACAGAAGAGGAGGCAGAGGCTACACCTGGCTGGATGGCCCTTCAATGTCACATGTTCGGTCAATGCCCAAGCCACGTCTTGACTCACAGCCCCTTTTTAGAGAAAAGGATTGATTTCATTCTTCGCTCTACAGCATTTCTCAGACTTCAGAGCTAATGCTCCCTGTGCCTTGACTTCTCCATGCCACAGGGCCTGGTCGTCGGGAGAGCCCAAGACATCCTGTGGTGGGAGGCAGGGACTGGTGGGAGGGTGCTGGGCACTCTAGGTCGAGGAGACGATGTGGCTCAAGGCAAAGTGATGAGAAAATGGGCAGTATTTTTGAAGAGGAGCAAGGTGCCCGCTGCAATGGAAGGCTGGTGCCACATGAGAGGGTTCCTTGAATACAGTACAAAGAACAAAATATGGTTCCTTCCTGGAGCACGCTGGGGTTGCCCAGCGCCTGCCTCAAGACCCAAGCCTCGAGTTCACAGTAGGAAGGGTGTCTTCCTTGAAAGGGCTTCCCCTGTGGCTCAGCTGGTAAAGAATCCGCCTGCAATGTGGGAGAGCTGGGTTTGATCCCTGAGCTGGGAAGATCCCCTGGAGAAGGGAAAGGCTACCCACTCCAGTATTCTGGCCTGGAGAATTCCATGGATGGTCCACGGGGTCTCAAAGAGTCGGACATGACCAAGCAACTTTCACTTTCACTTCCTTGAAAGTGGAGGGTGCCACACAACAGACACCCTGGGAAGAAATGTATCCTCAGCCCAAGTATGGTGGGGTCCAAGGAAAATGCTGTGGAAGCAAGAAGCAGAGTGAGGTAAACTGTCCACTCATACTTGATCAGAGGAGACATTTCTAGAACAACATGAAGCTAGAGGAAACAGAGGAAAGGCCCTGAGGTGGCAACTGGGGCTCAGGGCTAGCCTTAATGACCCAGGGATGTTGATCTTTTGGAAAACCTCCCTCAGCGGGCTCTCAACAACCTCTGGGTCTGAACTTCCAAAAAACAGAGACTGATTCAGCGAATACAGATGGAAATGTATTGGTTCTTTTGGTTTTCTTTCACTTCATTTTCCTTCATTGCAACATTTTTTCTTCTCATAATGGTAGATAATTTCCTGAAGAAGGGTCCTAGACATTCTGGATGACCTGCCTCATAGGCATTACTTTTCAAGGCCAGTTTCAGTCAAGTGTTTCTTTCCAACATGTGACTGCATCAAGTTCAGAAAGCTGGGAATTCTTCAAGAGGAGGATAGAGCTGAACTTGAGGAAGGACAGTTCTCTATCTATGATCTCCACCCACCTTCAGATCCTAGCATGTACCAAAGCTAGGGTAACCCCCAGAAGGTGTGAAGGGTATATATTTTGCAGACTTGTGGAGGCAAATAACTTACTTTATTTTTCTTTTACCTAGCTTGACTTAGCTCTCAAGCCCTTGTTGACATTCAGTCACTATCAGATTTTTCTTAGTGCCCTTTGGATAAAAATGGAATCAGCTAGGGATTTCCCATTGCTCTTTCCCTCTCTTCTCTGCAGGTGTTAAGTGGGAGAAGGCTGCTTTATGGGTGGGAGGCACTCTGTGGCTGTGACCAAGATTCCAGTGCCTACTGGCCCCAGGACATTGGCACCCACTCTTTTATACCTGTGTTGGTGCCCCCTTCACTATCCAGTTCCAGATCCACATGGGTCTCTCTGTGTTCTCTTTATGCCACCACCAAGACTCCACAGCCAGCGCTCAGGCGCTGCACCCCTCTCTGGCAAAGGAACATCGATTTCCCCACCCTGAGGCTCCAGACACCACCTGGGCCCATCTACCCGGGTCTTTCTGCACTCCTGCTGCTTCTGCTCTGGAGTCATGGTGCAGATGGTCTCCTCCACGAGGCTTGCTTCTCTTCTGTCTCATCCCCTCCCTTCCATTTATCTGTTGAGCAAAACCAAAACCTTGGCTTTTTTGAGAAGTATTGTCACTGTTAAAAAAAAAAAAATCAGAAATTCAAATGATTTTCCCCTCTCCTTCTTTGGGTAGAGACTGCAGGCCAACAGGAAAAACAGGATAAAGAAAGGAAATCTCAGTGAGAGCAGTGATGATGTACTTGAATGAAAGTGAAGGGAAAATGGATGCTCTTCACAACAAAGTTCTTAGTAGCAAGCAACAGAAACAACTTCTGGCTAAATTACAAGAAAGGAAGTCTCCTGGGCAGCTGACAGAATTGTGTGGAAGGCCAGAGGGCAGGTTCACAGCTGATCTTTGAAGAACAAGTCAAACCGCACGGGGAAGCCCCAGCACCACCACTGAGCTCGCTGGAGCCATGCCGGGCTCCCGCCGCTGCTGCGGCCACCGCCGACTCTTTCCTCCTGAGTCACGGCACTGGTGCATCTGCCTGGCAGAGAGGGGGCCCCGCTCTGAGCCCCAGTTGCAAGGCAGTCTGGGAGAAGTAGCTGACCATTCCACCAGCTAGTGGGGAGGTGGTTTTTCAGCTCACAGACTTAGACAATTGGCAATTCTCCAAATAAAAGATGTCAGGAAACCGAAACAAATGACCAGGTTCTCTTTTCATGTGAGAAACACCTGAGAGGTGAGCTGAGAAAGTTCTCTGCCCAAGGACCAAAGCCAGCTGGTAGGTGGGAGGCTGAGAGGAAAAAGACATTAGGCCTCAGAAGGAGGGCAGAGGCATGGCAAAGGTCAGGAGGCTGGGAGGGGATGGTACGAGATACGAGAACCACAGAGAAACGCTGTTGAGGAGCCTGTCCTCTGAGGACCAAGCATGGGCTGGAAGACATGACTAAACGAATGGAAGGGACCCAGGAGTGCTTGACTGGCCAAGAGCAAAGCTATTTCAAAAAGGGCCGCATAGCCCCTTCCTCCCATTAGGTGCCCATGCAACCCTGAGATGAAATCAGATTCTGCTGGAATTAGGTCAGGGCCCTGCGTCGGGAAGATCCCCTGGAGGAGGGCAGGGCAACTTGCTGTAGTACTCTTACCTGGAGAGTCCCCACGGACAGAGGAGCCTGGCAGGCTACAGTCCTTGGGGTGGCAGAGAGTCAGACACACCCTGGCACACACGCGCGCAAGAGGGGAGACGGGACGACCTCACCTTTTGGATGTGAACGTGAGAAACCACCTCCCCTCCACCCGTGGGGGACACGGAGGGGCCGAGGGCTCCAGGGAGGGTCACAGGCAGCTCCCTTTGTCAACACGGTGACCTTACGGCTGTGGCCTCTTGTCCATGTGACTCTGATTCCACTTAAAGGTCACCTCCCCCAAGGGAAGCAGTCGTGACTGTTTTGCAGCCTCTTGGGAAGGTCAGAGTTTTAGCCGTCAGGTGGCAGCGTTTCAGGGTGCTGCTCCGGCCGTGCCTCCCCGCAGCAGCTCACCGTCGCCCTGGGAGGTGGCTCCCGTCCCGTCATCTGGCTCCTGCGATCCTGAGCCTTCTTTCCTGTGGATGCCACTGGCTGCCTTTCATTAGAAATGAAACAGCTGCATCAGTTTGGGTTGTTGTTAGGAGCTTTTTAAAGAGATGTTGGTTGCACTTAACACACAGTTGGGGCCAAAGTAAAGGCTCAGTGAGTGTCCGGGCTATTCAGCTGGAAATTACATCCTGCTCAGGAGCATAAATGTCATGCTCCCCAGGCCCCAACACAGGCAAACCGCCTCACAGGGCCGGTTCCCCAGGACTACAAATGTTCTGACCAACAGCCCATCATCTGCCTCAGACACAACCTGTCTCGGTGAGGAAGGCCAAGCCTACAGGAAACACGGGAGCTCTATGACTGACCTAATCTTGCAAGACCTGGCCAAGACAAAACGTACCACTCCAGGAAACTACAAAGGACCTGATCTGTGGATCCTATCAAAGGTCATCTCAATAATTCAAACCAGCGGTACAACCAGGAAAAAAAATGCTCATCTAATGTGGTTGAAACCACCCACATGCAGGTGCTTACTGCTGGTGAAAATGCAGACTGGCACATCTCCAGAGACTTAATTCCAGAGTTAGAGCAGGGCTTATCCATCTGTAGGCAAAAAACCCTGGGTCATCTTCTACTGAACGCAACTGCTCGATGGCAAATTGAGTTAGTGAGATTATAAATGCAGACAAAAGAGATTTACAGACAAATCAAGATGTCCCATCTGATTGCACAAATAAATTAAAGCCAGAAATGTGGCAATCTGAGAAAAGACTCCCAGGCCTGAGGAAGACTGAGTGTGGCCATTTCTTCTGAGGAGAAAGGAACCCCGCTCAACTTGTCCTTGGTATCCTCAACCGCCCCTCGCTGAGATTTTTCACATCTCGGTGTTCCTTTGGGCACCCCCTGATCCTACAGGGGCTCAGAGTTTGTTCTCAGAATCACTCACAATCAGTTGTGAGTGACTGATCTCAACCACACTGGGAACCAGAATCAAATGTGAAAGTCAAGGGAGGAAACCTCCGAGGAGACTCCAGCAGGCCTCACTGGGAGATCTGGGGGCCTGCACGGGGAGGCAGCGCTTTGCAGTCACTTTCCACGAAGGAGCAGATGACCAGACTCCCTGGGTCTGAGTGGAAGCTCCAGCTCTGCACCTTCCTTTGTACCTGGCCTTGGGGAGACCCCTGGGGGTGGTTCTGAGCCTCCTTACTGCATCAGGAGAAAGGAGACACCAGCAGGCTTCCCAGGCTGGGGATGAAGGGCGGCCGTATTTGTGAGGGTGTGTGGCGCAGCAGGGTGTTTGTAAGATGAAAGAACCTGTGCGAATACACCTGTGCCTGGACTCTGATTCCTCCAGGCTGGGACCAGAGCAGACCAACTTCCAGCAGAAAGCTTTGCTTAGGTCAACGGCCGCTCAGAGGTCGATTTTCTGAGTGGAAAGCCGATATCTGGTGAGCGACTCACTTGCAGCCTCCGGGAGTCGCAGGTGTCTCTCTCCCCTGCGGGTCCTGACCACTAGCTCCCCTAAGGGAGCGTTTACTCACTGGCCTCCTGGAGGCTGGCCCCGGAGGCCTGGCCTCGGAATGAGTCAGGTGGTATGACACCAAGCTCTTTTGTTCAGAAGTGATACAGGACACGGAGTTCCCATGGAATTAGCTCAAAATTAATTTAGTCACAATGGCTTATTATTAGATTTAATTATAAATGAAATGATTCTCCAGGGACTTTTCACTTTGTAAACAAGCACCTTGGAGTTGAAAAGGGATTTTTTTTTTTTCTATCTTCTAGTCTCTCCACAGGTTTTCACAATATTTTGGCCAAGGAAAAAAGGCATTTGGATAAAGCTTTGGATGAGCGGTCACTGCTGCCAGCCACCCTTGCACATACACTTGCTTTGGGGAGGAGAGTGCTGCACCCACACACCCACACACGGGTGCTCTCTGCTGCAGGTAATGTTGTCCCACTCTTCTGAATCCATGGACTATAGCCCGCCAGCTTCCTCTGTCCATGGAATTTTCCAGGCAAGAATACTGGAGCAGGTTGCCTTTTCCTACTCCAGGGGATCTTCCCGACCCACACATTAAACCCACATCCCCTGCACTGGCAGGCAGATTCTTTACCACTGAGCCACCTGGGTCGCCAGTTAATAATGCATTGTCCAAAAACCACCCTGACTTGTTCCAGAAGCCCCAAGGGCTTCTGCAGAAACACTGACTCTGTTGAAATTAAAAGAGTCCAAAGAACAAGTTCTAGGCAGTCTGGGCTTTGGTCTCCTGCAGAATCCCTGTTACCAATGTTTCTTAGAGCATGATGCTCTGCTGTGCCACTGATGGAACATGAAACGATTGTAGGTACATACTTCTTATTTTAACAGTTATGTGTTCATTTTAAGGTGTATTAAAACAAAAATCACTCCTCAAAGCTGTGAATTCATGGTAACACCCAGATCTTGAAAATTAAAAAAGTAGGTAGGTCAGTTTGAAGAGAAGTATTAGCTAAATAATAAAAAAGATGACATGTAACCAAAAAATAAATCAAGTTTGCCAAATAACATGTTGAGCCCAGCTCCTCAGAACATGATCATCAGACAGTATCATCGGCTTGTTAGGTCTGTATCAGTCCCATTACTTAGCCAGAATCTGCATTTTAACCAAGTCCCTAGGGATTAGCATGCACTTCAGACTGAGAAGCACAGCCTGAGACAACCATGGGCAGGGTCCCTGAGGGCTGGATGGATCACACCGGATGGATCAAACACATCTAGTCGAACCCATTTTGGCAAAATTGGGTGAAGCTTTGCCCAGCAAAGGCAATTGGAACATTTGCTGCCCTTCTCTCACTCTCACAGTTGTTGCCATTGTGTGCACGGCCCAGGGCCTCCTCGCATCTGCTGTCCCTAGAGACGGACTGAGCCCAGGGTGCTCTCATCTGCAGCTGAGCAAAGGATCTCCCGGCAGAAGACAGCCTGGAATGGCCCAGGACGTGGCCTAAAGTGAATGCCTCAAAGACCTGTGGGGAGGTTGCCAGCTGCAGGGGCCAGAAGATAAGAGTGTTAATTTAGCTTGGCCGGCATCCAGGAAGCTGAGCAAAGCTAGGCCTCTGAGCTAAGGGCATAAATAAATAAATAACATTTTTAAAAGTTGGCAGATGTTTATGCTTCCCTTTGTAACACTAGCTGCATGCATTCAGCATATCCTATGGCCAGGCACTATGCCAGAAATTCCTTCCCTCACTAAAACCCCGGAAGCTCAGCATTGTCACACCACTGGGACCACGGGTGGTGAAGCCCACACGGTTGCAGAGGCGTTGTCGTGCCTGTGGTCACCTAGCCCTTTGCTCTACTGATTTCTTGCAGAGACCAGCCCTGGGCAAGAAAAAATCAGCTGGTTGTTTTCAGGGCTGCAGCCTGACCAGTTTTAGCGAGTGGATTCACGATTGGAAGAATTCTGGGAACCTAATAAAGTTTCAGAGCAGAGAAGCTCTCAGCTTTGCGAGCACATCTCATCCATCCCTTCTATACTTTGACTCAGATGCAATGGGCTGGTAGCCACGGGGCAATCTCGGAGGCATCTTGAGAGCCTAAGAAGTTGCCAAGATGCTGGGTTTGTGGCGAGTGCACCTGTGACAGAGGCTGCAAGCGTGCCGCTTGCTGGGAGGCCAGGGCGAGGGGTGGAGCTGCTTTGGGAAAGTGCAAGCTGTGTGCCTGGTACACAGTAGGTGCTCAGTTCACTGATGGTGCCTTCCCTCTCTCCCACTCCCTCTGAATCTGGCTGACATTTTAGATTATATCCCCCCTTCACCCCACACAGAACTAAAGAGACCACGTCGACCTCTGTTCGAAGCCAAATGGAATCTGCTGCTGGTGAGACTGTTGGAGAAGGTTCCCCTTCTAATGCTGTTGCTCAAATACTTTTAATCCATGCCCTGTTTTAGTGAAACGTGTGCCCTTTCTCAATATTATTTGAAATTTTAAATGAAATTCAAAGTAAATCAAATGAATTACATAATTTAATATGCAAATGGCCTCCACCCTCTGAGATTCTGATATGACCATCAATAAGGACAGTCTGGCTGGTCTCTGCTGAGTTTTGATGGATCAGACAAATGCCAGGTCATGATGAAAAGATGTGGACAGTACAGCAGACCTATACTCTTCTCACCTGTCCAGCAGTGGGTAAAATGCTCTGCCACCCTCCCTCATAAGGTGGGCACAAGGCCAAAGCTTGGACCAACTGTACTGCCTGCCTGTCGTGGCTGCATGAATTGTCCCGGGAGTGGGCACATGACCTAACCCTCCCAGGACACTGGAAACTGGAGGGGTGGGGAGGAGGAGCGGGCAACAGGGAGGGACTGCAGAAGGGAGAAGAGCCAGGAAGCCCAGGCGCTGCATCTTCTGCCTTGTGTAGGGGAGGTCTGACAGAGAAGTCCGCTCCCAAAACGAGAGAGTGGGAACACTGGAGAGCTAGGATCTCGTCTGGGTCTTGGCTCCACTTGCCACCTTAGCAGATGCCCACCTGCCCTTCCCAGGGTTTGGTGGGTGGAGGCAGTATATTTCTCTTATTTAACTAAAAACAGTTCATTTGAAGATCTCTCTGGAACTTCCCTGGTAGTCCAGTGGTTAAGAATCTGCCTGTCATTGCAGGGGACATGGGTTTGATTCTCAGTCTGGGAAGATTCCGCATGCCTTGGGGTGACTACACCCATGCACCGCAGCTACTGGGCCCACATGCTCCAGAGGCCGCTCTCCCCAGCGGGAGACACCCACACAGCGCAGTGAAGAGTAGCCCCCACTCACAGCAGTTAAAGAAAGCCCAAGCATAACCGTGAAGACAGAGCGCAGCCAAAAATACATAAATAAAAATTAAAAAAATAAAGATCTCTCTGCACCCTCAAGCAAGAGTGGCCCAACTAACTCCTAGAAATAGGCAAAGAAGGAACCTACCTCAACATTATAAAGCCCATATTGGACAAACCCACATCAAGCATTATTCTCCATGGTGAAAAACTGAAAGCATTTCCTTTAGGATCAGGAATAAGACAAGATTGCCCACTCTTACTACTATTGTTCAATAAACTTTCAGAAGTCCTAGCCTTGGCAGTCTGGAGAAGGCAATGGCACCCCACTCCAGTACTTTTGCCTGGAGAATCCCATGGACAGAGGAGCCTGGTAGGCTACAGTCCATGGGGTCGCTAAGAGTCAGACACGACTGAGCGACTTAACTTTCACTTTTCACTTGCATGCATTGGAGAAGGCAATGGCAACCCACTCCAGTGTTCTTGCCTGGAGAATCCCAGGGAGTCAGACACGACTGAAGTGACTTAGCAGCAGCAGCAGCAGCCACGGCAATCAGAAGAAAAAGAAATGAAAGGAATCCAAATTGGAAAATAAAAAATAAAAAACTCTTACTGTTTGCAGATGACATGGTACTATACACAGAAAGCACTAAAGATGACCCCAGAAAATTACTAGAGCTAAAAAGTTAATTTACTCCTTGGAAGAAAAGTTATGATAAACCTAGACAGCATATTAAAAAGCAGAGACATCACTTTGCAGACAAAGGTCTGAATAGTCAGAGCTATAGCTTTTTCAGTAGTCATGTAAAGATGTTAAATTTGGACCAGAAAGAAGGCTGAGTGCCGAAGAGTTGATGCTTTCGATGAGCTGGAGAAGACTGTTATGTGTAAAATAGATAGCTAGTAAGAAGCTGCTATTGATAACACAGGGAGCACAGCCTGGTGCTCTGTAACAACCTAAAGGGACGGTGTGGGAGTGGGGAGGAGGATCTAGAGGGACGGGATATAAATGTAATGATGGCTGATTCACAATGTGGTACGGCAGAAACAAACACAACATTGTAAGGCAATTATCCTCCAGTTAAAAAATAAATTTAAAAAATAGTGGCCTGATTAAAGCGAGAGGTACACGGGAAAATTCAAGAATATCTCTGGACATTGAGACACTTGTTTCTCAATGCCAGTTCATTTGCACTAACCCTTCCCTTTATCTCTGGTGGCTCAGACGGCAAAGAATCTGCCTGCAATGTGGGAGACCTGGGCTAGATCCCTGGGTTGGGAAGATCCCCTGGAAAAGGAAATGGCTACCCACTCCAGTATTCTTGCCTGGAGAATCCCCATGGACGGAGGAGCCTGGCGGGCTACAGTCCATGGGGTCGCAAAGAGTTGGACTTGACTGAGCAACTAAGCACAGCGTCCCTGTACACACATGGTTTTCTTCCTCTGCCTTCTCATATGTATCTCTAGATCTCACTAGTCCCTCTAGAATTTTCCATCCCCATACATCCCCTAATTCTCTTCCTTTTCACTGCATACCTTAATCCACCTAGGCCTCTGACTTGTAAGTACTTTTGACTGTTGGCTCACATTTCCTATAATAATTTTTCACCCACATGCCCCTCCTCTCGGGGCTTTGTGGGTGCTCCCCAGCCCTGCCCTGCGGCCTGCCAGCCGTGCTGGACACTGCCTGTCTGCCAGAACACATCCTCTGGCCCTTGTGGTGTGGGGGAGGGAGGGGAGGTAGTAAAGCCACAGCAGGTTTGACAGACGCACACAGGAAGCAGCCCCATTTCCTCCGAAGCTGCCCAACTTCTGTGATTCAATTTTAGCATCTGGCCAGCCAAGCAAGTTGGGCCTGATACACTTATAAAATCATTTGTTGGAGCAATTATATTCTAAAATCCCATCTGTGATCTCTTATTTTCTATTTGGTGTTACACATATTTGGGAAGAAGTCAATAAAAACCATCATAACTTAATTTTAATTCACACAAAGGCAAGAGACACCAGCAAGTGACATGATATAAACCCTTAACAGTTTAGGTAGCAAATGCACACTCATGTGAATGGCTGTAATACCCAGTCTGCAGGCAGTAACCCAGTTTCAGAGCCTGTTCAGCTATGGCGGCTCAGACAAGTTCCATAATGCCTTTGAACATCACTTTCCTCATATGCCTGTGATACAAAAGACTGCTGTGTGAATTCGAGGTGAGATAGTTCTGATTCCATTGCTATTATGGCTCTGGACAAGCTTATACCTTGTGCATTAAGGCTGAGGGACAGATCAGTGTTACAGAAACACAATTTGCAAATTGAAGTGGAGCTTGTTGAGTTCAAAACTATGATAACTTGGGTTAAAATCTCAGTTAACCACATTGCATTTTATTACAAAATGCTTTTGAAAGTTTTTGGGGAACTTTATTTCAGCCTTAAAACAGTCACCAATATTTGAGTTAAAGAATTAGAGAACTTTCTAAACCACTAGCCATCCAAGAAGAACTTCCTATTTGTGTGAGTACTTAAAAATTATGATTTCACTTGGGTTCTGCATTTAAAAAGCATGAATTCATTTGGGCTCTGCATTGCATTTGGCAGTATTTTGCATCTTAATAAGAATGAGTTTTAAAATTTTTCAGTTGTCTAAGTAGCTGGAAATTGAAATCAATTCATTTTCCTTTCCAAAAATTTCTCCTAAGATGACTAAATAGTAAGACTAAATTTTTCATTATGGAAGAAGGGAATGAAACTCTCCTTTTACTACCTCCTCTTTGTAAATTTTTGACTCATATTTCTAAAAGGCTATTTCAAACCCCAAGGTTAGAGTTAGTGAATATACTCATTTTTTAAACAAAATATAATTTTGTGGTTGAAGTGACCAAATAGCATAGAAGGAGAAAAATAAGATCTTATGAAGAAAATACTAGACTTCTAATAACTTTTCTGTAAGATCCATTCATATTGCTGACTTTTTATAAGTTAGATGCTGAATTCTAACCCACCTAAGTACACTCTGACTCTATAAATACACATACATCTAACATACTTCTAAAAGAAGTAAATGTGTGCTGGGAAAATATTGGAACAATGAAGTTCCTGAGAGAAGCTTGTTTTTACAAGTTATTAAAAGAAGGTGGCAAGCGTTCATGAGGATATGAAAAATTTAACGTCGTCTGAAGGAAACTCTTGAATATGGTTAACGTTGCTGCCAAAAATCTCAGCTATGTTATGTCAGAATGTTCAATTGCAAGCTAAACTTTAATGAATGGAAAGATAGGGTAACAGCAGGAAGTTTCTGCAGCAACACACAGAAACCCTGAAAACCAAGTTCCCAGTGT
Source organism: Neotragus pygmaeus (assembly GCA_006410875.1). Lineage (NCBI taxonomy): Eukaryota > Metazoa > Chordata > Mammalia > Artiodactyla > Bovidae > Neotragus > Neotragus pygmaeus. Next base: position 903,722 of record SJYV01021010.1, on the reverse strand, counting down.
TGAACTCAATCATTCAAGGGCTACACTATCAGCTTACAAGATCTACCATGTAACGATTGGGGGACCAGGTGCCCACCAGTGGGGAACAGAAGTGGGAGCAAGCCGCCCCTTTCCACGTCCTCCTCCGCAACACTTAGGTGGAAACAGATCTCAATCTACCATTTCTGAAAAAGTGGGGACCCCAAGAAACACAGCTCCAGACTCAGAAAAGGTAACATGCTACTCTACATTCAATACTTCATTCCCTCCTTCCATGGAGCTTGCTCGCAGTGGTGATGTTGCTATTTTTATCAGCTCTCTTCAACCCAGCTGTTGCTTCATGTTAACATGGCGGCTGGCGTGAAAATCCCAGCAGAGGCTCGTGAATCCCAGAGGGCCTGTCTTCTGTCATTTCTAGAACAGATAAAATGTCACGAGCTTCAGTGGGGAATGGGTCAGGTTCGTTTCATCAACAGAAGCAATGAGAACATTTCTGACGTTTAAGTGGCATGGAGTCAGGAACCAAACTCCCCCATCATCTGCTGCAACGAAAAGAAAGCAGGACGGTAAAGATACCTACGACCAATAAGGGACCATGAATCTGCATAGAAAACTTGGAAACAGGGATCTTTCCCTTCAAGGGCAGGCCACGGCTGTCCCGGGCGCTGAATGTTGTGAGGTTAGGACAACCGCACAGAGTCCAGCCTGGAGGCTTCCCAGAGAACCCACTTCCTTTTTCTGACTTAGACTGTGACTTGTCATTTCAAACCCGCTCTTTGTATTTCCTCTGTCAAAATAACAGCATTTTGGCGAGACTGTGTACGTGGGGAGAGAGTGCCACATAAAACTTAGACTATTTAAAAATATGACTCTAATTGCAGGTTTGTTTTCCCATGGTTTGGCAAATTAGGGGGGCAAATTGGAGGGGCAGTTGGGACTTGCCTCAGGCACAGAAAGACTGCTTGGTTCCTCATCCAGTGGTGTAGTCTTGAACTTCAAAACCTCTGAAAATAGGATTTTAGGAGCTTCCTTCTTGAACAATAACAACTTTCTACACGGGGACCTTCTGTGTCTGAGAACTACAGTTTAGAACGTGATGATCAAGGACTTGCGTTTCTCTGAGTTCTTTAACATTCTGGGAGAGAAGAAGTCTAGCCCAGAAGTTTTTACAAATAAAGTAGAACTCTCCTCTTGGTGTTTCTAGAGGGTGGTCTCTGAGATCTCACCCAGCATACACCACAGAGAGTTTCCCCCAAATCCTATTCAAGCCTCACCTCTCCACCCCACTGCTGGCCTTAATCTGTTCGGTGCTCCCTTCCCACCATGCAACCCCTCCCCTCTTTCCTTTTCCGTGCCCCGCTTAGTGATCTCTCCCTCGGGAGGTACCCACAACCTGCATCATCTGCCCACCAGGACTGCAGGTGGATGGGATTCCTTGACATTATAGTCCCTGTTCCTTCCTTGCCTCCCAGTCGAGGAAGCTCAGAAAGGTCCCAAGGTTGAGAAATGGAGTTTCTCTATTATTCCAATGGGTTTTCTCATGAGAAAATTTCTGTGGAGTACTACTCTCTACATGACCATACAACTTTACACTGGAAGAAAATACATAAACAAGTCAAGTCTTTTCCAAAGTAGATGGATATAAATCTTAAAAAGGCAAGAGTATCCATCCATTAAAAAAAAAATTAAAGATAGGTTCAAGATGGTTGAGGAGAAGAACGTATGCTCATCTCCTCCTGCAACTAGCTGTTGAACAACTATCAACAGGAGGATGCTCAGCTCATTTCAGTTGCTCAGTCGTGTCTGATTCTGTGACCCCATGAATCGCAGCATGCCAGGCCTCCCTATCCATCACTAACTCCCAGAGTTCACTCAAACTCATGTCCATCGAGTCTGTGATGCCATCCAGCCATCTCATCCTCTGTCATCCCCTTCTCCTCCTGCCCCCAATCCCTCTCAGCATCAGAGTCTTTTCCAATGAGTCAGCTCTTCTCATGAGGTGGCCAAAGTACTGGAGTTTCAGCTTTTGCATCATTCCTGCCAAAGAACACCCAGGACTGATTTCCTTTACAATGGACTGGTTGGATCTCCTTGCAGTCCAAGGGACTCTCAAGAGTCTTCTCCAACACCACAGTTNTTTTAAGAATGCTGCTAATGCTGCTAATGCTTCTAAGTCGCTTCAGTCGTGTCCGACTCTGTGAGACCGCATAGACGGCAGCCCACCAGGCTCCCCCGTCCCTGGGATTCTCCAGGCAAGAACACTGGAGTGAGTTGCCATTGCCTTCTCCAATGTGTGAAAGTGAAGTTGTTCAGTCGTGTCTGACTCTTCGCGATCCCATGGACTGCAGACTACCAGGCTCCTCCACCCATAGGATTTTCCAGGCAAGAGTACTGGAGTGGGTTGCCATTGTCTTCTCCGCTTTTAGGAGTAAATTCCCAATTTTCATTACAATCTAAAGGCTCAATGTATTAGAAAGTTAGATTCTTAGGGGAAACTAAACTATTGAGAGAATACTAAGAACAGAAATTGTTTCCTAAACCCATACTTAGCTAGTCTCATGGATGCCCAACCCCCTGAAAACTTGTTCTTGTCCTTAAATGTTTAAATAAGAAGGTCAAATGAAATATCTTCAAACAGAGGGGTGGCACATATTATGAAAAAGTGTATCTAGTCAATGTATTAAATAAGGAAAGTGAGGACCATGCTACCAGATTAAACTTGAGAACTATAGGCTGAAGCTGGCAAAGGATATTTGATTTGAGCATTTATAAAAACGAAAGATCAGACTTGAAAGAATTATGCTAAGTGAAATAATCCAAGCACAAAAGAACAAAATATTGTACGACTGCACTGGTGTAAGGTACCTGGAATAGACACATTCAGAAACAGAAAGTACAATAGAGGTTGCCAGGGGCTGGGGAGATGAGGAAATGGGGAATTGGGGTATAATGGATGCAGAATTTCAGTTTGGGATGTTGAAATTTTTCTGGAAATGGATGGTGGTGATGATTGTATGACATTATAAATGCACTTAATTCCACTAAATTGTATACTTTAAATGGATTAAAATAGTAAATTTTATGTTTTGTAATATTTTACCACAATCAAAAACAAACACACAAACACATTCACAGAGGAGAAGAGGAGAAAAGGAGTGGGCATTGGAATGGTTTCCTGCCTCGGCTCATTTGCCCTGCAAATGATGTCCTTTGTGGTTGTGCCACGAATAAAAAAGTATTTCTAGCTTTTGCCTATCAAACCACAGTCTGTTTTACAGCTCGGTGCTTCACAAACTTGACTGGGCCTCAAATCACCTGCCTGGTTTGTGAAAACACATAGGGTTTCACACCTAGGGTTTCTGATTCCATAGGTCTGAGCTGAGGCCTGAGAATCTGCACCTCTACTATGTTCCCAGGAGATGCTGATGTCCAGTCTGGGAACAGCTCTTTGAGAACGGTAATTATAGTCTGATATCATCTTTCCATTGTTTAAAAAAAGTCCTGAAATGTTTCCCTAGTTGCCTGTCTAGAAAAATTAGGAGTTTTTCAGATGCAAACCAAAAAAATTCAACCCAAACATTCTAAAGTAAAAACGGTATTTAATAGCATTTAATGGCTCCAACAACGCAGAAGTCAGTGGTAGGGCAGTCTTCAGGTACTGTGTGACTAACTGACTAACCACATTCTCAGAAAAATGGCTCCATTTTTGCTATGAGTTGAATTGTGTCTCCCCCTCAAAAAGCTATGTTGGAGTCCTGGCCCCCAGAACCTCATAATGTGACCTTATTTGGAAATAGAGTCTCTACAGAGGTAATCAAGTTAAATTGAGGTGGTTGGAGTGGGCTGTAATCCAGTATGACCTGTGTCCTTGTAAGAAGGGGACAATTGGACACAGAGACAGATACACACACAGGAAGTATATCTACAAGCCAAGCAACTGCAAAGATGGCTGCAGACCACCAGAACCTGGGGGAGAGGCCTGGACAGTCTGCTCACAGCCCTCAGAAGCAACCAACCTGCCGACACTTAGATCTCAGACTTCTAGCCTCCGGAACTGGGAGACAAATTTCGTAGTTTAAGTTACCCAGTTTCTGGAGTCTTGCTGTGAAAGCCCTATGAAACCAATACAATTTTTTTAAGGATTTTCAGCCTTGCCTTCTTCTGCATTTGGTTTTCTCCCAGGCCAGCTTTAGCAATGGTTTTAGCAAATTCCAGAACTCATACCCTCACATGTTCCCTCACATCTACCAACTAGAGGAAGAGTCTGTTCCCAGAGGAGAAGAATGAAGCTCTTTCCCAGAATCCCCCAGGAAATATCTCAAGAGTTTCATTTGTCCAGATCAGATCATGTGCCTATCCTGGAGCCAATCACAGTGGTCAGAGGAAAAAGGATGCTAATTGACTGAAGCCTGTAAGGGTCCATTCTTGAAGAAGACTGATTAGAGGAAAAGTGTGTTTCCCCTGAGGAAAACCTGGGGGCAGCTAGCGGGAGAAGGGAAGCTGTGCAACCATAATTATATTGCCAGCTAGGCACCGGACAAGGGGATTAAAGTGCGGCAGTACCATCAGCTGAAACAAATTAAATACCACTTTTCTTTCCATATTGAAGTATAATTTACATACAGTAAAATTCAACAATTTTAAGTATACAGTTTGATGAGCTTTGTCAAATTGACCACCATCACAACCCTGATGTACATTTCTATCACCACTAAGAATTTTGCTTGTACCGCTTTGCAGCTAATTCTTCTCATTCCACCCACAACCCCAAGAAACCTCTGATCTGCTTTCTGTAGGATAGTATCACTAGATTGTAGTGATAGTGTACATTTTCCAGAATTGTGTGCCAGTGGAATCCTACAAGTCCTGGCTTCTTTTACTTAGTCATAATGCTTCTGAAATTAACCCTTTGTTCTAGATATTAGTAGCTTGTTACATTTTGATGTTGAGTCACAGTCTATTGAACAATATACCAAGATTTGTCTGTTCGTTCATCAGCTTATGGATGTTTGGACTGTTTCCACTTTGGGAGCTGTTATAAATAAAATTCAGTTCAGTTCAGTTCAGTTCAGTCGCTCAGTCGTCTCCAACTCTGCGACCCCCTGGACTGCAGCATGCCAAACTTCCCTGTCTATCATCAACTCCCAGAGCTTGCTCAAACTCATGCCATCGAATTGGTGATGCCATCGAGTCAGTGACGCCATCCAACTGTCTCATCCTCTGTCGTCCCCTTCTCCTCCTGCCTTCAATATTTCCCAGCATCAGGGTCTTTTCCAGTGAGTCAGTTCTTTGCATCAGGTGGCCAATGTATTGGAGTTTCAGCTTCAACATCAGTCCTTCCAATGACTATTTAGCACTGATTCCTTTAGGATCGACTGGTTGGATCTCCTTGCAGTTCAAGGGACTCTCAAGAGTCTTCTCCAACACCACAGTTCAAAAGCATCAATTCTTCAGTGCTCAGCTTTCTTTATAGTCCAACTCTTACATCCATACATGCCTGCTGGAAAAACAATAGCGTTGACTAAGATGGACCTTTGTCGGCAAAATAATGTCTCTGCTTTTTAATATGCTGTCTATGTTGGTCATAGCTTTTCTTCCAAGGAGCAAGTGTCTTAATTTCATGGCTGCAGTCACCATCTGCAGTGATTTTGGAGCCCCCCCAAATAAACTCTCTCACTGTTTCCATAGTTTCCCCATCTATTTTCCACGAAGGGATGGGACCAGATGCCATGATCTTAGTTTTTTGAATGTTGAATTTTAAGCCAACTTTTTTACTCTCTTCTTTCAATTTCATCATCAGGCTCTTTAGTTCTTCGCTTTCTGTTATAAGGGTGGTTCATTTGTGTATCAGAGGTTGTTGGTATTTCTCCTGGCAATCTTGATTCCAGCTTGTGCTTCACCAGCCTGGCATTTCACGTGATGTAGTCTGCATATAAGTTAAATAAAAAGGTGACAATATACAGCCTTGACATACTCCTTTCCTAATTTGGAACCAGTCTGTTGTTCCATGTTCTGTTCTCTTACTTCTTGACTTGCATACAGTTTCTCAGGATGCAGGTCAGGTGGTCTGGTATTCCCATCTCTTTCGGAATTTTCCACAGTTTATTGTGATCCACAGAGTCAAAGGTTTTGGCATAGTCAATAAAGCAGAAATAGATGTTTTTCTGGAACTCTCTTGCTTTTTTGATGATTCAACAGATGTTGGCAATTTGATCTCTGATTCCTCTGCCTTTTCTAAATTAAGCTTGAATATCTGGAAGTTCATAGTTCACATACTATTGAAGCCTGGCTTGGAGAATTTTGAGCATTACTTAACTAGCGTATGAGATGAGTGTAATTTTGTAGTAGTTTGAACATTCTTTGGCATTGCCTTTCTTTGGGATTGGAATGAAAACTGACCTTTTCCAGTCCTGTGGCCACCACTGAGTTTTCCAAATTTGCTGGCATATTGAGTGTAGCACTTTAACAGTATTATCTTTTGGGATTTGAAAGAGCTCAACTGGAATTTCATCACCTCCACTAGCTTTGTTGGTCATGATGCTTCCTAAGGCCCATTTGACTTTGCATTCCAGAATGCCTGGCTCTAGGTAGCTGATCACACCATCATGGTTATCTGAGTCATGAAGATCTTTTTTGTATAGTTCTTCTGTGTATTCTTGCCACCTCTTAATATCTTCTGCTTCTGTTAAGTCCACACCATTTCTGTGCCTTATTGTGCCCATATTTGCATGAAATGTTCCCTTGGTGTCTCTAATTTTCTTGAAGAGATTTAGTCTTTCCCATTCTATTGTTTTCCTCTGTTTCTTTGCAACAGAAATCAAACAGTGATCAGTGCATCACTGAGGAAGCCTTTCTTATCTCTCCTTGCTATTCTTTGGAACTCTGCATTCAGATGAGTATATCTTTCCTTTTATCCTTTGCCTTTTGCGTCTCTTCTTTTCTCAACTACTTGTAAGGCCTCCTCAGACAACCATTTTGCCTTTTTGCATTTCTTTTTCTTGGGGATGGTCTTGATCACTACCTCCTGTACAGTGTCACAAACCTCCATCCACAGTTCTTCAGGCACTCTGTCTATCAGATCCACTCCCTTGAATCTATTTGTCATGTCCACTGTATAATCATAAGGGATTTGATTTAGGTCATACCGGAATGGTCCACTGGTTTCCGCTACTTTCTTCAATCTAAGTCTGAATTTGGAAATAAGAAGTTCTGATCTGAGCCACAGATCTGAGCCACAGTCAACTCCTGGTCTTATTTTTGTCGACTGTATAGAGGTTCTCCATCTTTGGCTGCAAAGAATATAATTAGTCTAATTTCAGTATTGACCATCTGGTGATGTCCGTGTGTAGAGTTTTCTCTTGTTATATTGGAAGAGGGTTTTTGCTGTGGCCAGTGTGTTTTGGCAAAACTCTGTTAGCCTTTTCCCTGCTTAATTTTGTTCTCCGAGGCCAAATTTTCCTGTTACTCCAGGTATCTCTTGTCTTTCTACTTTTGCATCCCAGTCCCCTATGATGAAAAGGACATCTTTTTTGGGTTTTAGTTCTAGAAGGTCTTATAGACCTTTATAGAACTGTTCAGCTTCAGCTTCTTCAGCATTACTGGTTGGGGCATAGACTTGGATTACTGTGATATTGAATGGTTTGCCTTGGAAATGAACAGAGATCATTCTGTTGTTTTTGAGATTGCACCCCAGTACTGCATTTTGGACTCTTTTGTTGACTATGGGAGCTACTCCATTTCTTCTAAGGGATTTCTGCCCGCAATAGTAGATACAATGGTCATCTGAGTTAAATTCACCCATTCCGGTCCATTTTAGTTCACTGATACCTAGGATGTCAATGTTCACTCTTGCCACCTGCTGTTTGACCACTTCTAATTTACCTTGATTCATGGACCTAACATTCCAGGTTCTTATACAATATGAATAAAACTAAGATTCTATGAACATTTCAGTACACATCTTTGCATAATACTATATTTTCATTTATGTTGTTTAAATATCTAGCATTGTTAGGTTTGTGTGCTTGTATGGCAAATGTGTGTTATCAATTTTTACAAGCTACCAAACTATTTGTTTTCCACAATATTTATTCCCTGTTGCACTCCTGCAAGCGTGTATGAGAATTCCTATTGCTCCAACTTGACGTTGTCAAGTCTTTTCATTTTAGACATCCTAGTGGTTATGGAATAGAATCTCATTGTGGCTTTAATTTGTATTCACATAGTGACATAATATTGAGCACCTACTTATGTACTTATTTACAATTTTTATATTTTCCCATGATCTCTCTGTTCAAATGTTTTGAACAGCTAAAATCATTTTAAACTGAATTATTCAACTCATCATTCAGTTGTCAGTGTTGTTTATACAGTTTGGATACACATCCTTTATTAAATTTTTCACAAATTTTTTTTTGCATGTGTGCTAAGTCACTTTAGTCATGTCTGACTCTTTGCTACACTATAGACTGTAACTCACCAGGATCCTCTGTCCATGGGATTCTCTAGCAAGGATACTGTAGTGGGTTGCCATGCCCTTCTCCAGGGGATCTTCCCAACCCAGGGATTGAATTCATGTCTCTTACGTCTCCTGCACTGGCGGATGAGTTCTGAACAATATCTTTGAAAAGCAAAAGATTTGTACTTTGAAGTTCAGCTTATCATTTTTTTTCCATTTATGTTTTATGTTTATGTCTTATTTAAGAAATCTGCCTAACCTATTGGCACAAATATGCTTACGTTTCCTTCTAGAAATTTTGTTAATTTAGCTCTTATATTTAGGTCTGTGATCCACTTGTAAGTAATTTTTTTACACAATATGATAGGTTTATTTTTTTGTATATGAATACCCAGTTGTCCCCATAGTGTTTATTGAAAAGTCAATCCTTTCCTTATTAAATTATGTGGCACCTTTGCTGAAATTCAATTGCCCATATATCTGTTGGTCAAACAAACCTAGACTCCTTATATCATATCATATCACATATATGTATATATATATGTGTGTGTATATATATATGTAATATGTGTGTGTATATATATATATCTCAATGGAACAGAGAGAAATTGTGTGTATATATAGACACACTGAGTTTTCAGTTTAGATGGTATGAAGCCTCAAACTTTGTTCTTTCTCAAATTTGTTTTGGCTATTGTAAGTCCTCTGAATTTCCATATAAATTTTAAAATCATCTTATCAGCCTCTATGCTGTCTCCCTCCCCATACCCAGAAAAGGCTCACTGGGATTTTAATTGGAACTGCATTGAATCTAAGATTAATTTGTAAATTGTTAACATTGTAACAATGTTCCTATCCATAAACATGGTATATCTCTTCATTTATTCACACTTTTAAAAATTTCTCTTAGCAAAGATTTAAAGTTTTCAGGGTACAGCTCTCGCACATATTTTGTAAATATATTTCTATTTCCAATGTTTCATATATATTTCTAATGTATTATAATTGGTACTATAATTTTAACTACCAACTTATAAAACATAAATGTAATTACCATTTTCATTGATTTTATATCTCATAACCTTGCCAAATTTGCCTTTTTCTTAGATCCGTTCAGATTTTCTTGTCTGTAGGTCTGTCTTCCATTAATCAAGAAAGTGTACTTTTTCTGTTTCTCTGAGTGTTAGCATAACTAATGCTGTCTTCAGTTCAGTCGCTCAGTTGTGTCTGACTCTTTGCGACCTGATGGACTGCAGCATGCCAGGATTCCCTGTCCATCACCAGTTCCCGGAGTTTACTCAGACTCATGTCCAACAAGTCAGTGATGTCAATGCTATCTTCGGACAATTTCTTCTGTCCTTCGACTCACCCTAGGATTGTACTGTGCAGTAAACCACTTCTCTGTCGTCAAGGGCTTTGTAATTAATAGATATTGTTTAGTAATTTTTAGGATCAGGTGGCCTCTATGCTCTGTTGGTCCCCAAACAATGATGAAAACCTTAGCTGACGTATTTCCAGCACTCACAAATCTAGTTATTCATTCATAAATCTTAACTTTAGAAATGCACGCCCTGTGTTCAAGCACCTACCCCTATACCCTAGGTTAACAATAAAATTGTCCCAGTGGCCCCTTGGTGGTGCAGAGTGCAGCTGCAAATGCTTCTAGATCACTGTTCAGCCAATCCCAATTCCCAACCCTGTGAGTAAATAACCATACTGCAAACTGATCTATTGACTATATGGAGCTGCCAGCCTTATTCTTGGGTTTCAATATACCTTCTCAGCTCAGTGAGCCCTTCCCTCCATCCTTCAACACTGTTCAAATCTATGTAACTCCTGTTTTGTTTTGTTTTGTTTTTTTCCTTCTTGTTTTATTGCATTGACCAGGATCATCAGTAGACTTTGAAAGGAAGTGATGAGAGTAGGTATCTTTACCTTGCTTCTCACTGCGATCACAAAAGAGCTATTTTGAGCTGCTGCTCACACCCAGAGTTGAGATTAAGATTCCTACCACAAGTTCCCATTTTGCTTTTCCTGGGGCACATTTAAAAATAACTACTTATTGTTGAGCCCTTGGAACTGTAGTGACCTCTATGCCAATCACCTTGCACGTAACAAGTGCTTTCTACCTGCTCTCTCTCCCCTGTTGGATCATGACCTGGTATTGGGGACTGCCCTTTGCCTGGTTCATTCACACTCCTGCTCCATTTCTGGGATCTAAAATACATTTTGTGACTTTACTTCTTCTGTTAATATATTGAAACTATACCTTTAATCAGAACTACCCTAGGATTTTCACTTCTCTAAAGCGGAAGCTCGGATGCTGAAGGAGCCACTTGCCGACACTCTGGGTGTCACGTGCCTCCTCAGTCAGCAGGTCATAGTTTGCATGCTCTTAATTTAATACACCAGTTACAAACAGGCCCCCCAACACACTGATTTCAAGTGTAAGAATCCATCCTTTCACTACTAAATGTATTAGCTGTAGGGCTTTTGTACGTATCCTTTATCTGGTTAACACGTTTGCCTTCTAATCCTAGTTCACCAAGAAGTTGGTTTTCTTAATCATAAATAGGTGTTGAATTTTTAACAAATGCTTTTTCTGTGTCTTTTGAAAAAATTTGACTTGAGCCACTTTTGTTTCAATCTGTATATGAGGAGAAGGACTTTATTTGAGTGGTATTTTCAGTCTGTGTATGTGGAGAATGACAAGGACAGCAGTGTTAGGGCCTTTTATATTAACTCTTTTCTGCACACATGGTGTATTGTTTCCCATCATTTCATTTTTAGCATATATTTGACTTCATATTTTAAAAGACTTTCTTGTAGACTGTATATATTTGGATCTTGCTTTTTATCAAATTTGACAGTCTCTGGCTTTTCACAGAAGTGTTTCCATCATTCATGTTTAGTGTAATTATTGATATGATTGATTTAAATCTATCTTGCTATGTCTTTGTGGCTCAGCTGGTAAGGAATCCATCTGCAATGTGGGAGACCTGGGTTCAATCCCTGGGTTGGGAAGATCCCCTGGAAAAGGGAAGGGCTACCCACTCCAGTATTCTTCCTGGAGAATTCCATGGACTGTATAATCCATGGGGTTGCAAAGAGCTGGACATGACTGAGCGACTTTCACTTTCACGGTTATGTCTTTACTATTAGTTCCATTTGGTATTTCGTTTTTTTCTCCTCTTTTCCTGCTTTCTTTTGGATTGAGTGTTTTTATGATCCTGTAATATCTCCACTATCAACTTATCAACTATACTGCTTGGTTTTATTTTTTCAGCAGTTGCAGTTTACAGTATAAACATAAATACAGTTGACCCTTGATCAACAGGACCATTAGGGCACCAACCTTCTGTGTGGTTGAAAATTCGCATGTATCTTTACAGTCAGCCCTCCCTACAAGCTGTTCCACATCCATGGATTCAACCATCCTCTGACTGTGTACTCCTATAGTATATATTTACTGAAAGAAATTTTTGTATAAGTGGACCTGCTGATTTCAAACTCATGAAAGAATCAACTGTATGTATGTGAAATTTTATCTGAGATAAGATTACGCATTTTGTTGTTCAGTCATTCAGTTGTGTCCAACTCTCTGCGATCCCCCGGACTGCAGTGTGCCAGGCTTCCCTGTCCTTCACTGTCTCCTGGAGTTTGGTCAAACTCATGTCCTTTGACTCGATGATTTAATATATATAACATCATTTATATATTTATTATAATTTAATATAATAATTTAGCATATATTTATTATAATGCATTATAATAATTAATTTGTATATATATCATATTTATTCAATTATTTTAATCTTATTTCAAATAATGCTATATAACTTCCATAGTTCAGTAATCGTAAAATAGTATAGTTCCATTTCCACCCTTAAGACTTTGTGCTATGGTACTTCTATGTATGTCCCACGGTACATTATTTTTATTTTACTCCAAATAGTCAAATATTCTAAAAGAGTTTAAAAACAAGAAATATTTCTTTTTGCTATGATAATTAGCTTGATTCAAAATTCTAGAAACTAAGATATTCATGTCTGAGAATAGCAAAAACCAAAACCATAATTCAGAAACTGGTAGCTATTTTGAGTTAATCCTAAGTAAACTCTGTATCATTTAATTGAACAATATCCATGATGAAGAGTGCCTGCTTGACAGTCATTATTTAATACAGAGCACAACCTTCTTTGACTTCATTCTCTAAATATTACAGAGATTTGCCAAGTGTCTAGCAAATCTAGACACTGGAATGAGGGATTACATATGTATTTATATAGTCTTTTTTTTTCTTTTCTCAATTGCTCTTCATACTTTTATCCACCGATCTAGCACCATCATGCCCCTCAGATATTTTTACACCAGATTTTGATCCACATAATACAAATATTCAGCAATGAAAGCAGGTCCCTCATCTTTCACTGATTTCTCTGAGAATCCTCTACTTTCCATCCAAAAAATTAAATCGCTCAACTTCTTGTTTACTAACCACAGCAGCAGCTAGATTACTATAGCTTCCTCTAAACCATGCCAATTAGCTCTTTACATTAATTGAACTATCCTTTCAACATATTCATTGGCACCCTGTTACTATATTTTTCCCTATTTAGGGAAAGGTCATCAAAATGACAGCTCATATTTCTTTTAATTGTTAAGTTTCAGCTTTTTAATTTACACAGGAAACTGAAAGTTGTAGAGGAAGCTCTTTGTCCTCAAGGAATGGATAGAACAGAAACAAGACTTCTGTTCAGCAGTTCCTCTCTGCTTATTATGACACTGTTTTGTTGCTTTCCAAATTATAAGCTCACCTCCAAGAATGCAGAGAATTTAACTTACTTGAAATAATTATTTTCTTTGCATAAATATGTTATCAATTTGATAGTGTTCATTAGCTTATGTTCAGTTTTAATGTTTGATTTTTTTCATTTCTTTTCAATTAAATGTTGTATTTTGAACATATGAAACATTTACATAGATCAAAATTCAAAGCTATTAAAAAAGAGAAGGACATTGTGTCAGCCACAATCTCTTTACCACACTCCTGTCTCCCTACTCTCCCATCTTCCCAACCTGCCACCATCCCGGTGCCATTTTCATTAGCTTCTATGTTTCTCTTTGTGGAAATAAGCACATATGTATATGTGTGAATGCATGCATATATGTTTTCTTATTCGTCCTTCTTTGACATGAAACATCATATACTGTATACACTGTTCTGCATTTTGCTTTTTTCAGTAGTGTTTTATCTTTGAGTTTCTTCATCCGTAAAATGGGAAGAACATGGTGTGAAGAGTAGACAGATGGAGGCATATGAGTCACTTACCACAGGGTCAGACACAGTGCAACTATCTCACCCTGTCCTTACAACCCACTCTTATTGCTCCACACAGCAGCAGATGGCTACAGACACTCCCATGACTTCCTGCTGGCACTGTAAAGTGAAGCATTCTGGGGGAAGGCAGGCACACAGTAGCTCTTCCAGTGTGAATGATTTGTAGCTTTCTATTTGTCTACAACTGACGTACTGAACCTTTTCAGACTTTGAGGTAAGCCCTCAGAACCTAAAGTTTGCTCTGATAAACCCCCTGGTAGCACCCAGAAATCTACCACAGGTAGTCGTGAACCCATCCAACCTTCTGCAGGGGACAAACAGATGCATGGCCAGTCTGCAGTGCAAAGACCTTTCTGTTTGCTCACTTATTTACTACTTCCACATGCGTGAGTGCCTGTTAAGTCGCTTCAGTCACGTCTAACTCTAGCACTGTGTCCTGTAGCCATTCAGGTCCTCTGTCCATGGGATTCTCCAGGCAAGAATACTGGAGTGTGTTGCCACGCCCTCCTCCAGGGGATCTCGCTGACCCAGGGATCAAACCTGCGTCTCTTGCAGTGTCTCTTGCATTGCAGGTGGATTCTTTCCTGCGGAGCCCCTGGGTATGCTCTTACCACTTCTACATTGCTCTTAGTTTGTGCAGATGCACATTTCCATCTGGTGTCACTTTTCTTTTTTCATGAAGAACTTTCTTTAACTTTTCTTGTGATACAGGTCAACTGAGAATAAATTTTCTTACCTTTTGTGTTTATTTGGGGGGAACAATTCAGACTAAAGTTACAGTTAGAGTTCCTTAACGAAAATGTTTTACTTTCTTCAGCAAGCAGAGAAGTAACATAGAAGTCTGGTATTCAAATCCACTTAACAGTTATACGATCTTGAGGGATGCAACTTCTTGGAGTTTCATTTTCCTCGTCTATACAATGTGTTTAACAATATTTACTTTGAAGAGTTTTCATGAGGTTTAGAGACTATATAAATATACACCTAGTTCCTCACTCCAGGCTGGCATTAGAGAAGATTCAATAAACAGAGAATATGGAGCTATTTTAAAAAGTTTAGGCTCTTCAAAGGAATTACTTTGATTTGCTGAAATTTTGTTAAGATTTTCATATCTATGTGCATGAGGCATTTGAATCTGTAGCTTCTTTTCTTGTCATATCTTTGTCTGATTTTGGTATAAGGGTATAATGCTGACCTCATAGCATGAGTTGAAAATATTCCTCCTTTCCAATTTTCTGGGACAGTTTTAAAGTATGATATTTTTTTTTTCCCCTAAATACTTTATATAATAATCAGTAGCGCCACCTGGGTGCTTAGGGGGTGTGTGTGTGTGCGGTGTGCTTTGAAGATATTTATCCACTATTGTCTCATTTACATTGTTTCAGATAAGAAATGTGCTACATTCTTCACCTTTATTCCTCAGAAGATTAAGTCTTTTTTTCTTGGTTTTAAGATTTTTTTATCACTGGCTTTAAAAAATTTGATTACAATGTACCTTTGTTTTCTCCAAGTTTCTTGAGAAATTTGAAGCTTGAGTTTCATTGAGCTTTTTAAATTTAGAGTGTGGGTTTAAAGTTTTTAGTAATTTGTTGGGGGCCATTATTTCTTCAAATATTTTTTCTGCCTTCTCCTCCTATGGAGATTCCATTTACACATATATTAGGCCACTTAAAGCTGTCCCATAGCTCACAGACTCTCTGTTACTGTTGATTAGTCTTTTTTTTTCCCTTGGTGTTTCATTTTGGGTAGTTCCTATTGCTTTGTCTTCATGCTTACCGAACTTTTGTTCTACAGCATAAAATCAGTCCTATTTTCTTTGGTATTACTACTATCTTGTGTATTTTTTCTTCTCAGACATGGTAGTTTTCATCTTTGAATTCTGATATACACTTAAACATTGTAAGTAGATACATGGTAGTTTTATATATATATATGTATGTATGCATGTATACTTATGCTGCATTAAGTCTTAAGATGGTGGATTGGAAGAACGTGCATTCATCTTCTCCACCAAAATTGCAACTAGCGGCTGAACAACCACTGACAGGAGGATGTTGAAACAAAAGACTGATTCAAATCAGGAAAGAAGTATATCAAGGCTGTATATTGTCACCCTGCTTTATTTAACTTATATGCAGAGTACATAATGCAAAATTCTGGGCTGGATGAATTACAAACTGGAATCAAGATTCCCAGGAGAAATATCAACAATCTCAGATATGCAGATGATACCACTCTAATGGCAGAAAGCAAAGAGGAATCAAAGAGCTTCTTGATGAAAGTGAAAGAGGAGCGTGAAACAGCTGGCTTAAAACTCAGCATTCAGAAAACTAAGATCATGGCATCTGGTCCCATCACTTCATGGCAAATAGATGGGGGAAAAATAAAAACAGTGACAGATTTTCTTTTCTTGGGCTCCAAAATCACTGCAAACGGTCACTACAGCCATGAAATTAGAAGACGCTTGCTACTTGGGGAAAAAAGCTATGACAAACCTACACAGTGTATTTAAAAGCAGAGACATCACTTTGCCGGAAAAAGTCCATATGGTCAAAGCTATGGTTTTTCCAGTAGTCATGTATGGATGTGAGAGTTGGACCATAAAGAAGGCTGAGTGCCAGAGAATTGATGCTTCTGAACTGTGGTGTTGGAGAAGACTCTTGATAGTCCCTTAAACAGCAAGGAGATCAAACTAGTCAATCCTGAAAGAAATCAACCCTGAATCAACTGGAAGGACTAATGCTGAAGCAGAAGCGCCAATACTTCGGCCATCTGATACAAAGAACTAACTCATTGGAAAAGAACTGATGCTGGGAAAGACTGAGGGCAAGAGAAGAGGGGGTGAGAGAAGATGAAACAATTCGCTGGCATCACTGACTCAATGGAGTTTGAGCAAACTCTGGGAGACAGCGAAGGACAGGGAAGTCTGGCATGCTGCAGTCCATGGAGTTGCAGAGTCAGACACGACTTAGCGACTGAACAACAAATACTTATGTTGTGTATGTAGATTATACTAGGTTGGTGCAAAAATAATTGTGGCTTTGCATTTGTTGAACTTTGCTGTTTGATGTTGGAATACATTCTTAAATAAGTGTAGCTATGTTATACATCATTTTAATGAGCATTTCTCATTTTATTTTTTTCATAATGACATATTTTGGACTACAGAAATGATGTTAGGCAAAAAGCAAATTCCAGCAGTTTTCTTATTTGAGTTCAAAGTGAGTGTAAAGCAGCAGAGACAACTTGCAACATCACCAATGCATTTTGGTGCAAGAATTGCTAACAAACTAAATACACAGTGCAGTGGTGGTTCAAAAAGCGTTAAAAAGGAGACAAGAGCCTTGAAGATGAGGAACACAGTGGCCAGCCATTGGAAGCTGACAACGACCAATTGAAAGAATCATCGAAACTGATCCTCTTAGAACTACAGGAGAAGTTGCTGAAGAACTCAACATTGACCATTTTACAGCCATTTGGCGTATGAAGCAAATTGGAAAGGTGAAAAAGCTCAATAAGTGGGTGCCTCTTGAGCTGACTGAAAATCAAAAGAATGATCGTTTGAAGTGTTGTCTTCTTTTATTCTGTGCAACAACAGCAAACAATTTCTCGATCGGATTGTGATGTGCAATGGAAAGTGGATTTTATATGAAAACCAGAGATGATCAGCTCAGTAGTTGGACTGAGAAGAAGCTCCAAAGCACTTCCCAAAGCCAAACTTGAAGCAGAATAGGTCACGGTCACTGTTTTGTGGTCTGCTGCTGATCTGATTCACTACAGCTTTTGGAATCCTGGTAAAACCACTACATCTGAGAAGTATGCTCAGCAAATCAATGAGATGCACTGAAAATGCACCATCTGCAGCTGGCATTGGTCAACAGAATGGGACTAATTCTTCACACACATCACACAACCAGTGCTTCAAAAGTTGAATGAATTGGGCTATGAAGTTTTGCCTCATCCGCCATATTCACCTGACCTCTTGCCAACTGACTACCACTTCTTCAAGCCTCTCAACAACTTTTTGCAGAGAAAATGCTTCCACAACCAGCAAGAGACAGAAATACTTTCCAAAAGTCATCAAGTCCTGACGCACAGATTTTTACACTACAGGAAACTAACTTATTTCTCATGGGCAAAAACATGGTGATCGTAATGACTCCTATTTTAATTAATAAAGATGTGTTTGAGCCTAGTTATGCTAAGTCACTTCAGTCATGTCCAACTCTGTGCGACCCCATAGATGACAGCCCACCAGGCTCCGCTGTCTCCAGGATTCTCCAGGCAAGAACACTGGAGGGGGCTGCCATTTCCTTCTCCGATGCGTGAAAGTGAAGTCACTCAGTCGTGTCAGACTCTTCACAACCCCATGGACTGCAGCCCACCAGGCTCTGCTTTCCCCAGGGTTCTCCAGTCAAGAGTACTGGAGTGGATTGCCATTGCCTTCTCTGGAGCCTAGTTATAGTGGTTTAAAATTCACAATTCAAAACTGCAATTACTTTTTTACCAAACTTAATGCATATATAATCTTCATACCTCTTCTTGAATGCATGAAAACAGTTACAATAACTGTCTTTGCTGGATATTTATAACAGTCATGTCATTTTGGAGTCAGTTGCTATTGACTTTTTCTCATTATGATCCATATTTTCCTGCTCTTTTGCATGCCAGGTGCTTTTTTAACTTGGATACAGGTGTTGTAAATTTTACCTTGTTAGATGCTAGGCACTTTTGTATTTCTATTCCTATTAATATTCTTGAGCTTTGTTCTGAAATTCAGGTAAGTTACTTGGGACTGGTTTGAATCTTTAAGATCTTATTTTTAAGCTTTGATAGGAGGAACCAGAGTAGTGTTTTGCAATGTTTTGTTTAGGGCTAATTTCCCTCCACTATCGAGGCAAAACTAATACCTAATATCTTATGAGGCCCCTGCTCAGTGTAAGCTCCAGGAATTATTCCCTCAGATTCTTGTGGAGGATTCTTTGCTCAGTCGTGGGTTGTCTTCTCTCACAAACATGCTGATCTGTCCTCAGATGAGTATTTGAGGGCATCTCCTGCAGATCTCTAGAGTTCTTTCTCCTTGTAACTCTTTCTTCTCTAATGCTCTGCTCTGCAAATTCCAGCCATCTCTCAAGAGTCACTATTTTTATTGCCAATGGCTGGTGTCTTGAATTGACATTCATACTGAATGTGGGTGAAAAAGAAAGTGCATATTGTTTATTGGAGAAATATTGAATTGCTTTTACACTGTGAACCCTCTGGCCATCTTGTGAAACCTATGGCTGTTGCTCAGAATAATGTTTCTAAGTATACAAAGTAAAATACAGGGCTCTAAAGTAAACAGTTATAATGTTTACAGTTATTAACAGATTTTTCTAACTGATTTGTGCACTGTAGTAATAGATGTACTTCTTAATTAATGCCTTTGCTAACAAGATCTAGAGGCGGGTCTAAGTTCTGTAATTTTCAAGCAGTAATGAACATAAACAATATTCTGAGACATGTGCAACAATTGCAATGTGATTTGAATGTTTCCATACTCTCTCCTGGGAGTAATGTCAAGGCATCATTAATATAACTGTGGTTTGTTGCCAACATGCATTTGGAAGGAAATACTAAATTTCAGTCTGAGGCTAGAGAAATGAACAAGCAATGGTTCTCTCTCTCTCTCCTAAGTTGAAGGACCCCTGAATTCTATTTGTAGACCCCTTAGGATCTACAATTCTAGGGTAAGAACCCTTGTTTTAATCAATGGAAACCACAGGGCCTGGAAGAAGTGGATTTTACACAATTGGCTGAGCTTACAAAATGGCAATGATTTCATTTAAATCTACCATGATCATGGTGATGTGCCAAAATGGGTCTTCCTTTCTTCCAGTTCCCAGACCAAGGAAGTTTGCCCTAGCGCTAGGAAGCCCACCTGTCAAATGACTTCTTCCCACCTTTCATCCTGAGTCTCAAGTCTTCATCTCTCATAACTGGCAAATTGGGCAGGTCTGCTGTTTATTTTTGCCTCTGGTCCTTTGGCCAGGCCACAAACTCCTGGACTTGTGAATACACAGTTCTGTTCCTATCCAGCATGTCCTAACCAGAGAGTCACTGTAATTTTTGGTTTTGTTCCCATAATGCCTCCAAATGTCATTAGTCATATCCTCCTTCCCATTTCTGCCTTGAATAGGCAGTCATTATGATGAAGCCAGGCTTGTTTCAGAATTCCATGAGAACCACAGTGTCAGGCCGTCACAACTCTGGAGCTGGAAATGGAAAAGGCCATGCTCTGGGCCTGGCTGGCACAGTCCTTGTGAGTCATTATGGAAACACTGTCCCCGGATACTGCTGAGAGGTTCTGGGTTACTGGTGAGTCCATCTGTCAGATGAGATCCTGACCCCTGACATCTTAAAACGTTTCATAATGTGTGGGATGTTGGGCCTTCTGTCTGGTATCCTGGTTACATTAAAATTTGGGTTGTTTTATTCTATTTTTGGTTCTCTTGCAGTTTCCAATGTGTTAAAAAATTACATTTTTTCAGATTACAAGAATAATACATATTCATTGTACAGAAATTGAAAGAGGCAGAAAAACATTTAGATGGAAATTCTACCACCCAGAGATATACATTTGATTTTTTAGATATGTTGGCATTTCCTTTAGATATCTACTGTATATAGTGCTTTTATAAGCTGTGTGTGTGTTTTTTAACTATAACAGTATAACTCACACAGTCCTCATTTTTGAGAATATAAAATTATATCATTTTTGCCCTAAAGGAGATCTTACATAAGATATGTCATCCAACACACTCTTTCTGAAAATGAGAAAACTGAAATCCCAAGAGGGTAAGTGATTTATTTGCCCAAGGCTCCCCAGCTCATGAGCCACAGACTCAGGACAGGAACCCTGGATTTTTGTCTCAATTTCCTACTGCCTCATGACCTCCCTGTGTCCATATTCATCTGTCTGTGCTCATCTTCAGGCATGACCTGAAAGGGCTCTGGCCTCTCTGTCCCTTGAGGAAATACATATGAGTTCTTTAATTACTAAGTAGGAAATTTGCCCCTGACTTAGATTTGAGTTAAGGTACTACCTAACTTCTTTAAATCCATTCCTTGTAGGAAAGTTTAAAATATGAGGGGCAAAAGAACTCCTCTTTCCCATGCAAAAATTATTTTTGGTTATCATTTGGAAATAAAAACAGTCATAACCAGCATCTTAACAACTGAACTAATGTACCTGTCTTTAAACTTAGTAATGGTTATTTAATAACACTTAGGAACCTTTATGAAGCTTCCCTGGTGGCTCACTGGTAGAGAACTTGCCTGCCAATGCAGGAGACTCAGGTTCAATCCTGGGTCAAGAGGAGCCCTTGGAGAAGGCACTGGCAACCCACTCCAGTACTCTTGCCTGGGAAATCCCACGGACAGAGGAGCTTGGGAGGCTACAGTCCATGGAGTCACAAAGAGTCAGACACCAGTTAGCTATTAGACAGCAACAACATGAAACTTTATGGTATGTATATTTTTCAGAATTGCAAATTCACCCTCAGAAAGTAAGGAGGGTTCATAGTATAGAGTATGCTATAGAGTAGTGTGGTGTGGTATATAATATAATTAGTACTGTATAGAATAGAATAAAATGAATGTGGACTTCCAAAGTCAGGTGGTCTTAGATTCAGATTCTGTTTTTGCATCTTCCTGGTTTGTAATCTTGGGAACTGAAGCTCTTTGAGCTTTATTTCATCATCTGTAAAATAAATATAATAATAGCAGTTATCCTAAGATCTATATACAATAAATAAAACTTCATTACCATTTTCTTTATAGAAGCAAGTGGGAAAAAAGTGAGAGACGAATTTCTGAATTGGTGAAGATAATAACTAAAAATATAAGGCTGCCTAAATTGAAGAAGAACCTTACCCAAAAATAAACAAAAAGAGAAGAATAGGAATGACTTGAATATTAAAAATAAGCATAACATAAAATAAAGACAGAACTGAGTCCAAACATGTCTGACATGTCAATCAATGTAAAGCAGCTTGCTGCTAAGTCGCTTCAGTCGTGTCCGACTCTGTGCGACCCCTTAGAGGGCAGCCCACCAGGCTCCCCCGTCCCTGGGATTCTCCAGGCAAGAACGCTGGAGTGGGTTGCCATTTCCTTCTCCAATGCGTGAGAGTGAAAATGAAAGTGAAGTCTCTCAGTCATGTCTGACTCTTAGCAACCCCATGGACTGCAGACTACCAGGCTCCTCCGTTCATGGGATTTTCCAGGCAAGAGTATTGGAGTGGGGTGCCATTGCCTTCTCCGAAAGCAGCTTAAGTCATCCATTTAAGAGATTTTCAGATTGACTTATAAAACCAAACCTAACTCTATGCTATACAGAGAAAAGTTGAAAACTAAAAATAAAAGCAGGACTTTTGCTTCTGATCCATGATGGAGCAGCAAGAACAGATTTGCTCTCCCACTACAAACAGCTAGAAAACAGCAAAATACTGTAAACAGCTGGTTTCAGACATTGAACAACAGGGAGCACGCGACTGTGATCCCTCATAGAAGGGAAATAAGTAAGGTGAGCACTGCCCCATTCTCTGCCTGGAGACAATTTCTGGACCACTGGTATGGCGAAAAGACACAGGCAGACGCAGGCAGCCTTGCTGAGTCAAGGAGACAGGAGTTACAGTTCAAGGATACTGTCGGGAAAACAGCCACTCATACATTTCCAGTCTGAGTGTAAATTGGTAAAAACATTGATGGAGGTCAATTTGGCAATATCTACAAACTTACTGTTTGAGCTGTCAGTCTCATGTTTGGGAATTTATTTTTTAGATATTCTTATCCAGCTGAAAATGACATAGATACATGGTTGCAGCTGCATTGAAGCATTGTTGATAATTAGAACAATATTAGGAAATGCTAATGTCGATTAATAAGAGTGGACTAAACAAAACATAATGCGTTCATACAATGGAATACTGTGTATCAACAAGAAAAAAGCCAGTCTTTTTTTCTGAATACACACAAAAATTCTAAATAAAATTTTAGCACATCAAGTCCACTAATGAATTAAAAACAGTACATTTTTCCCAACTGAAGAGTAGAATTTGTCCTAATGAGGGAGAAAAAGCAAAGATCCTCTTGAGAAGTATAGAAAAAGCAGCTGACAAAATTTAATGTTTATTCTTGCCAAAACTGCTTAGCAAACTAAAACAGAAGGAAATTTTCATTACCTTGATCAAAGGTATGTGGTTGTTGTCAGTACTGTTCACTGATAATCATTTCTGGTTTTTCTCCTTTCAAGCACAGCACATGGTTCTAGAAAGACAGGCAATCCGTGTGAAAATTTTAATTGAGCTCCTATTTGGCACTATAAAATTAATTTTGAATAGATTAAAGAGCAACACAAATCTCATAAATAATTAGAAAAAATAAGTAGAAAATGTTTATAACTTTTAAGATTTTCTTAAACAAGATCCATATAAAAATGATTAATAATTTACATTAAAAATGTATTCTTTCTGTACCACAAAAGAAAGCATTCAAAAGTCAAAAATAGAAGGATGGGCTAAGGGAAAATATTTCCACACCAATACAGAAAAAGGGTTATTACCTAGACCAGCACTGTTATAGAACGTCCTGCGATGAGGGAAATGTTAACATTCTGTGTTATCCAAAGGGACAGCCACAGGCCACATGCAGCTATGCCCGCTTCAGATGTGACCAGTTTGAGGAAGTGAAGCCTTAATTAAATTATTTTCAATTTAAATAGACAAATATGGCCAGTGTAACTCATATTGCAAAGTGCAGATCTAAAAAAGAAAATACTCCGATACATGGAAGTTTTAAAAAACAAACAAGAGACACACTAGTTTAGAATATGAACAGGCAAATCACAGAAGAGGAAATAAAAATGGCCAATAAACATGTAAAAATTCTTCAATCTGCCTCAAAAAAATAAAAACCCTGCAAATTTAAATACAATAAAATATCCTTTGGGGGTAAAATTTTTTTAATATAAATATAAAATTTTATAATTTGTTAATATCTAGGATTGGAGAAAGTGAGGGGAAATGGCTACTCTTTTCCATTGTTGATAGGACTATATATTACTCGGGCTTTTTGTGGGCAATTTAGCAGTATCTATCAAAATTTTTAGTGCTTCCCTGGTGGCTCAGAGGTTAAAGTGTCTGCCTGCAATGTGGGGGGAGACCTGGGTTCCATCCCTGGGTCAAGAAGATCCCCTGGAGAAGGAAATGGCAACACACTCCAGTATTCTTGTAGCAATTACTAACATTTTTATGGAACTTGATAAATTAGAGTAGAATAGAAAGAATATTCTAGGATAAATTCACCTAGAATAGAAAGTATAGGTGGATACACAAGAAACTTTTTGAAAAGAGAAAAAAAACATAGAAGGAAACTCTTGCCCCACCAAATCTCTCTTTCCTGTAAAAATGCTAAGTGTGAGCACATATATTAGGTATTCATTAAAAAAAAAAAAAAGACATGGTACTTCACTGGCAGTCCAGTGGTTAAAGCTTTGCCTTCCAGTGTAAAGGATGCAGGTTCCATCCCTGGTCAGGGAGTGAACGTCCCACATGCCTCCTCGTGGCCAATAAAACAAAACATGAAACAGGATCAACATTGTAAGAAATTCAGTAAAGACTTTAAAAATATCCACATAAAACAAGTCTTTAAAATACAAACATATTTTAGCTTTAATGATATTACAGGACAACTTGAACACTGCTGGAGACCACTGTGGAAACCCAACTGAAGTGTCTACAAAAGTTGAGCATTTAAGGATCTACTCAATAGAAATGTGTACAAATTTATACCAAAAGACATATACAAGAGTATTCAGCACAGCACAAGTCATAGAGCCTCAGCCGAAAACTCCATACAGGCCCATCAGTAATTTCATGAGTTGATAAATTACAGCATATTCCTACAGTGAAAAACTCTGCTGCAACGAAAATGAATGAACTACTGGTATACATAGTCATGGAAATGAATTTCATAAATAAATGTTTAGTAAAACAAGCAAGACATAAGAATGCACCCCAAGTGCATCTGTTTACATAAGTGTCACAAGCAAGCAAAATAATCAAAGGGCATATGTATAATCCATGTATACAATCAGTGGTTATCTCTAAGGGAATGGAGCATGACTGGGAGACAGCCATCCCAAGAAGTCTGTCCCTTTACAGTGTCTGGTCACTTGTCTCTTCTAGAAGTAGGATTGGTTTTCCAAAGGTTCATCTCCCACCGGGGTGCTGCATCAGAAGTTAGTTTCTTCCTGGCTTACTTACTCTTGAAGCCCATGCACCGAGAAACAGAAGTCTGATCTTTACTGGCTTGATGCTTGCCTGCTTAATTTCACTTAGTGAGTCCGAGTTGGAAACCCCAGTAATAAAACCATTACTGTGTCAAATGATCACAACCCCAGATGGAGTTTTGTGCTAGTGTCCAAGTGAGTTAATGAGCAGCATGTTTAGAACTGTGCCTGGCACATACTAAGATCACATGTTTGTGTTTGTTGTAATTACTATTACGCTTTCCATATGCAAACGTGATGTTTATGTCCCTTTTCTGATCTCCAAACAAAATAATCATATGTAGAACTTTAAGAAATCCCAATACATAACCTAAGTTTCATAAAGTCTATTTCCTTTCTACATCCCATCATTAAAAAAAAACATTTATTTTGATTATAATCATTTTGAAGGTACAAGAAGTGCAGAAAATGATATTATACACCCACAGAATCTCCACCACCTAGATTTAACAGATGTTAATATTTGTCAAGGAGATCCAACCAGTCCATTCTGAAGGAGATCAACCCCTAGGATTTCTTTGGAAGGAATGATGCTAAAGCTGAAACTCCAGTACTTTGGCTACCTCATGCGAAGAGTTGACTCTTTGGAAAAGACTCTGATACTGGGAGGGATTGGGGGCAGGAAGAGAAGGGGACGACAGAGGATGAGATGGCTGGATGGCATCACTGACTTGATGGACGTGAATCTGAGTGAACTCCGGGAGTTGGTGATAGACAGGGAGGCCTGGCATGCTGCGATTCATGGGGTCGCAAGGAGTCGGACACGACTGAGCGACTGAACTGAACTGAACTGAATATTTGGCTATATTTGCTTCAGATCTTTGTGTGTTTTTTTAAAAGTAAAAGGAACATATATGGAATTTAGAAAGATGGTAACGATAATCCTATATGCGAGACAGCAAAAGAGACACAGATGTATAGAATAGTCTTTTGGACTCTGGGGAGAAGGCGAGGGTGGGATGATTTGAGAGAATAGCATTGAAACATGTATATTATCATATGTGAAACAGATCGCCAGTCCAGGTTTGATGCATGAGACAGGGTGCTCAGGGCTGGTGCACTGGGATGACCCAGAGGGATGGGATGGGGAGGGAGGCAGGAGGGGGTTCAGGATGGGGAACACATGTACACCCATGGCTGATTCATGTTGATGTATGGCAAAACCCGCTACAATATTGTAAAGTAACTAGCCTCCAATTAAAATAAATAAATTTTTAAAAAATAAAGAAAAAAAACCACACAGAAAAAATAAATAAATAAAAGTAAAAGAAGCAGCTAAGCATCCCTCCCTTCAATGACTCTTTCCTCCCCTTTCCTTCAAATCCCAGAAGGTTTTACTCTCCTAAGGTTAGTATACACCATCCCCACTTTTACTCTAAATGCATTTATTTACAGAGTCCCAATTTAATATTTAAACTATTAATTGAAAGCTGAAACAACATATAGTCTTGATAATGACCTTTCTCAAAATGTCTTTCATAAACAAAGAAGAGGAACTCTTGAAACAAGGCGATGTCCATTGATGGAGGATTTGGTGAGATTCAGGGACACTTTACGTGCAGGACAGTTTCTAATTTGCACAGAAGCTGCCTTTCTGTATAAATAATGACTGGCAAGGCACCACAGCCCATCTAAGCTGGTCTCAGAATTTTAAGCACTAGTGTCATCGACCACAGTGGCCCACAACACATGCTTCACAGAATGTCCAACAGCTGAATCAAAGCGTCAGCTTCTGGATGCAGCAGTGACGGGGGCTCCTGCCTGCCCGAGACCGGGGACAGCTGTGACCTGCAGGTGAGGTCCCTGTGGTTGCCCACGCCCCTCATGCCCTTCAGATGGCTGGCCCTGGGCTCTTCTTGTGACCACCTGCCCAGGAATCTGTAGCAGCTATGCTGACAGGTGTCCTAGCACTTGTTGGGCTGAGGCCTCGACAGTCACATGTCACCTCACATTAAGACACGATGAGCTGTCCCAGTCTTAAAGCTTCCTCGATGATGAGTCCCACCTGCCTGGAGGGGGTGCTTGGATACCATCCCTGCCCCCAGCCCCTCTAGAGTCTCCCCTGGGGCTTGTGAATACCCTGGCCGCAGCACAACATCCATTCATTATGGAATTAAATTATTCATTATATTATCATTACAGAAAGATTTTATTATCCACCCCTAGACAAGCATTTCTGTGTGCAAGCCCTGCAGTGCTTGCTGTAGGGATGACATGGACCCTGCTGTCCAGGAGGAGAGAAACAACGGGAACACATGCCTCGAGCATACCAGAATGCGAACATGCTGAAGGAATTCAGGCAAGGAAAGACATACTGTCAGAGCCCTCACAATTCACCTTGGGAAGAGTCCCCCGATGAGCTTGTTCTATAAAGAATCCTCCTGCAATGCAGGAGATGCAGGTTCAGTCCCTGGATCAGGAAGATCCCCTGGAGGAGGAAATGGCAACCCACTCCAGTATTTCTGCCTGGAAAATTCCGTGGACAGAGGAGTCTGATGGGCTTTAGTCCAAGGGTCACAAAGAGTCAGACACAACTGAGTAAGTGAGCACACCACCCCCCATCAGTCTTAGCTGCCAAGAAGGTGAAATACGGGCGCCCCAATATCTCTACAGGGCCCTTTAGAAAACTCACATTCGCAACCTGGCAAGTGGGCTTTCTCTCCTCCCACCTTTGCAGCTGCGTCATTTATCAGGCTGCCTGGGGTAGGGAAGGCGGTCGGTCCATCCTAATTCTTAGCTACCCCTGGGATTCTATATGCCTGGAATTTCCTGCTTCTTCTCGCCATCCCATAAAAACTTACCTTTCCTGGATGCCTTCTTATTAAGGTTTTACTGTTTCCTTTATTGGTACTTTTATTGGTTAACAGAATAGTTGATACAATAAAATGTGTTACTATAAGATAAGAATCTTAGAGCTAAAAGTGCCATTTAGTTCTAGAGTTATTAACCAAATTTCTTAGTGAATAGGCTTCTGGAGGCCCATAAATTACCCAAAACAATGCAATGCACCTTTTTTCAGGGGAAAAGGCCTAAAATTTTCATCAGGTTTTTAAATAATAGTGACAATAAATCAATAAGTGTTAAGAGGCATTGATCTATTGCACTACATTCATTGATCTATACTGCATTCAACCAGTGTAAACAGAATGCATCAGGCATCCACAACAGAGAGCAGCAAGGCAGACATAGCTCTACCCTCGAGTCACTAAGAATCTTATACGTGGGAACAATGAAAGAGTATACACACACACCTAATTATAGATAGTAGTGAGTACTGTGAGGGAAACAGTGAAATGCTAGAGGATAATGGGATCTGCTCAGAAGGGTGGTTGGGTTAGTCTGGTCCACTGGGGCTTAATTTGAGACCTAAAGGATATTTAGGAGCCAGCTTTAAACAGATAGGAGGAAAGCATTCTAGTCAAAGAGGATGGCAAGTGTGAAGGTTTTGCAGAAGAGAAGTGACATGGAGGTTCGAGGAGAGGGGGAATAGTGATGCTGGATGGAGTTGGAGAAGGGGGAATTATGCCACGGGTGGCATGTAAGCACTGGTAACCAGACTGAGTTTTTACAAGGTGCAATGAAAGCCACTTTAGGGGGTTGGACAGGTGAGTGACACGGTAGCGCTCAGGTTTGAGGAATGCCCATGGCTGCCTAGAAGAATAGGGTGTAAGAGAGGCAAGGGCTGGTAGACAGTTTTGCAGATGAGAGAGAATGGTGGCTTGGCCTGGAGAGGAGGAGGAGGGTAGAATTAGGATATGTTTTATAGAGGCAAGCTGATGAGATTTGATGATGGGTTGTAGTGGGGGAGGGGAGGAGTCAGGAGGATGGCCACTTATCCGGGTCGAGCCACTTGCTGGATAGTCATGTTTCCCAAGATGGGGAAGCCTGCATCAGGTTTGGGTTGAGGGGTCAATCAAGTCCAATTTTCAACATGCTAAGTCTCGGAAGAGGTTGAGGAGAATAAGCTTATGAAAGAAATGTAGTCATATTGCCACAAGTGCTGGGTACCTATTTGAGGTTTAAAATCATGAACTAAACATCAGGTTGTGTCTAGCCATGTTCATCTGTTTAGGTGTTGTTCTTGTTTTCAGTCACTAAGTTGTGTCTGACTCTTTGTAACCCCATGGACTGCAGCACATCACACCTCCTTGTACTTCACCATCTCCTGAAGTTTGCTCAAGTTCATGTCCACTGAATCGGTGATGCCATCCAAGCATGTTATCCTCTGTTGCCGTCTTCTGCCTTCAATCTTTTCAAGCATCAGGGTCTTTTCCAAAGAGTCAGCTCTTCAATCAGGTGGCCAAAGTATTGGACTTTCAGCTTCAGCATCAGTCCTTCCAATGACTATTCAGTGCTGATTTCCTTTAGGATTGACTGGTTTGATCTCCTTGCAGTCCAAGGGACTCTCAAGAGTTTTCTCCAGCACCACAGTTCAAAAGCATCAATTCTTCAGCACTCTGCCTTATTTATAGTCCAAATCTCACATCTGTACAGGACTACTGGAAAAGCTATAGCTTTGACTAGATGGACCTTCGCCGGCAAAGTGATGTCTCTACTTTTTAATATGCTGTCTAGTTTTGCCATAGCTTTCCTGCCAAGAAACAATCATCTTCTAATTTCATGGCTGCAGTCACCATCTGCAGTGATTTTAAAGCCCAAGAAGAGGAAATCTGTCACTATTTCCACCTTTTCCCCATCTGTTAGGTGCAGTGAGCAAAAAGTCAGGTGATGGGAATTCCCTGATAGTCCAGTGGTTAGGGCTCTGCACTTTCACTGCTGAGAGTGCACATCCAATCCCTGGTCAAGGAACTAGGATCCTGCAAGCCTAGTGGCATGACCCAAAGTAAATAAATGAATAAAGCAAGTATAAACGTTCATGTACAGGTTGTGTGAATACAAGTTTTTCTTTGAAAAAAGGCAGGTGATGATTTAGTCATAAGTTAGGGTGTTGTCAGCTAATTGTGAAAAATGCAGAGAAGGGCTAGAGAATTGAAGCTGTTTGCAGGAAGCAGCTGTAGTGATGCAGTAGGGACTACAGTGGTTCGAGATCCATTTTCTGCTTCTTCTCGGGAACATGGCTGGGCTACATTTCCCATATTCCCCTGAAGTTAGATGTGACTATATGACTAATTCCTGCCAATGCAATGAGAAGAGAAGATCTGAAGGCCACTTCTTAGCCTGCCCATCAAAACCTTCCATATGTGTTTTTCCATGCTTTTGTCCCCATTCAGCTGACTGTTTCAGTGACCTCTAGAGGGACCTTGGAATCTACTGTTGCAGATGGCAGTCATAGCGCTTGTGCCTGAGACCTGTAGAAAGCAGGACATCTCCCCACCACACACATGTGTAGCTTACCCTGCCCACCTGGATTGTTACCTGAGAAAGAAAGTTTCTCATATGTTAAGCCATTACACATTTGAATATATTTGTAACTAAAAGTGTGGCAGCTCTAACTAGTGCAATAATAGGTCATGTCAAAGGAAGAAGATGGGATGGGAACTAATGGATCAGAGGGCCCCATTTCTAACTGAAACCTCAATGAACTGAGAGGATTTCCTGGAGGAGCTAGGCAGTGGTTCTCAACCAAGGCTGCACATTTAAAACACCTAAAGACTACTAGAATCTTCAATGTCTGGGCTGCTCCCCAGACCAATTAAAATCAGATCTGGGAGGAGAGGTGACTGGGACTTCCCTGGTGGCTCAGATGGTAAAGAATCTGCCTGCAATGCAGATCTGGGCTTGATTGCTGGGTCAGGAAGATCCCCTGGAGAAGGGAATAGCAATCCCCTTCAGTAATCTTGCCTGGGAAATCCCATGGACAAGAGGAGCCTGGTGGGCTACAGTCCAGGTAGGTGGTCACAAAGAGTCGGACACAACTGAGTGACTAACACTTTGTGTGCAGAGTGAAAGAAAAGGGAAGAAAGGGGCAGCCCCGTCATTTTTTAAAACTTCTCAGTTGATTCCAGTGTGCAGCCAGTATGCTGCTGCTGCTAAGTCACTTCAGTCGTGTTCAACTCTGTGAGACCCCATAGACAGCAGCCCACCAGGCTTTCCTGTCCCTGAGATTCTCCAGGCAAGAACACTGGAGTAGGTTGCCATTTCTTTCTCCAATGCATAAAAATGAAAAGTGAAAGCGAAGTCGCTCAGTTGTGTTTGACTCTTCAAGACCCCATGGACTGCAGCCTACCAGGCTCCTCCATCCATGGGATTTTCCAGGCAAGAGTACTAGAGCGGGGTGCCATTGCCTTCTCCTTATAAGCAAATAGGAATACTAAAAGATTTTAAATGATCCATGCCATCTTGATAACCTCTATTGAAAACATTATTTAAATGTTGCATGCACATGTATGTGCATGGTTAGAACATTTAAACAGCATCTGAGTGTATGAAATGCCAAGAGCCCGTGACTCTCTCTATTCCCCTGCCCTCTGTCCCTTTCACCAAAGAAGTCACTGTTAAGAGTGTCATATTTTCTTTCCAGAAAGCAAAATATACATATGCCAATACAGAATTTTAAACATTTTTTTTATAATTTATACAGAATGAAGCCTATTATATATACTGTTCTCCAACTTGCTTTTTTTCCAATGATGTATCTTAAAGATCATACCATATCAATATGTGTGGCTCTACTTTTTTTAACAGCAGAATATTCTGTAGAATTACTTTGATATAGTTTATATAACATTTTTCTCCCAGACACTTTTCTTATTTTCAGATTCAGACTTATAAACAATGCATTAGTGAACATACTACTTTGGCAAACTTTTATGAGTAAACTTTTATATGTCAAACTCAAAATGATGGTTAAAACATTTTAAGAGATAATTTACGATTTGAAATATAAAAACGGCATATTAAGGCCATTAGAGAAGCAGATCCCTGAGTTGACTTACTTTACTGATACATATGGGGAAGGGAAAGAGCATTTGCCTTTCTACACCATCAAGGTCTCAAGTCAACATGAGCAGAGGCAAGCAAAAAGGAAAGTTACACTTTACTTTCAGAGTCAACACTTCAGCGATATTTCTATCCCTCAGTGACCAGAAATGGCCCAGGAACTTGTGAATACAAAGCACTTTTTCTCAGCCTCAAGCTCACTCGGGGTGTCTGTCATTTGCTCAAAGCAAAGACGAGATCTGAAGCAAAAGAGGCAGAGAAAAGGCTCCCATCAGGGCCTGTTGCTTTCTGATACCCTGCCTGAGCGAGCGTGAGAATGAACATTTTCTGCTTCCTACTGAGTCCATTAGATGTAGTACATACACACCTATAAATTTCCACTGGGACAAAAGTTTACATCCTGTCTTCTAGTTTTTCTTCTCAGAGGTAGCCACTAGTATTACCTAAGGAAACTTCAGATTGTCTCAGAGCAGGGTTTCTCATCTTCAGCACTACTGACATTTTGTGCTAGATAATGATAGTCATCGGAGAGGAGAAGCTGTTCTGTGTACTGCAGGATGTTTAGCAGCCTCTCTGATCTCTGCCCACTAGTTGCCCTGTCCCGTTGTCTCCAGACATTATCAGTGTTATTTCTGTTGAAAACCGCTGGCCTTGGGACACGCACACATACAGACACAGACACAAGCACACACACAGGCTACCTGTATGTATGTATACGTATATATACATATATATATATATATATATAATATATATGATTCTCAGGTGGTGTTAGTGGTAAAGAACCCATGTGCCAATGCAGAGATTCAAGTTTGATCACTAAGTCTGGAAGATCCCCTGGAGAAGGAAATGGCAGCCCGCTCTAGCATTCTTGCCTGGAGAATCTCATGGACAAGACTACAGTCCAAAGGGTCATAAAGAGTTGGACATGACTGAATTGAGTTAGCATGCATGCATACTGAACTGAACTGAATATATGATGGCTGAATAATATTTGCTTGTATGGTTGTACCATAAGTTGTTTACCAATCTCACCTAGAGAAACCTGTATGCAGGTCAAGAAGCAACAGTTAGAACCAGACATGGAACAACAGACACATTCAAAATTGGGAAAGGAGTATGTCAGGGCTGTATATTATTACCCTGTTTGTTTAATTTATAAGCAGAATACATCATGTGAAATGCTGGGCTGGATGAAGCATAAACTGAAATCAAGATTGCTGGAAGAAATATCAATAGCCTAAGATATGCAGATGACATCACCCTTATGGCAGAAAGAAAAGAGAAACGAAAGAGCCTCTTGATGAAAGTGAAAGAGGAGAGTGAAAAAGCTGGCTTAAAACTCAACATTCAAAAAACTAAGATCATGGCATCTGGTCCCATCACTTCATCCAAATAGATGGGGAAACAATGGAAACAGTGACGGACTTTGTTCTCTTGGGCTCCAAAATCACTATGGGCAGTGACTGCAGCCATGAAATTAAAAGACTCTTACTCCTTGGAAGAAACCTAGACAAACCTAGAGAGAATATTAAAAAGCAGAGACATTACTTTGCCAACAAAGGTCCATATAGTCAAAGCTATCGTTTTTCCAGCAGTCATGTATAGATATCAGAGCTGGACCATAAAGAAGGCTGAGCGCCGAAAAATTGATGCTTTTGAACTGTGGTGTTGGAGAAGACTTTTGAGAATCCCTTGGACTGCAAGGAAATCAAACCAGTCAACCCTAAAGGAAATTAACCCTGAATATTCACTGGGGGGATTGATGCTGAAGCTGAAGGTCCAATACTTTGACCACCTGATGTGAAGAGCTGACTCATTTGAAAAGACCCTGATGCTGGGAAAGATTGAAGGCAGGAGGAGAAGGGTATGACAGAGGATGAGATGATTGGATGGCATATCTGACTCAATGGACATGAGTTTGANTTCCCCCCTCATTTTTGTACCTGTGAATGATATATGTAGAGAACAGTTTCATTTCATGGAGTTTGGCCTATTAGATTAGAAGTGTTTCCTGAGGCCTCTTAAGAAGTTCTCTGTTCCTATTCTAGGGAGTCCTACCACAGTCTTTGCCTATCATGATGTAACCCGATCCTTTTAATAATACTTGGCAGAGAGAAAACCTTTTAAGCAATGATCTCAGAGTGCATAGTGAACATTTATTGCCTAATTCTCGGAACCCCACTCAGAGAGGAAGCATCTATTAAGCTGCAGTTTTCTTTTAAGGACCCGTCTGAAGTTTAGGCTCAGCTTGGTTGATCTTCAGTCTGCTCTGACAGAGGCAGTCTACAATACCTTTGATTGAAGCTCCACTTGAAACTAGGTACATTCCTAGGTTTGCTTTGTCTTAACAGGGAGTGGATCCTCTCTAATATTAATTGGATTAACCAAGCGTGTAGAAGTATGCGCCTAGTGTGACACATAATTTGAGGATGTAAAGATCCAATACCCTAGGGCAAGGATTTCACATAGGCATATACCAAGGAGGACCTAGGTCTGGCCCACTCTAATTCTTATGTGACATTGGTGAATACAAAAGTGTCTGCACCGGGGATAGCCTGGAGCAGAGAGGAAACCTGGTGGCCTCAGAAGTGCTATTTGCATTGGGTCTTTAAGGATGGATAAGAGTTTGATGCAGAAGAGAACATCTACTTGTGCGTGTGTATCCGCTATCCTGCAAGTGGGCGCCTATTTCTCAGAC
>SJYV01021010.1:739599-868216 GCA_006410875.1 Neotragus pygmaeus | reverse complement strand
AGGAGAAGGGTATGACAGAGGATGAGATGATTGGATGGCATATCTGACTCAATGGACATGAGTTTGAACAAATTCCAGAAGATGCTAAAGTACAGGGAAACCTGCCATGCTGCAGTCCATGGGATCAGAAAGAGTCAGGCACAACTGAGTGACTGAACAACAACAACATTTTGATAGATATTTCTTTAAAAAAAAATTATTTTGCTACAGTCAATTCTGCAAATATATATATATATAAAGTATATCTGTGGGGTAAATTCTTAGATGTGAAATTGCTGAGCCAAAGGTATCTGTATGTAAAACTGTGATAAATACTAACCAAATTGCCTTCCAAAGAGACTGTACCAATTTTCACTCCCACTAAAGAGGTACAAGGGTGCCAGTTTCTATACACCCTTGCCAACTCATTGTGTTAACACATCTTTTCATCTTTTTTAATCCAAAAGGTGAAAAAAGTCTTCCTTTAACCTCAGCTTTGCCACTGTGTTCAGTTCTAGAACAGGTATTCTGAAGAGAAATTGCTCAAAAATGCACCCTTTTATAGATCCAAAGACCAGGACAGAGAATTCTGGTGAAGAATTTTGATGAAGCTCTTCAGGTTTTTTTTTTTTTTTGCAGGCTGAATCTAATTTATCCAAGCTCTTGGAAATTGCAAGTGATTCTCAAGGAGAGGCCCCAACCCCTTGAGACCATGTGCTTAGCTCACACAACATGCTGAAGCATGATTTCTGGAAAGGTGTTTTGCATTCCTGTAGATACATATATGATAAATATTTTGTTATCATCTTTCTCTGGTGCTGAGAGGTGCTATCTGTCTGCTTTAATTTATGTGCTGAATTACAGATATACATGATCAAATAAAGTCAAGACAAGAATCAGGCCTCATAAAAATCTTGCCTACAGCATGTACCAAAAGACGTCAGTTGTGCCAAGGAAAGCCAAGGGTTGTGCAATTACCCAGCAGAGGTTGAAATTTTTGACAAAAACAGGGACTTCATTGAAAATAGTATAAAAATGAAGTTTCATTTAAAAAAAAAGTCATTTTGATACTTTGCTAATGTGAAAATTGAAAACCATGGGTTCTGACCTCCAGTATTTCCTTCCTCTGTGAAGCCCAGGATAAAATAGATTTTCCATTCTCAGATTTTCTGGGTTGGTCACTTTGGCTCTAACTTAAACCGAGTTTTCAAGCGGTTGCATCAGACCAGAATGTTCCACACTTTGCCGTTGCCTGATTGAAGACAAAGGTCCATTCTTTCACCCAGGGACCAGTTATCGGAAGCCTACTATGTGTCAGGTCCTCAGCTAGACTCTGGCAAAGGGTCTGATGAGTAAGATACCACGCCTGCTGGCCAGACCTCGTATGAAAGAAGATCATGTGGGAACCAGGCAAGAGAGCCGGCGGTATGAAGAAGTCTGCCTGTGTGTGTGTGGAGGTCCCCAGGACACACCAACAGAAGCTTTCAGGGTTCATCAGAGTCCAGAGAGCTCAAATTTACCAAGTGCAAATGGCTCTGACTACTCTTAGAGAAACTACTGAAGTCTGTGATCTGATCACCTCCTATTCACCCGCTTGGAGTAGTAGGAGGGATCGCCTAAAAAACACAAGATGGCCAAACACGTGACACCTAGCCATGGACAGATGAGACTGGCAGTAGTTTATGATTCACACGAACTCACAGCCTCTGGCAGTAGTTTATGATTCACATGAACTCACAGCCTGAGGGAGGAAGAGACTGGACTCCACGCAGCGCCACTCTGGGCTTGCTCTCAGGAGCAGAGGGAACCAGCAAGAGCAGCGGGAGAAATGCTCTGTAGTAACAAGAGGGTGAGATGCCCACTGGTTCCTGCAGGACAATGTGGTTTCCTTGTTTGAATAATTGTGTGGGCTGAATGAATGAAATGAAACCTATGAGGTTTAGAACTGGGTGGGGTCTGGCTGATCTGGCTGACAGGGGCTGGGTAGGGGCCATGGAAGTCTGATGAGAACAAGGAACTCATGAGTAGGGCTCTGCAGCCCTGTGAGGATCAGATGTCAAGGCAGAACATGGAAGTTCAGGCTCTACAATACAATTGGTTAGGTTTCTTGCTGGTAATTTTCCTTCTGTGTCTCTTTTCCACTAGGAGCCCAGGGTTAGCTTTTGAGGGTAGAAACCAACTTTCTCCACTCATTGTCTAAATACAAGCAGACAGTCAACCCTTGCCACTCGGTTGTTGTGACGCCTGTAACTGAGCAGGACCCCATGGGCCCCTCCCAGAACAGACCCCCTCCCAGGTCCTCTACCTGCCTTTTTTGTCCATAGAAAGACTTGAGTCAAAGAATAAATTTAATCGAAGAAGTGAAAAAAAAAGTATGAATATCAAGCAAAACAAAATTACGATAGCTTAGCCATTAGATCGGAGTCAGGGACATTTATTTCCTCCTCAATGGCTATGACACTATTCCGAGTTATATCTTTTGGGCTCGTCTGCAGATACTGGTAGGCTGCAGTCCATGGGGTTGCTAAGAGTCAGACATGACTGAGCAACTTCACTTTCACGCATTGGAGAAGGAAATGGCAACCCACTCCAGTGTTCTTGCCTGGAGAATCCCAGGGACAGAGGAGCCTGGCGGGCTGCTGTCTATGGGGTCGCACAGAGTTGGACACGACTGAAGCGACTTAGCAGCAACAGCAGATACTGAAACCCCCACCAGGTAGAAGTTAACTGCATGCTGTCCATAAGCAGACCCGAGACCAGTTGAAACCATAAGGTTGATGATGCTGACTCCCGACTGCCTCACCATCAATCAGTCAGGTGAATGTCCGTGAGCTGCTCCCACCCCCACAACCCCTCTCCCTCACCCTGTCTTTGGAAACGTTTCCCTGAAAGCCTCTGGGGAGTTCAAGCCCGTGAGCACTAGCTGCCTGGACAGCTTGCTTAGCATCCGCAATACATGCTGTGCTTTCCTTCACCACATCCCAGTGTCAGTACGTGTCACAGTGTTATAAACACAGTGTCACAGGCTTTATTGCATCTGAGCAAGCGGACCCAAGGTTAGTTTGGTAAAAATGTCTATTTTCTTTTTGTCTGTCTGGCACACAGGCCCCTTTCTTTGGATGAAAGCACCTCAACTTGGGGAGAGCTACTGTCCCTGCTCTCAGTCCATGAGCTCTTGAGGTTTTGATGCATTTAATTCCCCTTCCAGGATATTCCAGTGGCAGATAGTGACTCAGATGTGACCCATCAGAGCATTCTATCACCTGGTCACAGTGATTGGTTCACAAAGAAACATGTTAGCCAGGCCAGGCTTAACTCTGGGACTTTGATAAATAGAAATTTAAAGAACGCTCTTTCTCAAAGTCTTCATTTGGTTGGGCTGCTATAACAGAATGCCATAGACTGGGGTGCCTTATAAACAACAGAAGTTTATTTCTTACAGTTCTAGAGACTGGGCAGTCCAGGGTCACGGTGCTGGCAGGTTAGGCGCGCTGTGAGAGCCTGCTTCCTGGTTCACAGATGGCCTTCTTGCTTTGTCTTCTAGTGGCAAGAGAAAGGCAGCTCTCTGAGTCTTTGTCATGAGGGTGCTAACCCCATCCTGAGGCCTCTGCCCTCGTGACCTAATCTCCCAAAGGCTCCACCTCCTCATATCGAACACTAGGGGTTATGTTTCAACATAAGAATTTGAGGGCACAGAACAAAATATATGGGGTAGTGGAGACAAAAGGAGAGGGAAAGAGAGCGTGTGAGTGTTTTAGATTCCAATTCAGCAACTCTGGAATTAGAAATGGCCCTAAATTTTCAGTCAAACAAGTCAATAAATTCTTCCTTGAATTTTGGTTTAAGTTTGTTTGACTTGAGTTCCTGTCATTTGCAGCTAAAAAAGTGCTAATCAACAGACAGATGCCTCACTCGCCCCTTTTGAATGGAAAGTGAGGAATGTGTACTAACGTGCTGGTAATTTAATCTATTGCTTTTTCATTGTTTTCCCGCTTAGGTAACAATGCCTCAACAACCCTCCAATAGCCTACAACCATCCTGGGTTCCCCAACCTTGCTTCATCCACACTTGCTTTCTTTCTGTTCTTTGAACAAAATAAGCTCAGTCCCACCTCAGGACACTGTCCTTCCCTTTGCCCGAGACACTACTTTGTCACCCAGTTTAAATGTCACTGCCTCAGAGAAGCCTGCTCGGAAGCCCCAGCTAACGTCTCCTCTCGATGGCTCTCTCATGATCTTGTGTTTTTCTTTCATTATAGCACATTGCCATCTGACATCTTCTTGTTTACATATATTTTTTACTGTCTGTGTATATCCATGACTACACACTTCCTAAGAACATTTATTTTCTCTGTATTCCCCATGCTTAGAACAGTGTCTGTCACACAGTAAGGGCTCAGAATAAGTTTGTGAAATCAGTCAATGAACAGCCAAACATGTAGCCACTATTTGTGCACGTAGATTATGTAAGCACTTTATAGGGGTTACTCAATCCTCAAAACAATCTTGAGGAAGGATTCCTATCATCTTATAGGTAGGAAGATAGAGGTTTGGAGAAGTTGAGCAACTCTCCCAAATTTATATACCTGGGAAATGGAGAGGTGTCATTTGTACAAAGGACATTGGACTAAAAAATTTGTAGTCTTACTTATTTTGGTGACTCCCGGATTTGTTTCAGCTTTTAACATCATACAATCCTAACAGATAAAAATCTTTGCTAGATCATAAGTAGCAATTTGGGAATGATTTATGTAACACAGCCATCACAGAGAACACTGACCCTCTCTCTCTTTATGAGATCTTAGAGACACACAGGCCCAGAATAGGTCTAACTGGAGATCCTAATTAGACAAATAGAGCCTGGTAATGCCTGTGATGCATCTGGAAAGAAATTATTGAGGGGGAGCTAGGACAGTTCTAGCTTTTAGAAGACATATTTGTGACAATAAGAGGAGAGAGATCATAATCTCATGTGCAAGGGGTAGATGGGAGTGGGATGTTGGGAGAATATGTGAAATGCAGCCCCTCTTTGAATGGAATACAAAAAAGTGAAAAGAAAATAAACTCAAGGTTGGGAGTTACTATAACTGATGTGTGAATGTATTGTTGGTTGTGGAGAGGATCACAAAGTCAGAATAAACTCTGTGCAGAGGGAAAAAAATAAAATATAACAAAAATGACAACGTATCATAGAAATTGCAAGACTTATTTGAAGTTCAATTGTATAAAACATTTAGCTGTCAAAGATTCGATTTCTTATATTTTTGAAGTTTATTTAATCTTCATGTAGACTTTGACATGTAAGATTATAAACGGAGTAAAGGAAACGTCTTTTATCCTTTTCTTTGAGTACCTGAATTCATCCTTTTCATCATAAGGTATTCAAGCATAAAAGCCTATGATATATTCAAATAAGAAAAGTGAAAACATTTTTAATGCTTGAAAAAGATGTAACAGGTAACATTAGAAGTTATACATGTGCGTCACTATCTGGTGTTTAGAAATAGCCATAGACATGGCAGTCATGGACCCTAGTGTTGTGTATTATATTTTGTTTTTTCTTCCCCATTCAGAATGTTGGCCACCTCAAAACATTCATACTTTAAAATATTTTGCAATAGTTCTAATATTGCTCAATTTGAAGTAGAACTTACAATTGTAACAATGCTTTAAGTTAAACTCCACATGAGGCTTATTATTGCAGAGTTGAATAAACTATAGAATACTAAAATATTTTGTCATTTAAAAGTTTTTTTATTGTGAAATACTTTCAGACTTACCACAAGAGACAAATATAATGTAAAGAATTCACCCAGCTTCCCTGAACGTAATCTTACATAGTTTGGTTCAGTTCAGTCGCTCAGTCGTGTCTGACTCTTTGTGACCCCATGAATCGCAGCATGCCAAGCATCCCTGTCCATCCCACTCCCTCCAGGAGTTCACTCAAACTCATGTACATGGAGTCGGTGATGCCATCCAGCCATCTCATCCTCTGTCGTCCCCTTCTCCTCCTGCCCCCAATCCCTCCCAGCATCAAAGTCTTTTCCAGTAAGTCAACTCTTCACATGAGGTGGCCAAAGTATTGGAGTTTCAGCTTTAGCATCATTCCTTCCAAAGAAATCCCAGGGCTGATCTTCAGAATGGACTGGCTGGATTTCCTTGCAATCAGGGGATGCTCAAGAGTCTTCTCCAACACCATAGTTCAAAAGCATCAATTCTTCGGTGCTCAGCTTTCTTCACAGTCCAACTCTCACATCCATACATGACCACTGGAAAAACCATAGCCTTGACTAGACGGCCTTTGTTGGCAAAGTAATGTCTCTGCTTTTCAATATGCACTCTAGGTTGGTCATAACTTTNCAGACAAAGTCCAAACCAACCAATAATGACAAAAAACCACCTTGCCAAATACCCTTGCTCTTCCCCCACAGTTGATCAGACCAGTACGGTTAGTCCAAATGGAGGTTTAAGTTCAAACTGGATGCTTTGCTAGCATGACCTTTTCTTTTATTGAATGAAAGTTAAGGTGCAAACAGAAAAGAAACTTGGCTTTTCCAGCCACTAATCTCTTAAATTCACACTGTGGGATAGTTTTCTCCATGCCCTTGGATGAACTCTTAGGTTTGCCTCAGATTTTTATTCAATTACACTTAGATAATAATGAGCTCCAATAAAAACGCAGAGAACAGACTCATTTCAGTTATTAAAATCTCCAGACTGGAATAACAGTCAAATTGAAAGATTGAAAATTAATGTTTCTTTCTGCTTGGCTCCATCTTGAAAGGGATGCTCATTCCAGACACATCTTTCTCTCGATTTCTCTGTCTGTCCATCTCTTTGCTATTGGCTCAGGCCAACAGCATCAGACTCGCTCTTGACTTTCTATTTTTCCCAGGTAAACCAGGTATTAAGCATAGCTGATCTTTTGTTAGTGGCAGAATTTTACAAGTTTTTAAAATATAAGAATACTTTTCCAAGTTTGGTATGTAGGTTACCTCGAGCTCCCCAGTTGAATCAGCATCTCTTTGTTGGCTTTCCTTTCTCCATGATTTTTCTTGCTTTCCCACCATCCAGTAATGGAAAGGCCTTGTCTAGCACCTCAGGGCTCCAACTTCTGTGTTCTTGGCCTTGGAGGCTCAGCTGCATCAGTAAATATCTCATTTTTAACAATCAGTCACATTCTATTTGATATGAGCACAAATCCACCAAGAAAATTTGTGTCATTAATGCAGAACGCAGTTGCATTCTGATTGGATGCTAATATTAGGTTCAATTATAGAGGACTTGTACAAAGATATAGAAGAGGTTTTTTGTTTGTTTGTTTGTTTTTTTGTTTTTGTAATAAGGGGCCAGGGAAATTACCACAAGATTAATGAATAAGTTGGCTTGGTGGTAAAGAATCTGCCTGCCAAAGCAGGAGATGTGGGTTCAAACTCTGGGACAGAAAGATGCCCTGGAGAAGGAAATGGTAACCCACTTCAGTATTCTTGCCTGGGAGATCTCAAGGACAGAACAGCCTGGCAGGCTATAGTCCATGGGGTCACAAAAGAGTCGGACATGACTTAGTGACTAAAGAACCAAAAGAAAAAAAAAAAAAACAATTTGACAACAATTTAGAAGTAATTTTGGCATCTATGTATATGTCTGTTTCCATGGCTAATTATAGATAACTACATATACATATACACTATATGTAATATATTAATTACATATATATGTGCATGTGTATATGCACACATAGAATAATTGAAAGTTTATTTGGAACATTAAAATACAAAGAGAAGTGATAGCTGTTGAGAACACAAATTTTCTTCCCTCTGTGTCCTCTATTC
The DNA here is from genome assembly GCA_006410875.1 of Neotragus pygmaeus. Taxonomy (NCBI): domain Eukaryota; kingdom Metazoa; phylum Chordata; class Mammalia; order Artiodactyla; family Bovidae; genus Neotragus; species Neotragus pygmaeus. The sequence continues at coordinate 860,406 of SJYV01021010.1, read as the reverse complement.
CCACCTCTATTTCCATCATGTCTCTTCTGAAGTTCTTCATTGTTGTGCAGTAATTTCTATTCACTTATTTAAAATAAACCTTATCACACAAAGTGGAAGAAAAATGAGTCTTTCTTTTGCTTGAAAGAGAGTGCTAAATGCCTGATCAGCACAAAGAGAAAAGCTGGAAAGGAACTAATGGTTGCCTTAATGTCGTTTGAGATGTTGGTAGGTCAAGGATAAAGACAGGGAGACAGTTCAGAATGTAGGGCTCACCTTGGTGGCTAATACTTCTCAAAGGAGCACAGGAAGTATTGATGTGTTTTGAAAATATTGATGAGCTTTTACTGAGGGTCCTTGCAAGTCTGTGGTGCTGTCTTTCCTGATCTAGTGTCTCTATCTGGTGACAGAAGAAGCCTATATTGCTCATCAGTGGATGCTGACTGTTTAATGTCCTACAGGTTTTTCACTGTTCAGTAAAATGACCATCTTTAGATTCAGCTACTCAAACATTTTGATTATTTTACATATGAGTGCTTTTGTATATCTCCTATCAGTGGTGACTTTGGAAGCTTTTTGAATAGGAAGCAGATTAGAAATCAAGAAAGGGTGGCAGTAATTTATATAAATATATCAGGGATAAATCATGAGACAGCTATTACAAATTCCTTTATTCCTTCTATATTTGTGCGTGTAGGCAGTTTTAGTGCAGGAGTGATGGAGGTGGAGAAACAGTTAAAAAACTTTAATTAGAAGATTATAAATGAAATTTAAAAGTTCATTATAATAAAGTAAAAAAAAAAAGTTCATTATAATTTTTTAATGCCAGAATAGCAAATTACCTCATTTGTGCATATACTTTGCAGTTGATGACTATTTTTTTTTTTTTTTGTATTTCAGGCTTCTGACGACATTAAAAAGTGAGAATTACGATTGTGTGCAAGTAAACTCAAAACAAAAACCAAGCTTCATGAGAATACTGTGGAAGTTTGTAAAGAAGGTATGCGTTTAGAAACAAAAAAGACACACTCATACATCCATTATAAGCTTCTTAATTTAGCCACTTGGCTATCAGAACACCTTGAAGCAAACAGTTCTACAATTATTTCAGAAAGCAAAAGAGGTCAAGATGTTCCCTGGGAGCAAGGACAGAAAGTGGAGCCCAGGGAAGCATGGTTTCCCTGAGTGAGAGGGTTACAGCATCAGTTCAGCATCTGCAGACAAAGCATGTCCTTACAGGATTATTTCATTGTTTCAGGAACTACCGATTTAGCTACCATTCATTTTCATGGTCCTAGAAGCAATAGTAGGAACTCTGATGGCTCAGCAGGTAAAGAATCTGCCTGCAGTGCAGGAGACAGGAGATTAAGGGTTTGATTCTTGGGTCAGGAAGATCCCCTGGAGAAGGAAATGCCAACCTACTCTAGTATTTTTGTCTGAAAAATCCCATGGACAGAGGAGCCTGGTAGGCTACAGTCCAGGGGGTCGCTAACAGTCGGATACGACTGAGCGACTTCACTTTCACTTTCCACTTTCATGCATTGGAGAAGGAAATGGCAACCCACTCTAGTGTTCTTGCCTGGAGAATCCCAGGGACGGGGGAGCCTGGTGGGCTGCCATCTGTGGGGTTGCACAGAGTCGGACAGGACTGAAGTGACTTAGCAGCAGCAGCAGCAGCATATCTGAGTGGCCTCTTGACTTTCCTACTTTCTTCAATTTAAGTCAGAATTCTACAATAAGGAGTTCATCATTTGAGCCACAGTCAGCTCCCAGTCTTATTTTTGCTGACTGTATAGAGCTTCCCGATTCATTCTACCCTCCTTTATCAGGGAAGTGCATCTCACCCAAACTCACATCCTTCTAGTGAGTACAGAGTGCACCTCTTCAGACATAATGCTGCACCCCCAGCTCATACTTCCCTGCTTTCTGCAGCCCTGCAGTGTACTTTATCTTCCTAGTTTATAGTTTGTGGCTCTTTTCTCTCATACTTCTTTCTCTTCTCAGGACTGATATTTTCAAATATCCTCTCTACTATTCTTTTCCAATTTGCATTGTAACACCCCAGTTCAGATACGAAGTACACTACCTTCAGTCTTGGCTGCTGCTCCTTCAAATGTTCCTTTCATCTTTATAGTTTAATGGAGCTTTTCTGTCTCCATTCAAATCTTCTTCCTCCACCACTTTCCTCCCCAACAGAATCCAGTCTAAGAAATGCTACTTTACAGTAATTGTGCGTTTCATGCTCTCCCAGTATTCTTATGGCTTAAAAGAAACATTTCATTGTAAAGTGGTACTAAAAACATATAAAACACATCATGCTAAATTTTTTTTGTATAAATTACTGTCCATCACTGGCTCAAAAGTTTTTATAAAGCTAAACATTATAACCCTGCATTTTTGCCCATAGGAATTCACTGAATTGATGAGAAAACTTATGCCCTCAAAAAACCTACACACCTGCACATGAATGTTCATAGAAGTTTCATTCACAATCACCCATACAGTGAGCACTCCGTAGGCCTTTTAAAAGATGAATGGAGAAATTACCTGTGCTATGTCCATACAATATTGTACTGTTCACTAAGAAGAAGAAATGCACTATCAAGTCATGTGAAAGCATGAATGAATCTTAAATGACTGTTGCTGAATGAAGAAGTCAGTCTTAGAATGCTATGTACTTTATGATTCTATGTACGTGAGATTCCAGAATAAGAAATACTATAGAAATAGAAACCAAATCAGCGGTTGCTAGGGAAGTACACCTTCTCTCAGTCAAGTCTTGACATGACTGCACCCTTTGAGACCAGGAACTTAAGGGCTCAGCTAAGCTGTACCAGGTTGTCTGACCCATAGGAACTGTGAGACTAAAAAACATTTGTTTTAAGCTGCAAAAGTTTGAAGTAATTTGTTATGCAGCATTATATAACTANAGTCTTGACATGACTGCACCCTTTGAGACCAGGAACTTAAGGGCTCAGCTAAGCTGTACCAGGTTGTCTGACCCACAGGAACTGTGAGACTAAAAAACATTTGTTTTAAGCTGCAAAAGTTTGAAGTAATTTGTTATGCAGCATTATATAACTAATCCAGTCACATATATTTTATACAGTATTAAAATTGAGTCACCGGATGAGCTTCTGCTTTTAAATAAGAAGGATGATATTGCAGTGTTGTGAAAATACTTTGTCCTGGCTCAATACATGTTAACCGAATTATCATTGTATGTAGGACAGTTTGGAACCATATACAATACTACCTTTTCATTATAATCATACATTTCAATTTGAACTATATATCAAAGAAATGTCTTTGAAATAGGAGTTATTCTATTGCATTTTCAACTGACTTTCCCCTAAATTAGTGCTGACTTTCCAATCATTACAAGAAGAAAAAAAAAATGATGTGCTTTTAAAAATGAAATAGAAAAAATAAATGTTTGGTACCACATTCCGCTTCTCCCTTGATGTGTCTACATTTAAACTCTACAGGACAATTTTCTTTCACATGGCTTATGCTAATGAAATGGAAAAGAGGAAAGGGATCATTCTAGATAAGGAAGTAAAAGACTGTTATTCAGACTGAGAAGGAAATAAAAATCAAACAGCATCCAAGATAGTATAAAATGTCAAACCATAATTTGTCTGGTTCCTCATTCATAGCATGTTCAGCACTGTTATCTCCACTGGGCTCTTTTCTGCACAAATGTGGCCCATTTCCTATACAGATATTTTCATTGCTACTGTTCCGCATATGCACAGATGAATCTTTACACCTTCTTATACTCATTTTGCCTCTTTTGGCATGTGTTCTATTTGCCTGCCATATGTAACCATCCTTGCAACAATTCCAGCCCCAATTTAAAGTTTGAAAAATATCCTTCGCCTCACTTTGCATTTCTATGCCTTTGGAACTTGGCAGAAAAGTCTGACTGATCTTCTTTTCCTTTTTTTTTTTTAGCTAGTTAATTTCAAATAAGTATTTCCTGCTAATTTTATGGTTTTTGGCCCACTCTGAGTTTAGAGAACACAAAAATGTAGCAAAAGCATTAGAGAAGCTCTTTGTAGTACTGTGAGGGCAAACCTAGTAAACAGGTGATAGTTTTGTGGGATGACTGGATTAGACCAGAAAGTTCTCATCCAAGACTTTCAGCTGCTTTTTTTTCCTTTTATTTTTGGCTGTGTTGGGTCTTAGTTGCTGAACGGGCTTTCTCTAGTTCCAACGAGCAAGGGGCTACTCTCTCTACATGTAGTTCATGGGCCTCTTATTGCTGTGGCCTCTCTTGTTGCAGAGCATGGGCTCTGGAGCGCAGGCTCAGTAGTTGTGGCCTGTGGGCTAACTTTCCCCATGGCATGCAAAGCATGGAATCTTCCTGGATCAGGAATCCAGCCCATTGTGTCCTGCCTTGGTAGGTGAATTCTTAACCACTAGACCACTAGGGAAGCTCCAGCTGACTTTTTAATGTGTGAACCTCCTTTGGGTCAAGAAACATTCTGCAATAAGTCATCACACAATGAGGGTTTGTCACATGTGATATCTGATTTAACTCTAAAACTCATAGAATGTGCCTTGGAGAGATTGCCCTCAAACTAAAACATGGTTTCCTGATTTATCTGTTGTTTCTCTAAGGACACAAGCAAACTATCCCATCACAGTTTATATCACCCATCATGTCACAGACAGGGACAGATATTTATGTCATTACTCTGTGTTGAATCTTTCTCCTCTTCTATACCATCTCCATTTTCTAAGATTTAGGTCAAGTACCGCTTCCTTCACAAATCCTTCATGATTACACCCACATTTGACCTCAAGTTTTCTCATCTCCTGAAATATTCATTGTCTTTCTCTTTTTAGCTCTTAATTATAGACTTATGCACCCTGGAACCCTCTTCCTTCTCTCCTGTGCCTGAGAAGCATACTCTTGTTATTAAGGACTCAAGCAAAGTGTCACCTCCTCCTTGAAGTCACCCTTGACCACTCTTACCCTCTAGCCCCCAAGGAAGTAAAGTGTCCCCTTGATGCCACTCCCATAGCATCATCTAACTGAGAACAGGGCATGTGTTCCTCTATTCGACAACATAGCAACCTTGTCATGTCCCCATTGCAGACTGAATTCTTTCCAGTGGGCAGTTTCTTATGTTCAGCTCTGCCACACCAACACCTAGCCCCAGAGCTATACAACTAATAATCAACAAAATTCAATATATAGCTGATGAATTAATAAATGAACACAAAGTAAATGAANTCTCTCTTCGTTGGAAAGGCTTTTTCCCATCCTGAGAACGTATCTACGAGGACGAGCAGATACCGGTACCCTCCTCTGGCCGGTGGCATCTCGGTGAAATCTAGTTCCCAGTCCTCCCCTGGCTCATCTCCTCGGTGGCGTATCCCCTTCTCATTGACCTTGATTGGGTTGGCATTTACCTTAGCAAAAGTGAGGCATCGGGCGGCTACTTCACGGGCCAGTCTGTAGACTCTACAGATCATATACTTACTCCGCAGGAACTCAGCCAGCTTGTTTCCACCCAAGTGCGTGGCTTGGTGCGCCTCCATGAGGAGAGCTCGACTTACGACCTCTGGAACCAGCACTCGGTTATCAGGGAGGATTATCCATCCTCCTTTTGTTGGCTGCCCTCCTAGCCTCTGACTTAATCCCTCTTCTTTCTCATTGTACACCGGAGGAGATTCTCCCGGGAGCCCGGGGGTTGTAACGAACAGGGTGGCAGTTGCTGGTCCTACTAGTCTTAGGGCCACCCGTCGTGCAGTCTCATCAGCAAACCGGTTGCCTCGTGCCTCAGGGCTGTTTCCCTTTTGATGTCCCTTGCAGTGCATAATAGCCACCTCTCTCGGATCCCAGATGGCAGACAGGAGATTTACAATCTCGGTGGTGTTCTTTATTGCCTTCCCCCCAGCTGTCAGGAGCCCCCTTTCCTTATACAGGGCCCCGTGCACGTGCACGGTGGCAAAGGCGTACCTGCTGTCAGTGTAAATGTTCAGGCTTTTTCCTTTTCCCCATCTTAGGGCCTCAGTCAGGGCAATCAATTCTGCCTTCTGTGCAGAAGTCCCCGGCGGCAACGGGGAGGACCAGATAACAGAGTCCTCAGTCACCACTGCAGCCCCAGCATACCTGGTTCCATTCTGGACAAAGCTGCTCCCGTCAGTGTACAGGGTGGCTTTCGCATGTGGCAGCAGCACATTAGTCAAGTCCTGCCGCCCACTAGACAGTGTATCCAGGAGCTCGAAGCAGTTGTGGGGAGGAGTTTGGGGATCGGGAGTTGGTAACAAAGTTGCTGGGTTTAAGGCCGTAATTCGGGAGAAGGTGACTCGGTGGGGGGTCAAGGAGCTGCACCTGGTAGTGAGTGATCTTAGTATTAGACAGCCATTTCTCCGGGGGTGTTCTGAGAAGGCCCTTGAGATTATGGTGGGAGGCCACTTCCAGAGTCTGTCTAAAAGTCAATTTAGTGGCCTCCTTTCCCAGCAGGGCCGCTGCGGCGATGGTGTGGAGACAACCTGGCCAACCTGATGCCACAGGGTCTAGCTTTCTTGGACAGATAGGCAACGGGTTTCTTCCAAGGGCCCAAGTCCTGTGTTAGCACTCCCTTAGCTACCCCGTTTGTCTCGGCTACAAACAGCCGGAAAGGCTTGTCCAGGTCGGGTGGGCTTAGGGCTGGGGCACTCACCAGCGCGGTCTTCAGGTCCTGGAAGGCTTGTCCTCTGAGAACCCGTGGTAGCCTCCTGGGCGGGTAGAACTTTGGCCATCTTCTTTGTGAACTCTTGAGTGGCTCGTGCAGGGTCTTCCCGGTTTTTAAACATTTCTTGGACTATAGCCGACAACTCAGACAGAGACTTTCCCTCAAACCCCTCTAGCTTCTGTAATTTTCTCCTAATGTCTGGGGNCCCAAGGATGGTCTCGGGAGAGGCTGGGTCAACCTCACTCCTGCAGGAGGCGTTATCCCAGGATCGAGGTGGTGGCAGTGGAGGGTGTCAGCTGGGAAGGGGGGCCGGCCAGGCAGAGGGGTTAACCCCGGGCAAGCTTCAGCTGCTGTGCGTGGCTGCACTGGGCCGAGGGAAAGCGTGCCTTTGGGGCAGAGAGTGTGGATGCGGCAGGCAGCAGGGCCAGGGCGGCAGCAGGGCCAGGGAGACCAGCTGGGGCTCCCCGGGACTCCCCCGGGCTCCGCAGGGTGACGAGGGTGGGGCAGAGGCTGAGCAGAGGGCCCAGCGGGGCAGGGAGGGTCAGAGGGCAACCGGAGTCCCTGCTGGGTTCCCACGCCGGACAGCGGGGCAGGTGTGGCCTCGGGGTCACCGAGCAGCGGGAGGCCAGGGAAAGCCCGGTGTCTGGCCTGGGCGGGCGGCCGGAGCATCAGCCAATTAACCTGCGATCGCCCGGGAGACGCTAAGAGGATTTGCCTTTTGTCTGGCTAATTATTCCGCTTCTCCACTTTTCCTTTCCTGGGGAGCCCGGGCCCTTTGCGGAGCTTTAATTAAAAGGAAGCCGCTTTCTCGATTACCCCAAGGGTGGGGCAACCAGTGGAAACCCCGGGGGTCACCCTCCGGGGCCCGAGCAGAGTCTGGGGCGTCTTCCCAGGGCCTGGGATTATCACCGAGGGGATTCAGAGGCCCTCGAGGGGCCCGCCCGTGCGGGCTCTCCTGGCCTGGTTGGGCCCGCTGGGCCCCTCCGAGCTCTGAGGCGTCCCCGTGAGAGGTGGGAGCCCCGCCAGCTCTCAGGAGTGGGGGCATGGCCATGACGGTGCCACCGCAGGGACCCGGGGGGCTTTCCCAGAGGCCCGGGACCACAGGGCCACTTCCTGGGCCCCTCCAGTCCCAAGGGGTGCCCCCACATCGCCTCCCCAGCCCTACTGGGCACCCTGATGGGTCAGAGAAAGTCCACTGTTCAGGGAGAATGGAACCAGGCCACGGAAACCAGACCTCATCTAGATAGCAGCCCCCGGCGGGTACGACACGGACAGAGGCCATGCCTTCCTGCTGCCAGGCCTCTCACCCCGCCCGCCCCTCTGTGCCCAGCACGGGGCGTCTCTCTCCCCTACTCCACTCCAGGCCCGCCATGGGCCACTGGGAGGGGCTGGCAGTGGGCTGTGCAGTCCCTGGTCCTGCCCTTGCGTGCGTGGCACCTGGGGCTTCCGGGAGGAGATGACTCGTGAACTGCTTTTCAAGGATGCGCAGGAGTTTGCCAGCAGAGGAGTCGAAAGTCACCTTGGGGGAGGCAAGCCGAACCAGTGGGCCAGGGGCCAGGGGCACCAAGGAACGGGGCCCTGAGGTACCGAGGGTCTGAGAACGGGCCACTCTGGCCACGTTCATAACCTGTGGGACCCCGGGGAACCACTGGGGCTTCAGAGACTTGGCGGCCACGGAGGCCCTGGGGCCTCCAGCGTGGCCCTGCTCTGCCCCGTCTCGGGTGACTGCTGTTTCGGGAGGCTGTCCGCTCACGTGTTCGTTTCCAATTCACCCGCCCTGTCCTTCACTGGGCCCTCACTCTCTCCTCCTTTCGTTCACGCATGCACCTTCTGTTCACCCATCCGATCATCCATCCTTCCACTCGCCCCTTTAGGGAGCGCTGGGCAGGTGCTGGGTGTGGGCCCATGGAGGAGAGAGCTTCCCAACAGAGCTGACCCGCAGCAGCGTCAGATGCACCGGGAGCGCGGGACCACGGGCTGCTCTGACCCCAGGTATCGGCAGGCCACGCCAGGTGTGGCGTGCTTCCTGCGGGGGCCGCAGAGTGTGTGGTCCAGACGCGGCGCTCCAGTGCGACGCACTCAGGACCCCGAGCTCCACTGGCTCCCCGTGGGCCCCGAGANCGGGACCACGGGCTGCTCTGACCCCAGGTATCGGCAGGCCACGCCAGGTGTGGCGTGCTTCCTGCGGGGGCCGCAGAGTGTGTGGTCCAGACGCGGCGCTCCAGTGCGACGCACTCAGGACCCCGAGCTCCACTGGCTCCCCGTGGGCCCCGAGACGCTCACCTGGCCTTTCCTGCCTTGGGCTGGGCTCTGGGATTCCGAAAGCTGAGCGTGGCATTGGGAAGCGGCGGGACCCACACTGCCCTGCTACCACCAGGCGCTGCTCTCTGGGCCCTGGGTCTGGGCCCCTTGCTGGGCAGCTCCTCCTGGAGAACCCAGCCTCTCCTGCCTCCAGCCAGGAGGCGTGGGGTCATGGCGGTGCGGGCTGGTGGGCGGTGCCCTTGTCTCGTGAGATCAGGCGACACTGACGGCCTCCCTCTTCCTGACCACGGGCGCAGGAGACTCCGCCAGCTTGCCCGGATGTGTCCAGATGTCCCCTCCCGCGGGGTGACACCAGCAGTGGCAGCAGCAGCCAGGCCTCCTGGGAAAGGGCAGGTGGGCCTCCTGCTGCCCCCCCACCGTGAGCCAGCCGGCACCCAGCAACAAGGTATTCTTGTGCGGCCTGCCCCGACCCGCAACCTCCGTGGCCAACTAGCGTGGCTGAAAGCCCTCCGAGCAGTTCTGGAACTCGTCTTTCATGTGACAGTTTCACTTGGGAACATTTGAGCACAGACCCTCACCTTTGGCTTCCTGAGTCGGGCTGGAGGGCAGCGATGGGACCAGCTCTGGGCCCAGGCCACCCTCGAGGTTCTGTAGAAGCTGAGAGCCTACATTCGGGGAGCCTCTGTTTGGGGGTACCCCAGCGTTGGCAGACGGGGGTGGGACCAGTGTAAACTGTCAGGCCCGAGGCAGATAGCATCCCTCTGCGAGCCTCCCGCCCCTTGGAGGGTGTCAAACACTTTTTACCAGCAGAGCCCTTTGGGCCAACTCCACGTATGTGGAACTCCAGCCTGCAGAGGCGGCCGTAGAGGAGCTGCCCGAGGAGGGGGGTCAGAGGGCCTGGGGCCCCTGCCCTGGAGCCCGCGGCTCCAGGGGACACACCCCCACATCCACCCTGTGCTGCCCCCGTCTGAAAATAAGGTCTGAGCAGGAAAGGCCAGCTGGTCCAGTGGCAGCCCCCTGCAAGCCGGCCACGCCAGTGATGCGGGGCCCGAGCCCTTCCCTCCTGCACACACGCAGGCGATGAGGGAGAGAGGGCTTGGGGTCTAAACCACCTAGAGGGCTCCAGAGTTCTGCCCGGCTGTGGCCGCCGGGACAGCGGGTCTTGTCTCGGTCTTCCCTTTGATCTGCTTCAAAAGCCGTCACTGAGCCCGACGGTGTGCTTGGCTCCGGGACACGAGGGAAAGATACCCAGCCTTGGGCTCTTCTCCAGAAAGGCCTCCTGGGCTGTGAGGTGGGCTCAGGGCCTCGTCAGGGCCCCCCGGCCCAGGCGGGCGCCCGGGTGGGGCACTCTCTTCACCGGGGGGTCTTGGCATCCTGGCGCTCCCTGGTCCTGGTGGTAGAATCTGTACATCCCGACCGTGGACTGTAGCCCACCAGGCTCCTCTGTCCAGGGGATTCTCCAGGCAAGAATACTGGAGCGGGGTGCCATGCCCTCCTCCAGGGGATCTTCCCAGCCCAGGGACTGAACCTGCAACTTTTGTGTCTCCTGCACTGCAGGCAGACTCTTCACTGGGCCACCATGTCGGGGCTGAGTAAACGCACTCCCCGGAGCTCTAATCTCTAGAAGCCNCTGAGGGAGGCGCGGCGGCGCGGGCTGGGCGCTCGGAGCCTCCCGGGGCGCACGTCGCGTCTGGGGCTGGGGGGCGGTGGCGGACGTCGCCTTCTTGAAAGTTGAGGGAGTTCCCTGGGGGTCCGAAGGCTCTCTGTGGGGAAACGCCCGAGGGCCCTTTTCTTAATCTTGCCGTGCGAGGCAGGGGTCTCCCCGAAGCGGCCGACCCCTGCTGCAGGACGCGTTTTGCGCTCTTGTTGGAAGAAGTTCCCTCACTTCTGTTTTGGAAGAAGGTTGGTCTAACGGAGCGGAACTCTCTGTGTGTGTTGGTGTGTGTGTGTGTCACTGGCCAGTTCGGTACTTGGGGCCAGAAGGTGGCCTGGGCTGGGGGCACCTGCGGGTGCGGACTCCCGACGGTACGGGGAGACGTCGCGGGCGAGAAGGGGCTGCATAGGGAACCGCTCGCTGCCCCCCGGAGGTCCATCCAAAGTAGATCCCGACTCGCAGGGAAGGTTTTCTGTGATGGAAACTTTGTCCTTCAGTTCGATTCCGTCTGTCTTTGATCCATGAGGATCCCTTAGTAGGTGAGATAGTATAACAAGTTTGGAAATGGTGAGCGTTTCTGCGTTAGAAAAAACAAGGTGTTGTGTCCCCCCGCCCCCCGCCTCCTTAAAGTGTCACTGTAAAAATGTCCTCAGACCTGATGACTGATACCTAAGAAGCGAGCATCCTGTCAGGATCCGGTAGGGATCCATGTGCGGATTGAAGAGTCATAGCACAGTGTTAAACCTGCATTTTAGTTTATAGTGAGATTGTGATTTTAATAAGTGTGCTTTTAAAAAGGCCTGCTGTGGTGTGTTAAGAGTTACGTGTATTTTAAAAAAAATATTGTCTGAAAATTGTCAAGTTTTAGTGCAGTATGTTTTCCATGTGTATTTTTTTTTTTAGTAAATAGAGAGAAGGTTCTCTAAAGCCGTAATTAGGTGTACATTACACAAGAGCACTTTTCCTTTAAGAATCCAGCTGTGTTGTTTTGGCAACTGCCAAGTACTCCAGTTGTCAGTTTTAAAATCTGTGTTACCTTGGCANGTAAATAGAGAGAAGGTTCTCTAAAGCCGTAATTAGGTGTACATTACACAAGAGCACTTTTCCTTTAAGAATCCAGCTGTGTTGTTTTGGCAACTGCCAAGTACTCCAGTTGTCAGTTTTAAAATCTGTGTTACCTTGGCAGTACTTGTACAGTCTGTGGCAAAGGTAAACAAAATAGCTTAAAGATTTTTTTCCTGCAAACACAGAAATGGCATTTATTTTAGTATGAATTTAAGAAATGAGGATAAAATAACTCTTGTTTATTATGACTTTTGTATGTGCATCTTTTGGTTTGGTTCATTTTTGAAGTTATAAGTCTTTACTCATGTCTTTTCCTGTGAATGGCAGCTTTTGTTTTAGGAAAAAAGTCAAAAGTGTCTTCACTAAAGTGGATGACAAATTTAGTTAGACTTTATATCAAACAATGAACACATGTATGTGTCTAGTTCTATATGATGATGCACTAACCGATTCTGAAATCATTTTTAATTCTCATTGAGCAGTGTAGTAAAGTGTAAAAAGTTGTGGTAATGGTGTTGCAGTGAAAATACCGAAGAATTAAAACTAGTGATTTAAGTACTTTGTAGACACAGTCTTTAATAATTCTGTTGAAAGAGTGCTTCCAATGAAAGTTTATTTACTAAAGCCATTGTGAGGTAGTAGTGATCTCTCTAAACACAATTATTTCATTTAATTCACACTATTGTTACGTATATAACTATGGTTTTAGTCATCTTGGAGAAAGGATGATAAAATTATGTTTAACTCCTTAAATTACTTCCCAGGAAGTTTTTTTTTTCTCCCCACTAAATTGTTTCGAGTAATGAGTGATTGAGTGGTGGAGGGTGTTCAGTAGAAGGAAAGTACCTTTTTGGGGTTTAGAGGTAATAATTGTTAATATCACTGTTGACTTAAAGCTTGAGAATGATCTATATTGTTGAGTTTTTAATGCTTCCTTAGTGGGAGTACTTGTGACAAACAGTTTTGCTTTGGTAAATGGAACTAGAAATAATCTTTTCAAGATGAGTTATTTTGAATGGTGAGGCTTTATTTTTCAGGACAGTTGCATTATTGCTTTGCATTTTACTTTTAGGGTGCAGTTCAGTTTAATTTTATTAATATTCAAGCAACAATGTTATCACTCATTGGTTATCAAGAGAGAAATGTCAAAGTGTATCCTGAGAGTAAAGTAATTATGAAAATATNTGCTTTGCATTTTACTTTTAGGGTGCAGTTCAGTTTAATTTTATTAATATTCAAGCAACAATGTTATCACTCATTGGTTATCAAGAGAGAAATGTCAAAGTGTATCCTGAGAGTAAAGTAATTATGAAAATATTTATTAGAATATGATTTTGAAGTTGAAATATTTCAATGAAAATTTATTTTAGTAGATGTATTTTCTGATCTAGGAGGGAGAAACCATAAATTTGTTACTGGGAAATAGCATGCTTATCAGTCAGGTTTTGGAAAGCCTACTCTCCTTTTGCTGCTTTTATAAAGTCTATCAAGAGGGATTTGTTGTAACATACAGTAATGATGGTCCTCGATTTTCTGTGGGCATTTTAAATTTTATATATTCTGTCTTGTAATCAGACCATGCATGTATCTTTTTGCTTTGAAAGATACACACTTGGTACATATGAATTTTACAAAGTGTAGCTGAAATTTTACTTGTACTAGTAATGGAGCAATGAAAAATAATGTTTTGTGGATTGAACATGTTTAGCATTGCCTTTTTTTCTAGATTAGAAAGAGAATTTCTCAATATTCTTACTAAATTGAGGAGTGCTTTGTGTAGTAATAAGACAACTATAAATATGGAAAATAAAGTCTATATTCTAGTTATATAACTTCCTGCAAAAAACACTTTAACACATTGTGCTGATTTGCAAGTAAAGGAAGGCTGCTTGACTTTGTCATCAGATCTTGGTTCTGATCCCAGCTCTACCACTGACAAAGTCATGAGACATCTTCTGTAAAATGGGAAGGAATTATACCACCTGCCCCATAGAATTGTTAAAATTAAATGAAACAATGGTGTAATAGGTCCTAGGGGTTGCTTGAGGCTTAATGTACAAAATGTGTACAAAATGTATATTGCCTCATCTCCCTTCATCCCTTCCTTCCTATGATGATTGTATAGGTGATCTGCCTTTTACATGTACCTTTGTGTTTGTTACCAAAAAGGAGTTCATACAATGCATAAATACAGAAGAATGCTCATATATTTGTTTGGGATAAAATATCCCAACATCTTAAATTCATTGTCATATTATACATTAAATGTTTAGTTGGCTTATCTGCAATCATTGTTGGATTCTAACTTCCATGATCTCTCTGCATATTAAAAAAATCAAAGTCAAATGTGAGTATATTTCCTAACTTTCAGTGAAACATATCTCTTAGTGATTATCTGTGAGAGGCATCTTTAAAATACAGTATTTAAAATTTGAAATTAGAAAAAATATTTTTATAACATATCTGGTTTAGTCACTAAGTCACATCCTACTCTTGAATCCTATGGGCTATATTTAGCCCATCAGGCTCCTCTGTCTGTGGGATTTTCCAGGCAAGAATACTGGAGTGGGGTGCCATTTTCTTCTCCAGGGGATCTTTCCTATCTAGGGATCGAACCTGGGTCTCCTGCCTTGCAGGAAGATTCTTTACTGACTGAGCCACTAGGGAAGCCTGTTGTATATATATCTAAGAAATAGCTTTTCTCTAGTGGGTTATTATAATTTTTTATTCATTTTATTTGTTTGATGGAACTAAATTATTTTTGTATGCTTTATCTGTGTACTCTATGATAAATGGATGACGCCAGTTTATTATAATTGAGAGTGTAAGCCCATTTGTTAATAAGTCTCATGCATGGCACAGGATATGTGTTAACACATAATTAATAAATACTACGTTATATAGATGTTTGTCATTTGCTGATTTTAATAATTACTATTGGAATTGATACTTACTGAACTTAGTATTTTATTTAACATTGAATCATCTTAGTAATCACTCAAAATCATAAAAAAAAAATTAGCCAGTTTATGAGGCTAATGGTGTTATTTGAACAGTGGTGTAGGACAGCAGATAATTTACTACTTCATCAGTTTAATGATTGATGATGCTGAAAGCTAGAGGAATTGTTAACAAGGGTGCAAAAACATACTAGCTGATCTGATTTCTAATAACTATCAACCAAGGCACATCTTTTTATGGTTGTCTTGAATCGGTACTAATTTTATTTTCCTCAGAAACTTTAATTTATGAACTTAAATTCAGCAGTCAATAAAGTTACATTGTTACATGTTTTGAGAAATGTTTTGGTAGTGGGTGGTAAATTTATACTGCTGGAGCTGGACTTTTTTCAGCAGCTTATTTTTGTTGCCAGCAGCATGTATGTGGGGGTTGACTTGGATTACTTTGAGGTGTGATTTGTCAACCTTGGAACAAAAGGATACTCTTCATGTAACCTAGTAAGATAACTAATAACTGTTGGCTTATTAAAACAAGGTCTTTTGGATTGACTAATACTGTGTTTACTTGTTTTATTTTTTATCCCCACCCCTAGCAATCTATCTTTTATATAAAGACTAGAATTACATTTCTAAAATTCAGATCTAAATGTTATATTTCTTTTAAGAAAAACTTCAAAGGCATACAAAATCAGTAAAGAGGCAGTAATGTAAAAGATAAGAGGTTGATCTCTAAAATCTGACTGCCTAAGTTTTAGAATACCCACTCTAGCACTTTTTGTTCTTTGGCAAGTTCTCAATCTTCTTGAAGCTCAGTGTATAAAACAGTGGTTATAATATTATCTACTTTGCAGAGTTGTTGAGAGGATTGAATGAGATATATATTACCAAGCTTTTAGCACAGTGCTTGGTACCTTAAAATGTAGGTGTTTTTTTTTTTTTCTCTCTCTTACTGTTACTATCATTACTACTACTGCTGTTGCCATTATTAGTCATGCTTCTCTTCATAATATAGTCTATCCTATCTTTTTAGGCTCATTGTCAGCAACAACCCTTCAGTTTCTATGACCCAGTTAAGGCCAGCTGTTTGCTTTTCCCTGAAAAGGCTATTATTTTTATGCTGATGTCTCCCACTTTTATTTTTCTAGCCCAGAATTTTCCTGATTTTGATACCCACTTGGAAATCTAGTTGGGATTTCAAACATAATGTTAGCTATATGACTAAAATATAGCTATTTATTCCTCTCTGCCAATCTTCTTCCTCCCTCTTATGTTCAAACCCTGATGTCTCTGCTGGCCTTCCCCATCTTAGTAGGTGGCAGTACTCAAGCTAGAAACCTAAGATAACATTTTGGATTCCTTTCTTTTCTCTCAGATCCAGTCCATCCACACATTCTGTTGTACCTTCGGAGTTTATCTTGCGTCAATCCACTGCTCTTAGCCTTCATTGTGAAGTGAAAGTCACTCAGTTGTGTCCGACTCTTTGCAACCCCATGGACTATGCAGTCCATGGAATTCTCCAGGCCAGAATACTGGAGTAGATAGGTGTTCCCTTCTCCAGGGGATCTTTCCAACCCAGGAGTCAAACCCAGGTCTCCCACATTGCAGGTGAATTCTCTACCAGCTGAGCCACCAGGGAAGCCCTTCATTGCCGCCTGTTTATTTCACGGCATCATGATCTCTTACATGAATTACTGCAGTAACCTCCTAACTGGGCATCTTGTTTCTTTTCCTGTTCCTCATAAGTTCTTTATTCACACCGCAATCCTAGGGACCATTTTAAGAGCCTCAATCTTGTCATTTTTCCTTAAACTCTTCCAGTGACTTCCCATTCTGATCTTTCTTGTTCTCATTGTCTTTTTCTTCATTGGAGGTCAGCTACTTGCACCTCCCAGAGTTTTTTCAACTGTACTTCCATTTTAGGGTCTTGTGCACTTTTTGTACCACCTGCTTGAGATGCTTTTCATAAGGCTGACCTGGCCAAACTCTTTGGAACTTGGCCCAAATCTCACTTCTTTACTTAGACCATCCTGTTTAATGTTGCAGTCCAGTAGTTACTCTCTCCCATACTTTATTTCCTTTAAGAATACTTAGTATATATGTAGATATCTTGTTTGGTTATTGCATAAGTATGGTCTTTATCTTTGTTATCTGAATGTAGTATTTCTGTAGCTTGTTCATGTTTTTGCCAGGGATTGGAATGCTGCATTGTTCATACACCTACTGAAAGTTATCCTTTAAGTTATACCCCAAATGTTACCTTGATACTGATTTTAATCTTTTTAGACAAAGTTTATCTCCCTTGCTCTCAATGCAAATAATATTTGCAGAATAAAATGCATTATTGAACATTTCAGTTCAGTTCAGTTGCTCAGTCATGTCCAACTCTTTGGGACCCCATGGACTGCAGCATGCCAGGCCTCCCTGGCCATCGCCAACTCCCGGAGTTTACTCAAACTCATATCCATTGAGTTGGTGATAGCATCCAACCATCTCATCCTCTCTTGTCCCCTTCTCTTCCTGCCTTCAATCTTTCCCAGCATCAGGGTCTTTTCCAGTGAGTCAGTTCTTCACCTCAGGTGGNCATAGCAGTGGTCACCATCTGCAATGATTTTGGAGCTCAGAAAAATGAAGTCTGTCACTGTTTCCCCATCTATTTGCCATGAAGTGATGGGACCAGACTCCATGATCTTAGTTTTCTGAATGTTGAGTTTTAAGCCAACTTTTTCACTCTCCTCTTTCACTTTCATTGAACATTTAAAGTATTGTAATTGACGTCAGTCTCTTCTGCTAGGCTGAGTTCCTCTGTCAGAGATACTGCCTTGGTCTTTTAGTATGCTCAATACAAACTTGTCTTGCCACATAGTGAATGCTCAGTAAATGTTGAATTGAGTGAAAGTTGTCTGAACAACTAAGATGACCAACCCAAACCAAGTTTTCCAAATGAGACTTTAAAAATGATAAAAGTGCTTTCAGATTATAAAATACTAGTTTGTGCATTTTTTGTACATATTGACATGCATTCTGGGTCAAGGTTGGAATCCCAGACTGTTGAGCATTTCCTGAGATTCCATCTTGTGAGAGTTTTTGTGGCCAGCATTAGGAACCGAATCACTCTTTGTAATGGTGAAGATCATTCTACATTCTAAACATCTGACTTAGAAATGAAATTTTGAAATGTGACTTATTTGCATGTTGGGGACTACTTTGTCAAATGTTTATTTTGGTGATGAAAACTTTTAATAGTGTTAAGGTGACATGGATCATGAAGAAAAGGGAGAAAAGAATCTGGGAGTCAAAAGATTTTATTTTTCAGAAATGACTCCGTTTGCCCAAAGTAATGTTTTGGTGTTGGCAGAAGGTTGTTGTTTTAATGTTTTGTTTTGGGAAAACTTTAGATATAAGACTAATACAGTGAGCTCATGTACTTGTCACCTAGATTTATCAATTGTTAATATTAGCATATTTGCCTTATGGTTCTCTGTATTTGCAGAGTGATTTCAAAGTCTGGAAACTGATATTATTTTATCTATAATTTGAAAGCTCCTTGATTACATCTATAGAGGATACCAAAGATTCAAGTGTATTCAGTTAAAGTCAGAGGCATATCTTTTGAGGCAGAACATCACAGACACATACAAGGGATAGAAATGCTGCATTAATGTACATTGCTGACAAGGAAGCAACATATTAAACATACAACATACCATATATTACAGTGTAATAGCAGAAATCCACTCTCTAGATCTTCTTTTTCCTACTCTACCCTCCTCCTTTTCCTGTCATAATTATTATTGTTGAGCCATTTGAGAGTAGGTCTCATACATCGTGATCCTTTACCCCTAAATGCTTCAGCAATATTGCCTAAGAACAAAGAGATATTCTTACGTAACCACAGTATGATGGATTCAAGAAATTTAATATTGATACAGTAGTTTATTATACAGTTCATGTTGGAGTCTCTTCAGGAGAGCCAGTGAGATTCTTTGATAGTTTTTTTTCCAATTCTTTTTTATTTTGTTTTAGTTGTCATATATCCTTTAACCTGAGACAGTCCGTGAACCTTTCCCCCATGAAGTCGTCAGTTTTGGGGAGGACAGTTTCTTGTTTTGTAAGATGTCCACTACTTTGGGTTTGTTGTGTTGCTGCTTCGTTGGTAGATTCAAGTTCTGCATTTTTGGCAGGAATACCACATAAGCTTTGCTATGTCTTTCCTTTCTGACAGTGCATCACTGTCAGGAGGCAATATCATGTCTGTTTGATCCCTTGTTGTTGATGTTTACTTGTATCACTAGTTAAGGTTTGCCTACCAATTTTTTCTTCATATAAAAAATTTCATTTTCCTCCTTGTTATTATGGAATAATCTTTGGGGAGCTGCTCTGAGGCTGTGTTTTTGTTTTCCCTAAAATGTTCACATAATGGTTTTAACATTGATTAATGATTTTTGCCTGAATCAGTTATCATACAGTGGTTGCAAAGTGGTGTTTTTTTTTTTTTTTTACTGTTTCTTCTACATTTGCTAGTTGGCCTTCTATTAAGTTGTAAATTAGAGCTTTTCCTTCTTATTTGTTTATTTAATATCTATAAATTCAGAGATTCTTTTTTTTAAATTAAGTAGGTTATTTTCTCATTACTTATCAGTATTCACTTTGATGTTCCAAATTAACTCAGATTTGGTCAGTGGAAGCTCCTTCAAGTTAACTCATTGTTTTGACACATTCCTATAATTTTTGCAGCACTTCATTCCTTTTGAGACAAAATATATTCCAGGTTCATTGTCTGCTTTTTCTGCTGTCCTAGAATCAGCCATTTTTTAAAGGAGTCCTGGTTTATTTCATTGGGTCAAAGTATTTAGATATCAAGAACTGGACAGCAGGTAAGCTTGTTGACACTGGAATATCATTGTTTTGAGCCCTTTCAACTGACCAAGCTAAGAAATTTGGAGTTTATGCTGATTGCTCAGGCAGTAGATTGTAATTTTTCTTTACATTCCTGAAACATCTTGCAACAGAATCACTTCTTTTGAAACTGTTAACCATTTAAGTGACTAATTTGTCCTGTAATTTTTCTGTTTAATTTTGTAATGGTTGGGTCTCATTTTCCAAAACTTACTTTAAACTTTGTGGAAATAAGAATTCTGTTTTGTATCTTTGTTTGTTCACTGAGTATGTTTCACAGTGCCTTGAGCATGATTGGTACCCATGTGTTGTTTATATTATAAATATAATAATGACTCAGTATTATTTTTATTAGTGTTATACCATAGTTAAATAATCTTGTGTTTTGTTAAAAGTTTTATGGAAACTTTTAAGTGAATTGATGATTCATTTGTTTTGTTTTTAATAGTTCTGCTACCCTTGAAGTAGAAAGTTTTTCAGCTTTAAAATTTTAAAAACCTTATTCCTGAGACTAAAGTATGTAATTAAAGAACATCAAAATGACTAATCCTGGCATTGCTGTTTTGTAGTGTTCTTTAGCCCTTTCTGGGCTTCACTTTAATTATAAAATGAGATGATATCTAGATCCTTTTTAACTCTAGGTTATATGCTTTATATCTAACATTGACTTGTTTATGAAGATAAAATTAAGTGCTGCAAAGTATAGTGGAAAGAATACTGTGTTCCTGAGCCAGAAGTCATTGGGTTCTAATTCTTTGTAAGCATTGTGTTACTTTGGTAATTTATTTCATAGTTTGGTTTTCATTATCTTATTCAGTCCACAGGGCTAGGTGATGAGGAATAAGAATGAACATTTGCTGTATGCTTGATGTGTGGAGTGCTGCAGGAGCACATAGAAGGCACAGTTCACCCAGTTTCAGGGACATCCAACCAGTCGATCCTAAAGGAAGTCAGTCCTGAATATTCACTGGAAGGACTGTTGCCCAAGCTGAAGCTCCAATACTTTGGCCACCTGATGCAAAGAACTGACTCATTTGAAAAGACCCTGATGCTGGGAAAGATTGAGGGCAGGAGGAGAAAGGGTCCACAGAGGATGAGATGGTTGGATGGCATCACCGACTGGATGCATATGAGTTTGAGCAAACTCCGGGAGTTGGTGATGGCCAGGGAGGCCTGGCATGCTGCAGTCCATGGGGTCACAAAGCATTAGACATGACTGAGCAACTAAACTGAGGAAAGTTTATCCAGTGACTTCTTCAACTTAGGTTGAAGTCTAAAGGGTGAATAGGACTTAGCTTTGTGAAGAGAACGGGTAGAGTGTATCAGACCTGTAATAAAGACAAGAGATATGCTTACAGAGCTTAGATTGCTTGGAGAAACTCAAAGAGTACCTATGGATGAATCAGGCAGTGCCAGAGAGATGACACTGGAGAGATAAGTAGGGACCAGATTTGAAGAGCCCTTTAAGCTATGTTAAGGAATTTGTGGGGCTTTCCTGGTAGCTCAGACGGTAAAGCATCTACCTACAATGCGGGAGACCCGGGTTCGATCCCTGGGTTGGAAAGATCCCCTAGAGAAGGAAATGGCAACCCACTCTAGTATTCTTGCCTGGGAAACCCCGTGGACTGAGGAGCCTGGTAGTCTACAGTCCATGGGGTCACAGAGAGTTGGACACAACTAAGTGAATTTGTATTGTGTTTTAGGGAAAATCTCACCATCTTAAGCCTGGCAGGAAATTAAAAGGTAATACTGATTGCTCTGTGTGAGCTTCTTTGGAGAGAGTTAAAATTGGTAGGTAGGAAGAGTAATTGAGGAGGATATTACAAAAAACTAGTTAAAAGGGCTAAGGTGGCTGGACTATGGTAGTGGAATGAGGATTGAAGAAATAGTTGAATTTGAGAAGATAGATAGTGGGGGCTTGTGGAAGGTGAAAGAGAGTTTAGGGTGATGATTAGATTTATGGCTTGGGCAGTTGACAGAATGAATGAGTTTACTGAAATAGGAAGCACAAGGGAGGATTAGGCTCTGGAGGAAGATGATGAATTTACTTGTGATAGACTGTTTAGGTGGATTAAGAGAGTATAGTCAGAGAGTGGGATGAATAATTTACTCTTAGAAGTGGAACAGTTCCTGTTAATGACAGTGTCTAAAGAGTTGGCCATGGAATGGATATTTGAAGAAGAGTGGAAGTGAAGATATGTAGTGGGCAGGGAAAGAGGAGGAATTGTCTATGTAAAAAAGGCTGTGTGTGTGCTTACTCTAAGGCAGAATAACTCTGTTTTGATTATCTCAAGATTTTCAGTGTTTGACTTTGGAAAATAAAAGTGAAATCTTTCAAATACTATGTTCTCAATTGATGCTGTTTGTCAGTTGTTGTGTCCAACTCTTTTTGACCCCATGGACTGCAGCACGCCGAGCTTTCCTGTCCTTCACCATCTCCCTGAGTTTGCTCAAACTCATGTCCATTGCAGAGAAGGCAGTGGCAGCCCACTCCAGTACCCTTGCCTGGCAAATCCCATGGACAGAGGAGCCTGGTAGGCTGCGGTTCATGGGGTTGTGAATTGTTGGACAAGACTGAGTGACTTCACTTTCACTTTTCACTTTCATGCATTGGAGAAGGCGAAGCCTGGTGGGCTGCCATCTATGGGATCTCACAGATTCGGACATGGATGAAGCAACTTAACAGCAGCAGCAGCATATCCATTGAGTCAGTGATGCCATCCAGCCAATCTCATCTTCTATCTCCCCCTTCTTCTTCTGCCCTCAGTCTTTCCTAGCATCGGGGTCTTTCCCAGTGAGTCGACTGCATCAGGTGGCCAAAGTATTGGAGCTTTCAGCTTCCTCATCAGTCTTTCCAATGAATATTCAGGGTTGATTTCTTTTAGAATTGACTGGTTTGATTTCCTTGGTGTCCAAGGGACTCTCAAGAGCCTTCTCCAGCACCACAATTCAAAAGCATCAGTTCTTTGGCATGCAGCCTTCTTTATGGTTCAGCTCTCACATCCGTACATGGCTACTGCAAAGACCATAGCTTTGACTATATGAACTTCTGTTGACAAAGTGATGTCTCTGCTTTTTAGTACACTGTCTAGGTTTGTCATAGCTTTTCTTCCAAGGAGCAAGCAAGCCTCTTTTAATTTTGTGGTTGCAGTTAAGATTTTCTTAAGTTAAACAAGCAAAAAAAGAAAAAACCCACAACAAATAAACACACTTTTCTTAACAAAGCAGGAGGCTGTTTAATTGCTCCAGGCTCATCTTGTATTTTACCTTTCCCAGCCCTGGAATCACCCTCTTTTCTAAAGAGCCTTGTCTCCTTTTATTGGAGGATGGCATTTAGAAACCAAGATCTGGGTGCTAGGTGTGCTAGTTGCCCCTGAGGTATCATTGTTTCTGTGCCTTCTCAGCAGAGCTAAGAAATACGTGTATACCAACCCATACATTCACATCTACAGTTGGTTCCACTAAAATGTAGTGTGTGTGTTCCTAAAAATCACTGTGCTGTGCGGAGTTGTGTAGTAAAGCTCATGGGGTTTGTGGCATCAGTGGATCTAGGAGAACATACTCAGACTTTGTCAGTGACACATTAAAGGCTTCCCTTGTGGCTCAGTGGTAAAGAATCTGCCTGCAGTGCAGGAGGTGTGGGTTCAGTCCCTGGTTTGTGAAGATCCCTTGAAGGAGGAAATGGCAACCCGCTCTAGTATTCTTGCCTGGAAAATCCCGTGGACAGAGGAGCCTGGCAGTCCACAGTCCTTGGGATCTCAAAGAGTCAGACATACAAAAGCAACTGAAGACACACACACAGGAACCTAATAAACCTGTTTAATAGCAGCCATGGTTTTAACTGTCATAAAGAGTAAATATGCTTTTTTAGTATGGGAAAGACAAAGTTTGCTAATGTAGATGAATTCTGGAAGGGTTGTGGCTTGTGAATTATTATGAAGTCGTAGATAGTTAACCTGAAATCAGGTGAAACAACACTAG
Organism: Neotragus pygmaeus; assembly: GCA_006410875.1. Lineage (NCBI taxonomy): Eukaryota > Metazoa > Chordata > Mammalia > Artiodactyla > Bovidae > Neotragus > Neotragus pygmaeus. Next base: position 836,917 of record SJYV01021010.1, on the reverse strand, counting down.
ATGTAGATGGATGTGGCTTATAACAGATGCTGTTATATTATGGACTGTGGTAGGTCATTTTCATTTGAGATAATTCTTCCTTGGGTGCCTTGCAATTTATTCTTCATTTCTGTAATTTTTTTCTAATTTTTAAAATTCAGTTACTTTTAACTTTCTTGTTTTTGTTTTTAGTTTTTCGATTGCTGAGTCAAAGTGGTTTTCATATCCTCAAATGCTTGAATGAATATATTAATCCAATTATTAATATAATAACAGTTCTTAATTACTAGGGATACTATATGAGTAGAATATATTTAATTCTGTTTGGAATACTGACTTACAGATTTTTTTCCTGCTTTGAGGTTATTTTTGGTAGGGTTTTTCCCTCATATGATATGTCAAATTCTTTTCCCTGATTTTCTGGATTGCACTTTTCTTTTATTCATTTTTATGGTAGTGAGTTTTTTTTTTTTTTTTTTTTTTACAGTATTCCTAGTTTAATGGTGCCCTCTTCTTTCAGTATAGAATAGTCCTGTTACTTCAGTAGTTTTTATTTGTCTGTTTTAATGGTTGAAGAGATGGATTGTGAGACTTCTATTTCTATGATTCTTTTTGGTCTAGCAAAGCCTTAAAATTTTCCCTTTTTCTTTTTACCATCCAGTTGCCAAAGGACACTCCTCCTTTTTTTCTGTCTTTTCCCAGAGTGTTGTGCTTGAAGGTTGTACCACTTTACATGGTGGATCACACTTTAAATGATACCTATTCATTTAAATCACCAGAAGTTTGAACTTCCTTGCGTATATTCTGTGGTCTGATCCGTCCATTTCTTCAGTATTTTCCCAGATTTAGAGTGGGTTTAATATTTTTGTTAGTCTTTGCAAATGACCCTAAGGCCTGTTTGCTGGCACCAACCCTTGTGGTTTAGTGGGAGTGGAGTGACAGTCCTGGAGGTCAAGCATTGAGATTTGGTAGTTTTTCTGTTTCTAATCATAGTTGTTTTGTTGTTGTTGTTTTTGGTCTTCAAGCTGTGCTGAAAGCTTGGCTTTGAGTAGAATTTCCTTTTCCTCATTTTTTTCATATGGGTTGTGTTGTGCTTAGTTGCTCAGTTATGTCCAACTCTTTGTGACCCCATGGTCTGCAGCCCACTAGGCTCCTCTGTCTATGGGGATTCTCCAGGCAAGAATACTGGAGTGGATTGCCATGCCTTCCTCTAGGGGATCTTCCCAACCCAGGGATTGAACCCAGTCTCCCACATTGCAGGTGAATTCTTTACCATCTGAGCCACCAGAGAATAGGGGGAATATTTTTAGTTACTTAGATAATGCTACCACCAGCATCCTCACTAAAATGTCTACTTTTGAGGGAGGGAGAGCAGGAATCTATTACTTATGCTATTGGTGCTACAAAGCTTTTAGTTATGACAAGAAGTAAGTAGTAAGTCAACTTCCATTGCTGAGCTGGAGACTTTAGAAAGAACCTTGTAGGAAAAATAAGCTAGTTTAAATATTCTTACTTCATTCTGCTGGCATACAAATGCAGGTTCTAGGTTATTACAAGAGTCTTAAGTACTTTTTTCTGTCAAGTTATTAATTCAAAGATTTGTTTCAATAATGTATATTAGAAACACCTTGGTTTTATAATAATATGAATGAGTTATAGACCTATATTCAATCTAAGACTTGGTACTTATTTATTCTAGTGGCAGTATAATACCTTTTTGAAAAAGATAATTTCTAAACTTGGAAATTGATCTGATAGATGTTGACTTCTTTGAAAGTTAAACTACTTGTATCTCTTTTCATTGTTTTTCTACTCCTTTTCAGCCTTCTCAGTTTTATGATTTGAACTGTTGTCCTTTGATTACAATAAACTGTAGGTATTTTGTTATTTCTTGGTTATTTCTTTTTATTGTGTTTAATAGGTTAGCACTATGTTTATTGTAGCTAAAGTTGATTAGTTCTCTATCTTATATACTTTATATCTCTGTCTTTTTAACATGAGGAGTTTAACCTAAAGTTGGAAGTTATTTATGCTTGGTTTCTAGAATTTAGTTGCTTAAAATATTTATTACATTTAAACATTTCTTTCTGTAGAATTAACAAGTTTTTGATCAGTGTTTTACATTGTTGGAGTAGAAATTGACATGTTCTACTAGTCATCATACATTTATTTTTAAAAATATAGGCCAGAATTAAAAGGCGTGTTGACTTTAAACATCAGAAATCTTTCATAATATAAATCAAAACCTTTTATTATTAATGATGTGTTTTTGGAATTTTCCTCCGGCCTTTTTCATGGTGTTTAAAGGCAGTCAGTACTTATGCCCAGCTGCCTGTCTTTTGTACCTCATATATGAGCTTTGATTTCTTTTTTCATAGCCTCCATAAGTCATAAATAATGACTTGATAGGCATTTTATACAGTTTCTTTTCATTGCTCTACCCCTTTTCTTCCTGGTAAATATGGTAGCCCGGAAGCAATGTCCATGCTTCTGTTCCCTTGCGCCTTCCTTTTGTATTTTTTTCATTTTCCATTGTCACTACTTTAACTATTGTTTCTGTATCACTGATGCAGAAACATAAGCACATATGAGATATAGCTATTTGCTTCTAGTTGGTGATTGTGTAGAAAGGGTAAAACCCCATTTATTACTGTGCTACATTAATTACCATGTGATGTGTAAATCTTAGACACAATGTATAGAATAGGGAGTTCAGGGAAGGAAGAATTTAGAAGTGACCAGGGGATGCTTCACGGGAGAGTTGATGTTTGAACTGGATGTCAAGCTTTATTGTCAGAAATGTAGAAAATATATTCCACAAAAGATATTCAACATGTATTGAACCCAGTTTGGCTCAGAAGTTCAGTTCAGTTGCTCAGACCTGACCAACTCTTTGTGACCCTACGGACTACAGCACGCCAGGCTTCCCTGTCCATCAGCAACTCCCGGAGCTTGCTCACACTCATGTCTATCGAGTCAGTGATGCCATCCAACCATCTCATCCTCTGTCATCTCCTTCTCCTCCTGCCCTCAATCTTTCCCAGCATCAGGGTCTTATCCAGTGAGTCAGTTCTTCATATCAGGTGGCCAAAGTATTGGAGTTTCAGCTTCATCATCAGCCCTTCCGATGAGTATTCAGCACTGATTTCCTTCAGGATTGACTGGTTGGATCTCTTTGCAGTCCAAGGGACTCTAAAGAGTTCTCAAACACCATAGTTCAAAAGCATCAATTCTTCAGTACTCAGCCTTCTTTATAGTCCAGCTTTCACATCTATACCTGACTACTGGAAAACCATAGCTTTGACTAGATGGACCTTTGTTGGCAAAATGATGTCTCTGCCTTTTAATATGCTGTCTAGGTTGGCAATAACTTTTCTTCCAAGGAGCAAGGGTCTTTAATTTCATGGATGCACTCACCATCTGCAGTGATTTTGAAGCCCCCCCAAATAAAGTCTGTTTCTATTTCCAGTGTTTTTTTGCCATGAAATGATGGGACCGGATGCCAATAACTTTGTTTTTTGAATGTTGTTTTAAGCCAAACTTTTCATTCTCTTCTTTCACTTTTGTCAAGAGGCTCTTTAGTTCTTCTTCGCTTTCTGCCAGAAGGGTGCTGTCATCTGTATGTCTGAGGTTATTGATATTTCTCCTGGCAATCTTGATTCCAGCTTGTGCTTCCATCCAGCCCAGCGTTTCTCATGATGTACTCTGCATATAAATCAAATAAGCAATATAAATCAAATAAACGTATAAATCAAATACAGCCTTGACGTACTCCTACCAAATTTGGGACCAGTCTGTTGTTCCATGTTTGATTCTAACTGTTGCTTCTTGACCTGCATACAGATTTCTCAGGAGGCAGGTCAGGTGGTTTTGGTATTTCCATCTCTTGAAAAATTTTCCCCAGTTTGTTGTCATCCNATGTAATTTTGTTTATTTATTTTTTTGAGAAGGGACTTCCCTGGGACATTCCCAGAAGCTTGTGTGAGTCATTCTTTGAGTTCCTACAGTGGGAAAATTTGTAAAGAGTATGCTGTTTTACACAGTGGTGCCTGAACAATTATGTCAACTACTACTGCTCAGGCACAATACCCCTGACTTTTGCAAACATCTAAAGTTAGTCATTTGGAGCCAAGTTTGGTGAATTGGGTTTCCTGTCCAGGTAATGTGTGCTCCCAACCCAGCATGAATATGAAGAAGTGAGACAGAATTTCTTGTGTCTCTTAAGCTATCTGTGGGAGTAATATTCAGAGAAAAGTCTCTCAATATATTGAGTCATAGATGCATTCTTGAAGTATGTGTAAACTTTCCCAAGGGGATCACTCTGAGGGATTCTGCTCTTTGCATCGTACAGGTCTGGCATAAATACCAGAAACATTCGTTTCTTTGTGTCTTATATGTGAAAATAGGTACTCCCCCACACTCTCCTTTTTTCCTATATTTATCACCAAAGGAACTTAAAATTTATTGAAATGCCAAAAAACTGTACAGAGATAATTTTAAGTGTCCTCTTTGTCCTTTTTATATTAGTAACAATACCATCTCAGTAACTCCAGTACTTTGGCCACCTCATGCGAAGAGTTGACTCATTGGAAAAGACTCTGATGCTGGGAGGNATCTTCATAGAACTGTTCAACTGCTGCTTCTTCAGCATTACTGGTTGGGGCATAGACTTGGATTACTGTGATATTGAATGGTTTGCCTTGGAAACAGAGAGAGATCACTGTGCCCTTTGACTCAGAAATAGAAGGCGGTGAACAGGGGAGAGAGCAGGAAACCAGGCTGCAGAGCACTCTGGATGTGGAGCAGGCTCAGCTTGGCTCTTCAGCTGAGTAAGTGCTGGTGAAAAGTCTTTTAAACTTGGAATTGACCAGGGCCTTCTGTAATGGTAATATACCAATATAACGAGATAGGGAAGATGATATGTCTAATAAAGCTTAGTTCCTTAAAGAATAATACTTAACAACACTTGTTTAAAAAGGACAGTTCTAGCCTCATTCTTTGATTATTTGAAATAAATTCGTGGGAATATATGCCTTTCAAGTAGAAGACATGCATAAAAATAGATATTCCTTTCTCCCTCTTCTCTGAATCTCACTTCTTGATTGTCTTTCCATGTCAGGCCAAATGCTGTGTTCTCCATAAAGAACTGATTCTTTCCAATTAGGAGGCTTTTCTTTTGAAATCCTCCATTAAACTTTGTTATCTGTCATTTTGTACCTACCATGTTTGATGTTATAATAAAGGCAGTAGATGTATACACACTGCATTGAAGGTTTTATGCTTGTGTCTTATTCTTGCATTTTCATGTTGATTTTTAGTGAATATATAGTGATCTATTAAATTTCTGTCTTTAAAATGACCCTAGATTTTACCCTAGGATTTGGGCTGAACTGAGGTTTTGGACTGAACTGCTGCTGCTGGTCTGGATCAGTAATTCTGAACATTTTTTTGTGCTAGGAGATACAGTAGATGAAATTTTGACATATGCACTTCCATGGATCTGCTTAGCAGGGAAGTAAACTGTTGCAGTGGTTTATAATTGCCATAGCTCTCCTTGGATATGTTGTCAGTGTAACAAGTAGTAGATGCTGTACAGTTCTTAGGGCAGTAGCTGTAAGTCTTCCTAATTCTGTGCCACTTAGAAAAGTTACACCAGAATGCAAGCAGAGGTAATACTGTCGGGATAATCTAAAGGCCCCCACCTCTCTATTTTAAGGCTCAAAGCGGCCCTTTAACAATATCAAATTATTTGAAATGAAAATCCCAAGTTATAGTATTCATCTTTGAGAATAACTTCAGGGTGGTTTGGTTTTTTTCTTTTCCATTAGTGCAGATATTTTTGTTGTTACTATTAGTTTTAAATAGATCGAACCCTCTTTTGATGTGGATTAGACTGGTAGTCTGAATTTTATGCCTGGATTCCATTTCATTTCTTAAGTTTTAGAGCTTGTCTTCCTATAAAGACCTCTGAGGCATATTCCAATTCAAACTGTAGGAAATAAAGTGTTCAAATTTTTTCTAGATTCTGGCCAACATCCTTATTAATATCACTTTGGCAGCTTACCAGACTGTTTAACCAAAAGTGATGTGTATTTGGCCATTCATCATGTTAAGTGCCTAGTGTGAAATTTTAAAGTGTGTTTATTAAAAAATTTTTTTTGTGGACAGAATATACTTTTTGTTATTGGGGTTTGAGTGGTTGAGGACTGTAAAAAATGATAAATTCCAGTAACCATATGCCTGACAAGGAATACTAGGAGTGTTAGCCCTTAAGGTTGGGTTGAAGCATAGAACAGACAGCATTTGAGATGTAACATCCTCTACTTGGTGAAATACAGCAGTATCAGAACATGTAATAAATGTTAATATTAAATATTAATATGAATGCTGTCAGTATGGTTGCTGATGATAGATTAGAGGGTGATAAATTATTTGGAGAATAAAATAGGAACTAGTAATTTATGTAAAATGCTTAATCATTTGTGGCTTAACTTCAGATATGTGTATCATTATGGGGAAGATGTTAGATACCATAATGAAACAAGATTGTAGAAAACAAAATGCAAAGATACTGTATTATAACAGTAGAAATGAACACGTATATCCACACAAAAACTCATATACCATTCCTCATAGCAGCATTATTTATAATAGGTAAAAAGTGGAAACAACTCAAATGTCTGTCAACTGATGAGTGAATAAATAAAATATGGTGGGTTGGAGTACTGATGCATGCTGTAACGAATGGATCTTGAAAACAGTTAAGTGAAATAAGCTAGTCATGGAAGACCATACTGTGGTTCAATTTATAGGAAATGTTCAGAATAGGCAATTCTAGAGAGACAAAAAGTTGATGCCTAACTGTAGGGCTTTGGGTGTGGGTTGGGAATAGGGAGTGGAGAGTGACTGCTGAGAGATAAAGTTTCTTTTAAGGGTGATGAAAATGTTCTAGAATTACTGGTGATGGTTGCATATTCCTGTGAATATAAAAAACATCCAGGTGTATATACTTGAAATATATGAATTTTATGGTATGTGAATTATATCTCAAAGCTATTTCCTTTTTTATTTTTAAACAGAGGCTGTGTGAAGAGATGTTTTGGAGTAAATGGGTACTTTGGGGGAAGCAGATGGAAGTGGAAGGGCATGGAGGAAGATGGGCATTTCTTGGCATCAGTATACTATCACATTTTAACGCAAATGATGCTTTCTCCATTTGCTGGCTAAGAATGTAACAGACTGTGTTTTAGTGGGCATTGTATAAGAACCCAGCTTTTTAACATTATACTGATGCTGAAATTGTGCATTATTCCACTCGGCAGGATTAGTCTTGCCGTTGTCTTATTTTTGTATTTTTTGTAGTATTCAGTTGAAATGCTTTCCTGTTTTCAAGGTGGTGCATAATTGTGTTCTGCCCATCCATCCATCCTACACCCTGCTTTGCTGTTTTTGTTCACAGTTGCTCTCATCTGTGTCATCTTTCTTATCTCCTGTATTTGGAAAGTCCCTAGTTTCCTGTGTACTTGAAATCACTTTCTTCCTTCAGTGTTTGTTTCTGTGAAATGAACAAAAAGGTATTGTTTCTTGTGGCTTAGTATCTTTTTATGTGTTTATAAATCTGTCCTTTTAAGGCCTTAGTAGTATTTTTTTTTTCAATTCTAGCATTTATATTAAATGATTCCAAATATATTCCAAAATGTCTCATTTGGCCTTTGCTGTGTACAGTGTTTGGGCGTCCCAGGTGGCGCTAGTGGTAGAGAACCCACCTGCTAATGCAGGAGATATGAGAGGAGGTTTCAATCCCTGGGCCAGGAAGGTCCCCTGGAGGAGGGTATGGCAATCCACTCCAGTATTTTTTTTACCCCAGGTTTTTAAAAAAAATTAATTTATTTTAATTGAAATATAATTACTTTACAATATTGTGGTGGTTTTTGCCATACATCGGCATGAATTACCCACAGGTATACATGTGTCCCCCCATCCTTAACCCCGCTTCCACCACCCTCCCGACTCCATCCCTCTGGGTTGTCCCAGAGCACCGGCTTTGAGTGCCCTGCTTCATGCATTGAACTTGGACTGGTCATCTATTTTACATATGGTAATATACATGTTTCAGTGCTATTCTCTCAAATCATCCCACCCTCCCCTTCTCCCACATAGTCCAAACATCTGTTTTTTACATCTGTGTCTCTTTTGCTGCCTTGTGTATAGGATCATCATTACTGTCTTTCTAAATTCCACATACATGCATTAATATACTGTACTGGTATTTCTCTTTCTAACTTACGTCACTCTAATAGGCTCTAGTTTTGTCCTCCTTATTAGAACTGACTCAGATGTGTTCTTTTTTATAGCTGATATGCACCACAACTTTCTTATCCATTCATCTGCCAGTGGACATGTAGGTTGCTTCCATGTCCTAGCTATTGTAAACAGTGCTGCAATGAACATTGGGGTACATGTGTCTCTTTTCAATTCTGCTTTCCTTAGTGTGTATGCCCAGCAGTGGCATTGCTGGGTCATATGGCAGTTCTATTTCCAGTTTTTTAAGGAATCTCTACACTTCTCTATATTCCCACCAGCAGGGTAAGAGGGTTCCCTTTTCTCCACACCTTCTCCAGAATTTATTGTTTGTAGACTTTTTGATGATGGCCATTCTGACTGGTGTGAGCTGGCACCTCATTGTGGTTTTGATTTGCATTTCTCTGATAATGAGTGATGTTGAGCATCTTTTCATGTGTTTGTTAGCCATGTGTATGTCTTCTTTGGAGAAACGTCTAATTCTTTGGCCCACTTTTTGACTGGGTTGTTCATTTTTCTGGTATTGAGCTGCATGAGCTGCTTGTATATTTTGGAGATTATTTTTTTGTCAATTGCTTCATTTGCTATTATTTTCTCCCATTCTGAAGGCTGCCTTTTCACCTTGCTTATAGTTTCCTTTGTTGTGCAAAAGCTTAATTAGGTCCCAGTTTATTTTTGCTTATATTTCCATTTCTCTGGGGAATGGGTCATAGAGGATCTTGCTGTGATTTATGTCTCTTACGTTTTTGTGGTTTCCTCTGTGTGTATGCTTATGTTTTTGTGATTTATGTGATATGTGATTTATATTTTCCTCTACAAGTTTTGTAGTTTCTGGTCTTACATTTATCTTTAATCCATTTTGAGTTTAGTTTTGTGTGTTAGAAAATGTTCTAGTTTCATTCTTTTACAGGTGGTTGACAAGTTTTCGCAGCACCACTTGTTAAAGAGATTGTCTTTTTGATCCTTTGTCACAGATAAGGTGTCCATAGGTGCGTGGATTTATCTCTGGGCTTTATATTTTGTCCCATTGATCTACATTTCTGTCTTTCACCCCAGTATTCATGCCTGGAGAATTCCCATGGACAAAGAAGCCTAACAGACTACAGTCCATAGGGTCAAAAAGAGTTGGACACTCAAGCACGCACACACGCATGTATACAGTTTTTGATTTCTGATTTCTTCACCAAAGTGATCATTTTTTAATAGGAATATTGCTGACCAGTTGACTTCCAATGGCATTCTCCATCTCTTCCGTTTGCCTCCTTTTCTGGGTTATTTCTTTACAAAGCTAGCACTTATTGAGCTTGTACTGTATGTCAGGCAATGTGCTAAGTATATGTGCTTATTTAATTCTCATAACTAAATTTATGAAGTATATGAACTATTACTGTAGTGTTTTATAGATGAGAAAACTAAGACTCAAAAGATAATGCTGATTGTTCTTAGTCTTAACTACATATGTATAGCTTTTTGGTGTTGTATATATGTTTTCATAATATTTGACCTTCGTATGTATTTGTTGCTCAGAACTTTGCAAATGTATTCCTGAATTGAATTATACAATATGTGTTCTGTATCTGGATTTTTTCCCTCACCAAAATGTTTTTTGCAGTTAATCCATGTTTATGTCTATCAGTATTTTGTTCCAGTTTACTGTTGCCTAGTGTTCCTTTATATGTTTATATCACAATTTTTTTATTCTCTGTTGATGGACATTTTGGTTTCCAATTTGGAAATAAAATTTCTCCCTTTCATTTTTGTGCTGTTTTCATCATCTGCTTTATGCTGCATGTTGTTATTTTTTTTATATTATTGCTACTTTTGCTTTATAAACTTGTATCTTTTTAAAAACTAAAAGAAAATAAAACATTATTTCTACTGGTCTTCCTTTGTGTAGAAATAAGTTTTTATCTGCTATTTCTTAGAGCAGATTTATTGGAGAAGGCAATGGCACCCCACTCCAGTACTCTTTCTTGGAAAATCCCATGGATGGAGGAGCCTGGAAAGCTGCAGTCCATGGGCTCGCTGAGGTTCAGACTCGACTGAGTGACTTCACTTTCACGCATTGGAGAAGGAAGTGGCAACCCACTCCAGTGTTCTTGGCTGGAGAATCCCAGGGACAGGGGAGCCTGGTGGGCTGCCGTCTGTGGGGTTGCACAGAGTCGGACACGACTGAAGCGACTTAGCAGCAGCAGAGCAGATTTATAGAAAGATTGAACAGGAAGTACAGAATTCTCATATTTTAATACTTCTCTCTCTCTCATTCTTTATTTGTCTCCTTTTCCTATTATTAACACGTTGCATTGGTGTGATACCTTTGTTACAGTTGATATTGATGCATTATTATTAACTAATCCATAGTTTACGATCACTTGGTTGTACAGTTCTACTGTTCTTCCTGAAGAACTTCTTTCAGTATTCCTTGTTAGAGCAAGGTGACAGACTGGTGACAGGTTCTGAGCTTTTGTATATCTGAAAGTGTCTTTATTTGTCCTTCATCTGTGAAGAGTATTTTTGCTTTATGTAGATTTAAGTAACAGGTTTTTTTCCCCTAGCACTTTAAAGGCGTTATTCCTTTGTTTAAACTTGTTAAAACAAGTTTTCCCTTACTTTGGTTGCTTATAAGATTTTTTTTTTAATATTACTGGATTTCAGCAGTTCAGTTATTAATTATGTGCTTTGGTTTGGTTTCTTTGTGTTTGTTTTTTGTTCAGTGAGTTTCTTGAATATACAGGTTTAGTTTTTCTCAAATTTGGAAATTCTTTTGCCTTTATTTCTTCAGATATTTTTTTCTAACTCCCTATCCTTCTGGGACTACAATTACACCACTTTTAGACTGCCCTTGATATTCTTGCAGGTACTTGATGCTCTGTTCTTCATTTCTTTTTTTGCTTTCTATTTTCACATCTTTAATTTAGGAATCTTTTTTCCCTGCACTGTTGAATCTGTTGCCAAGTATATCCAGTTTTTTTTATTTGAGATACTGTATTTTCCATCTTTAGAGATTCATTTGATTCTTTTCAAAGTAATTATCTTTCTTCTAGTTTTCATTAAATCCTGTAATATACTTGCAGCATTTTAAAGTTTATATCTTTGAGAATATCATGTTTTTCTTGTTTTTGGGTCTGTTTTCTTTTCTCAAATTTTTTCCCCTTGATATGTTAACACATTTTTCCATTTTCTTATGTTTATTAAGTTTTGATTGACTCTTGGACATTCATCATGCTGTTGTGTGGGTTTTGTTGGTTTCTTCTCAACAGATTTTAATTTGTTTTGATGGTATATTCAATTTCTTATGGAAAAGTAGATTAGCATTACTATTAAGAGGGTCATTCTGCTTTGGTTTCTACTGATTGCCCCAGGTTTCAGTGAGATCCTTCTCCCTTCTGGTTGAAACTTGAACATTTCCAAATCTTATGTAACCTCTGGTAGCTTTTGAAATTTGAAATGTATTTAAAATTCATATATCTCAGCAAATAAACACCTTTACTGTGTTTATAGACAGTTACTTTATGTTTTGGGTTTTTTTGGCCTGTTTTATTTTTGTCTTAATCTGGATTGACTTTTCAAACTGTTTTTACTCTTTTCTTTGACAGTGTGTTATGCTCAAATTTTATGCTCAAAATATGCAGAAATTTTGATAATTTCCAAACATAAAGATAGTAATTCCCTTCATAATTTTATCAATAATTTTAATCAAAATTTGAGGAGATACTTCTTAGGCCCTTAAGATTTGAAACTAGGAATGCCGATGTCATGTTAGCAGCACTTTGGTTTCACTTTGCTTTCTAGTTAATTTACATTCACTGATTAGACACTTAAATAACAAGCTAATATGGCAAGAGAAAGGAAGTAGGGAACAGATCACTTAATTTAGGTGATTCAGGTCTTCAGTAACAACAGTTTTATTGGATTTTGTCTGTTTGCTTGATAAAGCATATTTGGGACATTTGAAGAAAGGTTTTGAACCTTGGTTCTTTCGTTTAACTCTTTTTGTTGATACAGAAAACTGGAAGATGATAGTAACTTGTGCTACAGTATAAAATATGAATTTCAACATTTTATTATCATTGAAATGATAATGCCTTCAAAGGACTTACTTATTTTAGGGTATCTTTTTTAAAAGTTTTTTTAATGATCTCCATGGGATTTTTGTGATATTGTTTGTGTAATTTTTAGTTATGTTAATTGTAATATAGAAACTTAAAAATGTATTTTTATTTATTTTTATCTTTTAAATATATTTTTAAGGTTGTAGAGAAATGATCAGTGGTTATCATTTTTTGTATCAAGCACTGACCTGTTATTTGTCAGGATGTCTTCATGGGTATTGATATATGCATTGTATTTCTGAAGCTGCTCAAATGTATTAGCCCTCTGAGACTGATATACATTGCTGTCTTTTGAGTATTTTGCTGTATTATACATTCATTTATTTCACTTACTGAATTTATTCAGCACAAGCATTAACTGAACTGTGGTTATACATAGCTGTTAAAAGCATTCTTGGGTTCTAATCCTGGCTTTACTGCTTTATTGATTTAGCTGTATAACTTTAGCTAGTTGCTTCTTAGTATTTGTTTCCTCCTGAGGCCAATAATGAGAGGTTATGGTTAGCTTTACATCACTTTATATGTGTAAAGCAGTTAGGATACTGATTCAGTTCAGTTCAGATGCTCAGTCATGTCCGACTCTTTGCAGCCCCATGAGTTGCAGCACGCCAGGCCTCCCTGTCCATCTGGTAAATACTCAAATGTTATTGTTGCTGTTTAGTTATTATTAGTATCATTGTTATGTTAGGCCTTTCCTGGATACCTTTTCTCCAATTTTAATCCCCTCCCTATGATAGTACTTTTTTTCTCATTGAAAAAACTTTATACTAACCTGCTGTGTATATTATATATCCTGTATTCACTATGTGTTGCATGTCACTTCCACTAGAATGTAAGTTCACTTAAGTCAGGAATAGATATAGAAATTTATTCCTAGTACCTAGAAAAGTGTCGGGAATAGATTGGATGCTTAGTAAATGTTTACTGAATGCATGCTGAATTGTGTGCCAGATATTGACTAGATATTGGGGATACAGAAATGAATACAGTACAAAAAAGTTCCTTCTGTTAAATAAGCATATAGTATAATAGACTCATACCTATAAAACTGTACTTAGTTTGCCCCCCTGTAAGTGATGGTAATGGTAAAGGATACCTGAGGATGCCTTCAAAGAAAGTGTCATTGAACTGGACATTTGGTCTGCCTAAGAGACAAGGGGGAAAGCTGTTTCCAGTCAGAGGTCAAAACTTGAATGAAACTTAACAAACCATTGTTACCTGGACTACGATAGCTTGTAGTCCAGGTTAACAACAGTGATAACAGTTGAGGGAGAAGGAAATAGAAGTAGAGGGTGCTAGGAAATTGGTGGGGACCAGGTTTGGGAAAGCTGGCTGTTAGAGGTACCAGCTGTTTAGCTGTTGCCTGGACAGAGTAATGGGATTTTGGATATTCAGTATGTGAAACTTAATGATAACTGATTGAACCACTCACATTTTAGTTTTGGTTTTATTTTTTGAGGGTGAAGGTATATTTCTCACTATAAGAACTTGATTTTTAGAATATTGCCATTTAGCAACTATTTTAGAACTGTATATAAAACAAACTTGCCAATAACAGTTAACTTATAGGATTGAGGAATTAATATTTTTGATATAAGATATGTACTATGTGCGTAATCATCAGATTTGTATTTAATGAGTTATTTACCAAGTCAGATTGCTGAACTTTTAACTCCTTCTGTGACACTGACACAAATCTAGTGTCAAAGTACATTTAAAATAGTTTTGTTTAGGTTGAGAACACATGAAAAATAGTTTCATTTTGAATTATTAGATTTTAGAAGTTAGTACTGTAACTGTATTTGAGGACCTTTTTCTGAGTTCTACATTTCAGTACAATTAGATTGAAAGCAGAAATCAGGTTTCTAACTCCTTTTAACTTCACAAAAAACAAAAGGCCTAGTTGTGTATGTGTGTGTTTTAACCTTCAAGTTTTTAATACTTAATTTGTTTATATAAAATGAATATTTGGCTTTCCCCCTGCCTCTAAAAGGGGTGTACATTTCAGTTAGAAACAAAACTGCAGTACTACAATAATTAATACTACTGAATAAGATTCAAAATATTGGTGTTTGTGTGGAGAAATTACCATTTTCATTTGATGAAGCAGATTTACTTGAGGATTGCCATAATTACTGAGTCATGCAATTCTAAATTGCTATTAGGTTGGTACAAAAGTAATTGATGGTTTCAGACCTTGAATTTTAAATAGTTATAACTAGGCTCAAACACATCTTTATTAACAGAGATAGGAACCATTATAATCAACACATTTTTGCCAACGAGAAATAAGTTTGTTTATTCCTGCAGCATAAAAGTCCATGCTTCGGACAGACTTTTGGAAACTGTTGGAACTCTTTTCTGCATCCTGCTGGTTGTCAAAGCATTTTCCCTCCAAAAAGTTGTCGAGATGCTTGAAAAAGTGGTAGTTGGTCGGCAAGCAGTCAAGTGAATGTGGCGGATGAGGCAAAACTTTGTAGCGTGGATTCTGTGACGAGCAGTTGGGTGTTGTCATGGAGAAGAATTGGACCCATTCTTTTGACCATTGCTGGCTGCAGACATTGCAGTTTTCTGTGTATCTCATTGATTTGTTGCATACTTCTCATATGTAGTGGTTTCACCAGAATTCAGAAAGCTATAGTGGATCAGACGGGCAGCAAACCACCAAATAGTGACATAACCTTTTTTGGGTGCAAGTCTGGCTTTAGAAAGTGATTCGGAGTTTCTTCTTGGTCCATCCACTGAGCTAGTTGTTGCCGATTGTTGTATAAAATCCACTTTTCGTTGTGTGTCACCATCCACGCTAGAAATGGCTCATGGTTGTTGTGTGGAATAAGAGAAGGTGACACTTCAAAACGATGTTCTTTTTTGATTTTTGTCAGCTCAGGAAGCACCCACTGATTGAGCTTTTTCACCTTTCCAGTTTGCCTCACATGCTGAATGACCATAGAACGGTCAACATTGAATTCTTTGGCAACTTCTCCTTTAGTTGTAAAGATCAGCTCTGATGATCCTCTAAGTTGGTCACTGTCAGCTTCTGATGACTGCCACTGCGCTCCTCATCTTTAAGGCCCTTGTCTTCTTAGCAAAACTTCTTGAACCACCACTGCACTGTATGTTCATTAGCAGTTCCTGGGCCAAATGTGTTGTTAATGTTATGGTTTGTCTGTGTTGCTTTACGACCCATTTTGAACTCAAATAAAAAAAACCAGTTGAATTCACTTTTGATCTAACATCATTTCCCTAGTCTAAAATGAATATAAAATACTCAGCAAGGTATCTTTTGCCCTTTCATACTGTTCATGGGGTTCTCAAGGCAAGAATGCTGAAGTGGTTTGCCATTCCCTTCTCCAGTGGATGTTTTGTCAGAACTCTCCACCATGTTGACCCATCTGTATTGAGTGGCCATACATAGTACGGCTCATAGATTTATTGAGTTAAACAAGGCTACGATCCATGTGATCAGTTTGGTTAGTTTTCAGTGATTGTGGTTTCCATTCTGTCTGCTCTCTGATGGATGAGGATAAGAGGCTTGTGGAAGCTTCCTGATGGGAGGGACTGGCTGTGGGTAAAACTGAGTCTTGCTCTGGTGGGCAGGGCCATGCTCAGTGAATCTTCTAGTTCTGGTTCATTGACTTACCATCTACTTTGACATAAATAAACATTGACATAAACATCTAATTCATTGACATTAACATCTACTTCTGCATTGACTACGCTAAAGCCTGTGACACTGTGGATCACAACAAACTGTGGGAAATTCTTCAAGAGGTGGGAATACCAGACCACCTTACCCACCTCCTGTGAAAACCTATATGCAGGTCAAGAGGCAACACAGAACAATGGGCTGGTTCCAAATTGGAAAAGGAATATGTCAGGGCTGCATATTGTCCGCTGCTTATTTAACTTATATGCAGAGTACATCATGCGAAACGCTGGATTGGATGACGTGCAAGCTGGAATCAAGATTGCCAGGAGAAATACCAATAACCTTAGATATGCAGATGATACCACCCTTATGGCAGAAAGCAAAGAGGAACTAAAGAGCCTCTTGATGAATGTGAAACAGGGGAGTGAAAAAACTGGCTTAAAATTCAACATTTAGAAAGCTAAGATCATGGCATCTGGTCCCAATACTTCATGGCAAATAGAGAACAGTGGAAACAGTGATAGACTTTATTTTCTAGGGCTCCAAATCAGTGGACCATGACTGCAGCCATGAAATTAGATGATTGCTTCTTGAAAGGAAAGTCCCTTGGATTGTGAGGAGATCAAACTAGTGAATCCTAAAGGAAATCAATCCTGAATGTTCATTAGGACTGAAGCTGAAACTCCAGTACTTTGGCCACCTGATGGGAAGAGCTGAGTCATTGGAAAAGACCCTGATGCTGGGAGAGATTGAGGGCAGGAGAAGGGGATAATGGAGTACCAGATGGTTGCATGGCATCACCAGCTCAATGGACATGAGTTTGGGCAGGCTTAGGGAGATGGTGGAGTACAGGGAGGCCTGGTGTGTTGTGGTCCATGGGGTCGGAAAGAGTCGGACACGACTGAGTGACTGAACAGCAACAACACAACGAGTAATAAGTCATTAAAAGTGAAGTCATTCAGTCGTGTCCGACTCTTTGCGACCCCATGGACTGTAGCATAATACGCTCCTCTATCCTTGGGATTTTCCAGGCAAGAGTACTGGAGTGGGTTGCCATTTCCTTCTCCAGAGGATTTTCCTGACCCAGGGATTGAACCCAGGTCTCCCGCACTGTAGGCAGACGCTTTACTGTCTGAGCCACCAGGGAAGTCCCTAATAAGTCATTAGCAAAAAAAAAAGGTGAGAAATGCATATTGAAATGATGTATAACTTTACCCACATTTATTTAAAAATGTATTGCAATATCAAACAGCAAAGTTCAACAGTGCAAAATTGCAGTTATTTTTTGCACCAATTGAATAGATTAACATTATAATTGACCTGGCCAACCAGGGTGAGGAGAGGCTTATATCTTTCTCTTTCCTCCTAAGTGTCTTGCTACTGGAGCTTCCCTCATAGCTCAGTCGGTAAAGAAGCCACCTGCAATGCCAGAGACCCCGGTCTTGCTTCTATTTCCAAGCAGAAGTGTAACAAGACTGGATCATTCTTTATGCACTACACCATTGGTTAGCATTCACTGCTGCTGCTGCTAAGTCACTTCAGTCGTGTCCGACTCTGTGTGACCCCGTAGACGGCAGCCCACCAGGCTCCCCCATCCATGGGATTTCCCAGGCAGGAACACTGGAGTGGGGTGCCATTGCATTCTCCACCTAGCATTCACTAGTGTTCCTTTATTAATGTGAATAATAGACATTATTCAGTTTCATACTTGTTTTTGGCTTTTTATGTTCATTTTCGTTGTTCCCTCTAAAAGAATGACAACTCTTAAGTATATGCAATTGCATTGACTACATATATATTTTATGGCAGTATAAGACACTGACCCTTTGACAGTTTTTTCCCTAAGTGAGAACGTAATACAGTGAATATTTTCAACTATTTTTATGAGAACGTAAGTTCAGTAGGCTCTGTGTACCATGTAAGTATAAAGTATATTTTGGGATACAGAGGATAGGAAAATGGGACCTGGGACACCAATTTGTGGATCTTGGCATGGGTAGAATATTACTAAACATTTAAGAAAACTTGAAAAATTGGATTAGTGACATTAGAAATGCCCAGTTGGCTAACATTATGTTTTTATTAGCCAGATAGCACAACTGAGTTGTAAAGATGTATTTTCTATGGTGCTGATGAACCTGTTGCTGGGCAGGAATAGACACATGAGAATGGACTTGGTGGCCACAGTAGTGGGGAGAGAGTGGAACGGATTGAGAAAGTAGCATTGGAACATGCACGTCGCTGCATATGAAACAGATGGCTGTGGGAAGTTACTGCACAACACAGTGCAGCCTGGTGCTCTGTGATGATCTCAGAGTTGGGATGGGTGGGGAGGGAGGCTTCCAGAAGGAGGGGACATATGTACACTTACCGCTGATTCACATTGTTGTGTGGCAGAAACCAACAACACTGTAAAGCAATTATTCTCCCGTTAAAAATTATTTTTCTATTCAGTAAGTATTTGTAGAATTATCTACCAGGGATAGTGTTGAGTGTTGAAATTTGTACTGATGAAATTATATTTAATTTTGTTTTAGAGTTAATAATAACCCACTTAATATATATTTTTTTAATTAAGGAATTGGACTTTGTAAAAAAGGAATAAAGAAGAGTTTTCTGTAAGGATCACATCTAAGTGCACTTTTTGCTGATACATCACTTCTAGTAAGACATTTTTTTCATTTTTCTATGTTATGAAGTAAATAAATACAATGGGAATCTTTTTGAAAAAAAATCGACTGTCTCGTGAGCTTAATTAAATAACAGTCATTTTGGAGTTTACGTTGGGGATTAATGTAGATTAATTAAGGAAATGTGTAAAATCCAGTCTGATACTTACATACACACAATATATGTAATATTGTATGGTGACAGTTTCTTGAATAGTGACACTGCTGAGATAATTCCAAACTTTTACTTTCATCTTCCATGACAATTACACATATTTGAAAATAGAAAAAACCTGTAGTCCATACTTACTGAGACAATAAGTTGGCAGAATAGAGGGATTTTCAAATGAAAGACAAAGTGGACAGGTCTAGCCATATTTCTTGAAAGGTGGAAGGATTGAAGGAAAAAATTAAACAAATTTAAGAAATCTTTTTAACGTAAACTTTTTTTGTGATTTGTTTTTTGCCTTAACTCATACGTCCATATTTGCAGAGTTCTGGAGTAGGCTATTTTGATTTTAAAACTTATATTGGCCTAGCTTAATTGTTTCAATATGCTAGTAAGATGTGTAGTTCTCAAAAAGCTTTCATAAGTGAAACTTCACTTGAATTCTGTTTTCTGTTCAAAATGGAAGAGAAGTGAGTTATAGTAATACTAGAATATTGCAAAATAATATAATTTCACAAAACATTAGGGGATGGTTTTTGGTGTGTCATAATATGTTCACATTGACATTCTGTTAGATATAATTGATTAAGCTTGATGGTTATGTCAGTAAATCTTGTGAAAGGTACTTAAAATATTTTCTGTTGTTACTATGGTTTTCATTTTAAGAGTAGTTTTGCTACTTAATGTAAGGTTTAAATTTTTCCTTCAGTGGTAGAAAGAACTTTTATGAACTTACAAAATGAGTTTCTTCTTATAATACTTTATTCCGATATCAAGTTTCCTATGGGTATACATTTTTCTTGTTAAATCTTGACTGCAGAACAACCCATTTTATGATATTCTTCAGGTTAGGGAGGGGAAAAGGTATTTTTTTAATTGAGAAGTATCCTTTAGTTGAAAACTTGTATATACACAGGAAGAATGGGGAAAATGAAGTTTAATTCACATTTTAAAATATAAATCTTGTTTAATTCAAATTTTAAAATTTAAGTCTTGTTTAGTTTTCTATAAATCTTTCAATGTTTGGTTTTTTTCTTTTCTCATCTCATATGTATATATTTTGTTCACTAATAGTGCAACACAGTGATTTGAATTTAGCCACTTCCATTCCAGAGACTTTTCCCTATAATTTCTCTATATTTCTGTATCTTCTCTGAACCTCTGGTGGCTATGAGCATACCTTTAGCTGTTGTATTTGCTTCAGGGAATCGTCTATGATAACTTCTTTTACTCAGTTCTAAAGATTATTCCTTCTAGCAAGCTTTGCATGGTTCTGAGAGTTGTGATTGAGTTAAGAACTACTTGGCTTGGAGTTCCTGAGTACTTAAAGGGAAATGCTCTTTCCTTTTGAGTAGGTTCAAATGTTGACTTAAGAACCTCAGATTTGTTTTCCTTAATGATTATTCTGCCCTAATTTGAAGTAGAAGTTGGAGGAATTGGCACAGATATTGGGCAATATTTTCCCTACCTTTTTTCTTTTTCTTCAAGTCTTGAAACTGCTTTAGGCTCTTACATTTTAAGTCTTTTATCTCATTTGAGTTAATTTTAATGTATGATATTACATAAGAGATGAGGTTTATTTCTTTGCCTATGAAAGTCAAATTGTTCAAGAAGCATTATTGAAAAGGTTGTATTTTTCCCTACTGAACTATCGTGGCAACTTTGTTGAAAATCGGTTGACATTATATGTGGGCCTATTTCAGAACCCTATTATATCAATTGATCTATGTATCTATCCTTATGACGTTACTGTCCTGATTATCATAGCTTTATCTAAGTCCTAAAATCAGGTAGTGTAAACCCTCCACCTTTGCTCTTTTGTTTCAAGGTTGTTTTCTAGCCTAAGTTCTTTCCATTTCTATGTATTTTAGAATTACCTTGTCATTTTCTGCAGAGAAGCCTTAACAAGATTTTGATTATGAATGCTGTTATCATGGAGGCTAATTGGGAGCGAATTAATTTCTTAAGGATGTTGAGTCTTCTGATGCATGAACTTGGTATCTCTCCCCATTTAAGTTGTCTTTAGTTTCTCAGCAATATTTTGTAGTTTTCACTGTAAAGATATTGCATATATTTTGTTGGTCTCTGTTAACTATTTTAATGTTATTGTGAATGGTTATGTAATATCAGTTCCAACTGTTTGTTTTTAGTATATAGCAATATAATAGATTTTGGCATAAAACCTTGTAATTTATGATTCTGCTAAACTCACTAGTTCTGGTGGCAATTTGTGTATTCTTTCAGATGTTCTGGGCAGACTCTCATCTTGTCTGTAAATAGACTATTTTACTTCTCCTTTTCAATTTTTATACCTTTTATTTCTTTTGTTGCTTTATTGCACTGCCTAGTAGTCTCAGTGCAATGTTAAATAGAAATGATGAGCTGACATTGTTGCCTTACTCCTGATCTTAGGTCTTTTACCGTTAAGTACATTGTACAACAGTGTATATATGTTGTATAAAAATTGTTGTAAAAATTCAGATTTGTGTTAATGAGAGATGCTTTCATATATGTTCATGGTGTATATGGGTTTGTAATTTTCTAAAAAATTTTTAAATTGTAGGGTATTTGCTTTATAATGTTGTGTTGGTTCCTGCTGTACAGCAGCATGAATCAGTTGTAAATATGACTGTGTGGATCACAATAAACTGTGGAAAATTGTGAAAGAGATGGGAATACCAGACCACCTGACCTGTCTCTTAAGAAATCTATATGCAGGTCAGGAAGCAACAGTTAGAACTGGACATGGAACAACAGACTGGATCCAAATAGGAAAAGGAGTACCTCAAGGCTGTATATTGTCACCCTGCTTCTTTAACTTCTATGCAGAGTACATCATGAGAAACGCTGGGCTAGAAGAAGCACAAGCTGAAATCAAGATTGCTGGGAGAAATATCAATAACCTCAGATATGCAGATGACACCACCCTTATGGCAGAAAGGAAGAGAAACTAAAGAGCCTCTGGTGAAAGTGAAAGAAGAGAATGAGAAGTTTGGCTTAAAACAGCATTGAAAAAATGAAGTTGATGGCATCCAGTCTCATCACTTCATGGCAAATAGATGGGGAAACACTGCAGACAGCAACAGACTTCATGTTTTTGGGCTCCAAAGTCACTGCAGATGGTGACTGCAACCATGAAATTAAAAGATCCTTGCTCCTTGGAAGAAAAGTTATGACCAACCTAGACAGCATATTAAAAGGCAGGGACATTACTTTGCCAACAAAGGTGCATCTAGTCAAGGCTATGATTTTGCCAGTAGTCATGTATGGATGTGAGAGTTGGGCTATAAAGAAAGGTGAGCACTGAAGAACTGATGCTTTTGAACTGTAGTGTTCACAGTTCAAAGGAAGAGAAGACTCTTGGGAGTCCCTTGGACTGCAAGGCGATCCAACCAGTCCATCCTAAAAGAGACCAGTCCTGAGTTTATTGGAAGGACTGATGTTGAAGCTGAAACTCCAATACTTTGGCCACCTGATACAAAGAGCTGACTCCTTGGAAAAGACCCTGATGTTGGGAAAGATTGAAGGCAGGAGAAGAAGGGGATGACAGAGGATGAGATGGCTGGATGGCATCACCAGCTCAATGGACATGAGTCTGAGTGAGCTCTGGGAGTTGGTGATGGACAGGGAGGCCTGGTGTGCTGCGGTTCATGGGGTCATAAAGAGTCGGACACGAATGAGCGACTGAACTGTACTGAACACATATATCCCCTCTCTTGAGCCCCTCTCCCACTCCTCACATCCCACCCATCTAGGTCGTCACAGAGCATTGAGCTGAGCTCCCTGTATTACCCAGCAGCTTCCCGCTAGCTTAGCTGTTTGCACATGGTAGTGTGTATATGTCAGTACTGCTCTCTCAATTCG
This sequence comes from Neotragus pygmaeus, assembly GCA_006410875.1. NCBI lineage: Eukaryota > Metazoa > Chordata > Mammalia > Artiodactyla > Bovidae > Neotragus > Neotragus pygmaeus. Next base: position 814,174 of record SJYV01021010.1, on the reverse strand, counting down.
TCCCACCTTCTCCTTCCCCCACTGTGTCCGTAAGTGTGTTCATATCTGCATCTCTTATTTCTGCCCTGCAGATAGGTTCGGTAGTATTTTTCTAGATTCCATGTATATGCAATAATTCATTCTGTATGACAAACTCTAGGTTTATGCACCTCATTACAGCTGACTCAGTTTTGTTCCTTTTTTATGGATGAGCAATATTCTGTTCTATATATGTACCACAACTTCTTTATCCATTTGTCTGTTGATGGACATCGAGGTTGCTTCCATGTCCTGGTTATTGTAAATAGTGCTACAGTGAACACTGGGGTACTTATGTCTTTTTGAATTATGGTTTTCTTAGGTTGTATGCCCAATAGTGAGGTCTGGGTCATATGGTAGATTTATTCGTAGCTTTTAAAACAATCTTCATATTTTTCTCCACAGTGGCTGTATCAGTTTACATTCCCACCAGCAGTGCCAAAGGGTTCCCTCTTCTTCACATCCTCGCCAGCATTTATTTTATTGTTTGTACATTTTATGACGATGGCCATTCTGACCACTGTGAGACGATACTTTATTGTAGTTTTAATTTGTGTTTCTCTAATGATGAGTGATGTTGAGCATCTTTTCATGTGTTTGTTGGCCATCTGTATGTTGTCTTTGGAGAAATGTCTGCTTAGGTTTTTGGCCCATTTTTTGATTGAGTTTATTTTTTCTGAAGTTGAGCTGCATGAGCTGCTTGTGTATTTTGGAGATTAATCCTTTATCCGTTGCTTCATTTGTGATTATTTTCTCCCAGTCTGAGGGTTGTCTTTTCATCTTGTTTATAGTTTTGTTTGCTGTGCAAAAGCTTTTATGTTTAATTAGGTCTTATTTGTTTATTTTTGTTTTTATTTCCATTACTCTAGGAGCTGGGTCAAAGAGGATCTTGCTTTAATTTATGTAAAAGAGTGTTCTGCCTATGCTTTCCTTTAAGAGTTTCACAGTGTCTCACCTGCATTTAGGTCTTTACTCCATCTTGAGTGTATTTTTGTGTATGACAATAGGAAGTGTTCTAATTTCATTCTCATTATGTGTAGCTGTGCAGTTTTCCCATCATCATTAATTGAAGAGGCTGTCTTCTCCGTTGTATATTCTTGCCTCCTTTTTCAAAGATAAGGTGCCCCTAGGTATGTGGGTTTATCTCTAGGCTTTCTGTCTTGTTCTTTTGGTCTTTATTTCTGTTTTTGAGCCAGTACCATACTGTCTTGATGACTATAGCTTTGTAGTATAATCTAAAGTTAGGAAGGTTGATCCTTCTAGCTCTGTTTTTCTTTCTCAAGATTAGTATGTAGTTTTTAAAAATAATGTCTTTGTCTGGTTTTTATATCAGGATAATAGAATGAGTTAGAAAGATTTTTTTCTCAAAAAGTCTTTATATAGTTGTTATTCTTTAAGTGTTTGGTGTTAGTGTTCAGTCACCACTCATATCCAACTCTTTGCAACCCCATGGACTGCAGTGTGCCAGGCCTCCCTGTCCCTCACCATCCCCTGAAGTTTGCCCAAGTTCATGTCCATTGCTTTGGTGATGCCATTCAGCCATCTCATCCTCTTATGCCTTTTTCTCCTCCTGCTCTCAATCTTTCCCAGTATCAGGGACTTTTCCAGTGAGTCAGCTCTTGGCCTCAGATGACCAAAATACTGAACTTCTAGCTTCAGCATTAGTCCCTCCAACAAGTACTCAGAGCTGATCTCCCTCAAGATTGACTGGTTTGATCTTGCTGTCCAAGAAACTCTCAAAGAGTCTTCTCCAGCACCACAGTTTGAAGGCATCAGTTCTTTGTTACTCTGCCTTCTTTACAGTCCAGCTCTCACAACCATATGTGAGACCACTGGGAAGACCATAGTCTTGACTATATGCACCTTTGTCGGCAGAGTGACTCTGCTTTTCAACATACTGTCTAGGTTTGTCATAGCATTCCTGCTAAGAAGCAGACATCTTCTGATCTCATGGCTGCAGTCACCATCTGCAGTGATTTTAGAACCCAGGAAGAAGCAATCTGTCACTACTCCTTTTCCCATTCTGTTTGCCATGAAGTAATGGGGATAGATGTCATGATCTTAGTTTTTTTAATATTTAGTTTTAAGCTGGCTCTTTCACTCTCCTCCTTCACCCTCATTAAGAAGCTCTTTAGTTCCTCTTTGATTTCAGCCATTAGAGTGGTATCATCTGCATATCTGAGGTTGCTGGTGTTTCTCCTGCCTATCTTGATTCCAGGTTGTAACTCATTCAGCCTGACATTTCTCGTGATGTGCTCAGCATATAGATGAAACAAATAAGGTGACAGAAGACAACCCTGTCATACTACATTCTCAATCTTGACCCAGTCAGTTTTTCCATTGTTACTTCCTGACCCACATATAGGTTTCTCAGGAGATAGGTAAGATAGTTTGGTATTCCCATCTCCTTTAAGACTTGAATTACCATGATGTTGAGTGGCTTGCCTTGGAAACAACTGAGATCATTCTCTCATTTTTGAGGCTGCACCCAAGTGCTGCATTTGGGGCTCTCTTGTTGATTATGAGGACTATTCCATTTCTTCTGTGGGATTCTTGCCCACAGTAGTAGATGATAATGGTCATCTAAATTAAATTCACCCATTCCCGTCCATTTTAGTTCACTGATTCCTAAGATATTGATGTTTATTCTTACCATCTCTGGCTTGACCACCTCCAATTTGCTTTGATTCATGGACCTAACGTTCCAGGTTCCTATCAATAATGTTCTTTGCAGCATTGGATTTTACTTTGATCACCAGACATCCACTACTGAGCATTGTTTCTGCTTTTCCCAGCTGCATTATTCTTTTTGAGGATATTAGTAGCTCTCCACTCTTCCCCAGTAGCATATTGGACACCTTCAGATCTGGGGGACTCATCCTTCAGTGTCATATCTTTTTGTCCACTTATACAGTTCATGAGGTTCTCATAGCAATTATACTGGGGTGATTTGCTACCCCAGTGTTTGGTAGAATTCACCAAAGTAGATCACTGGCCTTGGAGTTTCTTTGTGGGAAGATTTTAAACTGTGGATTTGATTTATTTGATTGAGAAAATTGATATTGGCCTATTCAGATATATATTAATTTTTTTGAATAGCTTTAGTTTATGTGCCTTAAGGAATTTGTTTTTACGTAGGTTGTCTAATTCATTGGCATGAAGTTTCATATTTCTTTCTTCTTTCAATGTTTGAAGGATCTGTAGTGATATCCTGTCTTTCTAGTATTTGAGACCACCATTTTCTAAAGGAGCACTTAATATTTAAAATTTTTTCTTTGTCTGCATCATACAGAGTAGTATCTTTACATGTGTTTGTACACATGAAGTTCAAAGAATTCTTAAGCTCCTTTGTGATTTTTTTTCTTGGACCTATATAATTTCCAAATAGTTCCTTAATTTTCTAGATGTTTTTCTCTAATAGTTTTTTAATTCTGTTGTGGTTCAATAACATACTTCCTGTGTTTATTATAGAGTGCAGAATGTTGTCTGTAAACAAATGTTTTGTGTATGCTTAATAAGAATGTGTATTCTGTGTTGTTGAGTGAAGCTTTCTAAAAATATTAGTTAGATTGATTGGTAGTGTTCTTCAAGATTTGTCCCTTCTGATTTTCCATTTGTTGCAGTAATTGCTGAGAGAAGGGTTTGGAAATCTTCAGCTTTAAATGTGACTTTGTCTTTTTCTCCCTTCACTTACTGATTCATGTATTTTGAAGCTCTATTAATAGGTATATGCATTTTAAAATATATTTTTGATGAATTGAGCCTTCTGACTTGAAATAGCCCTCTTTATCTGTGGTAATATGTTGTGAAGTTATTTCTGAAATAAGTTGTATAGTTCCTGACAGAAAGTTTGCCGTTATTTTTTGTTGCCTCATATGTAAACTTTCTATTTTGTTTGATTGATCTTCAGCCTTACAGCTTTTTCAGTGATTGTGATTATGATGTCATTTGATTATAACGTTTTGTCAATTATATGTCTTTATATGGTTTTCTTTGAGAAAATGATGTTTTAGTGTTTTTGAGTGTTTTTTGGTAACCAAATTTAGAAATATTGGCCACTATTTCTTCCCAGCATCCGCTAATCCTAGACAGTATTTTGGAGGGAGGGAATTTCAGTTAAACAGTTGAGATTGTGTTTTTTGGCCCTTGACTCCCCACCCCCTTTCATTATTTGAATAGTTAATGTCATGTTTCTAGGTTTACTGATTTTTTTTTTTTCAATGTATACTCTGTTCTTAATGTATCCAGTGTGTTTTTTTATTTCTCATGATTATTTTTTAATTATGAGCTTTAGATGATTTTTCCTCTCCAACCTATTTATGTTTTGCCATATTAATGATTTAACCTGAAACATTAAAAATATATTCATAATGAGAAGTGATATTTTGGTGTTATGATTTTAGAAAGGACACAGTATTTAGTATCTCAGTTGTCTTAACTTTTCTAAAAGATAGTCTTTTGGATGTGGTATAGCCAGGCCACAGCTATCCCTTGCAGAGTTAGATAAAAGCTCTTTTCCCAGTTTTAGATGGATGATGCTCTCTGCCAGGGTTCAGAGTTTAGAGAGTGGAGAACAAACTAGATTCATTCCCTACTTTCCTTCTCTCGGCCATATGTCCATGTGCAGGGTGCAGGGTACAGCCTCCATCTTTCTTCATGTTGCTTTGAGACCTTATGATTTCTTGCCTTTCTTATGATACAGTTATAGCATTAGAAAGGTTTTCTCAGGCCAGAATATCTATCACGATATCCACAAGTTTGTTAGGCAATCTTTTTTGAAGTTAGTATGGGATTATTTTCTCAATGCTTTCTGTACTTTGTACCATTATTGATCTTATTTCTTGAACCATATGTTAATGTTTTTGAATTTTACCTAAAATTTATAACAGTATAAGTCAGAGCTTCATAAAATTGTTTATTGTTTGTAGGGCATGTTTTGCCTTTACATAAGTTATATAGCAAAGCTGCATTTTCAAATAATAGCTATAAGTGTATAACCTTTATATTCAAAGTAAAATTTGTTTTCCTTGTGAATCATGTCATTAAATACTGACTAGTAGCCATCACTATGTTCACAACATATCTTTGTATTTTTAAAATGTGTAATTAGGATTCAGTATGTGCAATTTTGGATGAAATGGAATGCTTGGCTCATTTTCCATAAAACAATAGTTAAGTGATACTCTTAATTTAGAATTTGAATTTCTGCCTGGATTTAATTGTTTGTAAACAATAAAGCATTCTATTTTAGAGGAAGAAAAATGTTCTTATATTAAAATTAACTGAAAGATAATTCTGTAGGAGCAGGGAATCTCTAATTGCATTGAAACTTACAGTAAAACAGTCTTCCTCAAGTTCCTGTGACTATGAGAATGAGTGGTTATTTTGTTTATATAGTTTATAAGGAAATGCAAGACATCATTTGTGCCTGTGTGTGAATGTGTGGTTGCATTGCCCACTGAAAATTGGAATGAAAACTGGCACTGCTTGATTTTTTTGAATATTTTTAAAATAAAGTGGATGACTACTAGAGTTTCTTGCTTGTTTAGATCAGTTTTTTCCCCTTGTGTGCTGTGATCCTGTATTAAGTTGCTTCAGTTGTATCTGACTCTTTGTGACCCTATGCACTGTAGCCTACCAGGTTCCTCTGTCCGTGGGATTCTCCAATCAAGAGTACTGGAGTGGATTGCCATGCCCTTCTCCAGGGGATATCAACCCAGGGATTGGAAAGCCGTTTTCTTTTTGTAGTAGATAAAAATGAAAGGACCTATGACATTCATGTTTAAATGCAATAAAAAAATAACATGCTACTAAAAAACCAGTGGGTCAGCAATGAGATAAAAGAAATCAGTTAATACCTCAAGACAAATGACAATGAAAATAGAGTCTTACAAAATCCATGGGATGCCCAGAAGTAATTTGATGAGACATAGTGATATAGTTCATAGTGATATAGACTATCTTCAAGAAACAAGAAAAATCTCAATGAATAATCCAACCTACCACCTAAAAGAATTAGAAAAAGAAGAAACAAAACCCAAAGTCAGCAGAAGGAAGGAAATTAATATGAGTGGAAACAAAATAGAGATCAATAAGTAATAGAAAAGATCAATAAAACCAAGCTGGGTTTGTGAAGGGATATACAAATTCAACAGGCCTCTGGCTAGGCTCACCAAAAAGAAAAGAAAGAAAACCCAAAGAAATAAGATATGAAAGAAGAAAAATAACAACTAATACTATAGAAATACAAAAAAAACTATAAGATAATATTATGAACAATTATATACCAGCAAACTATACAGTCTAGAAAAAATGAACAAGTTCTAGAAGCATATAGCCTACTAAAACAATCAAAAAGAAGTAGATAATTTGAATAGACCAAACACTAGATGTGAAATAGAATCTGTAATTAAAAAAAAAACTCCTTGCAAACAAAAGTTCAAGACCAGTTGGCTTCACTGGGAAATTCTACTAAACATACAAAGAACTTATACCAATCCTTCTTAAAGTCTTCCAAAAGATTAAATAGGAGGGAACACTCCCAAAGTCATCCTATGATCCCACCATCACCCTGATACCAAAACCAGACAAAGACACAACCAAAAAAGAAAATTACAGGCCAGTATCTTTGATGAATATAGATACAGAAATTCTGAACAAAATATTAACCCAAATCCAGCAACACATAAAAATACACTACAAACAGATTGGATTTATCCCAGGGTATGTGAACAAGGATGGTTCACATACACAAATCAATCAATGTGACACTCTACATTAAGAAAAGAAAAGATAAAATCCACATGATCATCTCAATAAGTGCAGAAAAAAGTCAACATCCATTCGTGATAAAAACTCACACCAAAGTGGGTACATATCTGAACCTAATAAAAACCATTTATGACAAGTTCATAACCAACATAATACTCTGGTGAAAAGCTGAAAGCCTTCCTGCTAGTTTATGAGCAAGCCAAGGGTTCCCACTCTTACACTTCTTTTCAACATAGTATTGGAAGTCCTAGTCACAGTAGTCAGACAAGAGAAAGAAAAGGTACGCACATTGGAAGGGAAGGGGTAAAATTGTCATTATTTATAGATAACATAATACTCTTTATTGTTGTTGTTGTTGATCAGTGGCTCAGTTGTGTCTGACACTTGGTGACCTCATGGACTACAGTACGCCAGGCTTCTCTGTCCTTAACCATCTCCCATAGCTTGCTAAAATTCATGTCCATCAAGTTGGTGATGCCATCCAGCATCCTCTGTCATCCTCCTGCCTTCAGTCTTTCTCAGCTTCAGGGTCTTTTCTAATGAGTCAGCTCTTCACATCAGGTTGCCAAAGTATTAGAGCTTCAGCTTCAGCATCAATCCTTCCAATGAATATTCAGGATTGATTTCCTTTAGGATTGACTGGTTGGATCTCCTTGCAGTCCAAGGGACTCTCAAGAGTCTTCTCCAACTCCACAGTTCAAAAGCATCAGTCTTTCGGTGCCTAGCCTTTCTTTATGGTCCAACTTTTATATCCATACATGACTACTGGAAAAATCATAGTTTTGAATAGATGGATCTTTGTTGTACAAAGTAATGTCTCGTCTTTCTAACGTGCTGTCTAGGTTTGTCAGTTTTTCTTCTAAGCATCAAGCGTTTTTAAATTTCATGACAGCAGTCACCATCTGCCAAAAACCCTAAAGACTCTACACAAAAATTAATACGTGAAATCAGCAAGGTAGCAAGATATAAGATTAATACACAGAAATGTGTTGCATTTCTTTACAGTAACAATGAAATATCAGAAAGAGAAAATTTTAAAAAAATCCCATTTAGAATCACATCAAAGAAATACCTAGGAATAAATCTAACGGAAGAGGTGAAGGACCTGTATGCTAAAACTATAGACATTGATAAAGGAAATTGAAGGTGATTCAGAGAAATAGAAATATATCCTATTCTGTTGGATTGGAAGAGTGAATATTATTAAAATGGCCATACCTCAAAGTAATCTAGTGATATATTGCAATCCCTATAAAAATACTGATGACATTTTTTTTCACAGAAATACATCAAATACTAAAATTTGTATGAAACCATAGAAGACCCCGAATTACCAAAACAGTCTTGAGGCAAAAGAAGAAAGCTGGAGACAAAACCCGCCCAGACTTTAGAGACTACCACAAAGCTACAGTAATCAAAATAGTATGATATTGGCACAAAACATAGACATAATAGATCAATGGAATAGAATAGAGGGCCCAGGAATAAGCCTATGCACCTTCAGTCAGTCTTAGAGGAGGCAAGAATGTACAGTGGAGAAAAAAATGGTCTCTTTGATCAGTGGTGTTGGGAAAGCTGGGCAGCTGCATGTGAAGTTAAAACACACCCTCACACTGTGCACAAAAATAAACTCAAATGCTTTGGAAATATAAGAGATATCACTATAGAACTCCTAGAATAGGACATAGGTAAAACAGCCTCTGACATAAATCATAGCAATATTTTTTATATCAGTCTTCCAAGGTAAAAGAAATAATAGCAAAAATAAGCAAATGGGAGCTAATCAAACTGAAAAAGTTTTTGCACAGCAAAGGAAACGCTCAACAAAACAAAAAAACAACCTATGGAATGGGGGAAGATATTTGCAAATGACCAGCAGGGACTTAATTTCCAAAATATGCAAGCAGTTCATAAAATTCAGTATAAGAGAACAATCTAATCAGAAAATTGGTGGAAGAACTAAGTAGATGTTTCACCAAAGGAGATACACAGATGATCAGTAGGTACATGAAAAGATGCTCAGTTTTGCTAATTATTAGAGAAGTGTGAATCAAAACTACAGTAACATATCACCTCATGCTGGTCAGAATGGCCATCATCAAAAAGTCTACAGGAAATAAATGCTGGAGAGACTGTGGAGAATAGGGAACCTTCTACACTGTTGATGGCAATGTAAATTGGTGTTGCCACTATGAAAAACAGTATGGAGGTTCCCTGGAGGTTCTTAAAAACCAAATGGAATTATTAATGCCGTATGATTCAGCAGTCTTACCTGGAGTTTGTATCTGGAAAAGACAAAAACTCTTAATTCAGAAAGACAGACACATGCACCCTAGTGTTTATAGCAGCACCATTCACAATAGCCAAGACATGGAACCAACTTAAGTGTCCATTGGATAAAGAATAGATGAGGAAGATGGGAGGGGGGGAGAGAGAAAGAGAGTGTGTGTGTGTGTGTATAGTATGTATAGCTATCATGCAAAGGAGTAGAGAATATCATGCAAAGCGAGGTTTGTCAGACAAAGACAAATATCATATGGTATCACTTACATGTGGAATCTAAAAACTAATACAAATGAATCTATTTACAAAACAGAAACAGACTCACACACATAGAAAACAGTCTTACAGTTACAAAGGGGAAAAGGGATGAGGAGAGGTAAATTAGGAATCTGAGATTAACAGATACTTGCTGCTATATATAAAATCAGTTCAGTTCAGTCTCTCAGTCATGTCTGACTCTTTGTGACCCCATGGACTGCAGCATGCCAAGCTTTCCTGTCCATTGCCAACTCCTGGAGACTACTCAAACTCATGTCTATCTAGTCGGTGATGCCATCCAACTATTTTATCCTCTGTAGGTAGGCAATAAGGATTTACTTTTAGCACAGGAAACTATATTCAGTATCTTAAAATAACCTATAGTGGAAAGTAATATGAAAATTATATGTTTATTATGTGTAGGTGTGTATATAACTGAACCACTTTTCTGTACACCTGAAACTAACAGTATTGTAAATCAACTACCTTCAATAAAAAATAAATGCAGTAAGCTTCTAATTACTTTTTAAAATGTTATTCTGTATTTTTGAAGTCACGAATCATGTAGAATGATAGTGAAATCCATAAATGAAATTAAGGAAACAGTTTTATTTATAATAGTATCAAAAGAATAGAATACTTAGGAATAAATTTAACAAAGAAGTGCATTTCCTCTACTCTGAAAACTAGAAAACATTGTTGAAAAAATGTAAAGTCAACCTAAGTAAATGGAAAGGCATACCATGTTTATGAATTGGAAAACTTAGTAAGATTACAGTACACCCCAAACAGATTCAGTGCAATCCATGTCAGAATCTTAGCTGGCTATTTTTGAAGAAATTGACAAGCTGATCTTAAAATTCACATAGAAATTCAGGTTACCTTGAATAACCAAGGAATGATCTTTAAAATAATAAAAGTTAGAGGATTCCCATCACCTGATCTTAGAACTTAATACAGAGCTATAGTAATCAAGACATTGTGCTTGCTACTCATGTAGGGATATACATATAGAATAGTGGAGTAGAATTGAGAGTCTCTAGTAGTAAAACCATTCATTTATGGTGAACTGACTTTTGACAAGGGTGCCAAGACTATTCACTGGGGAAACGATACCCTTTTTAAAAAATTTAATAGATAATTTCTTTACAGTATTGTGTTGGTTTCTGCCAAACATCAACATTAATCAGCCATAGATATACATGTGTCCCCTCTTTCTTAAACCTCCCTTCCACCTCCCTCCCCATCCACACCCCTGTAGGTTGGTACAGAGTCCCCATTTGAGTTCCCTGAGTCATATAGCAAATACCCATTGACTCTTTATTTTGCTTATGGTAATGTCTGTTTCCACGTTACTCTCCTTTTACCTTCCATCCTCTCTTCCCCCTCCCCCTAGTGTTCATCAGTCTGTTCTCTGTCTGTGTCTCCATTCTGCCCTACAGATAATTTCATCAGTATCCTCTTTCTAGATTCCATATATATGTGTTAAAATACAATATTTGTTTTTCTCTTTCTGACTTACTTCACTCTATAATAGGCTCTAGGTTCATCCACCTCATTAGAACTGACCAAATGCATTCCTTTTTATGGCTGAGTAATGTCCATTGTGTGTATGTACCACAGCTTCTTTATTCATTCATCTGTCAATGTACATGTAGGTTGCTTCCATATTCTAGCTATTGTAAATAATGCTGCAGTGAACATTGGGGTACATATGTCTTTTACAGTTTTGGTTTCCTCAGGGTATATGCAGAGTGGTGGGAGTGCTGGGTCATGTGGACAGGGAAGCCTAGCATGCTGCAGTCCATGGGGTCACAGAGTGAGACACGACTGAGCGACTGAACTGATGGTGGTTTTATTCCTAGTTTTTAAAGGAATCTCTGTACTGTCTTCTGTAGTGCTTGTATCAGTTTACATTCCCACCAACAGTGTAAGAGGATTCCCTTTTCTCCACACCCTCTCCAGCATTTATTGTTTGTAGACTTTTTCATAAAACAATGCTAGGACACCTAGATATCCACATGTAAATGAACAGAGTTGGTTCCTTGCTTTATATGCTGTTCTGTCTTCAGTCACTCAGTGGTGTCTGATTTCTTACGACCCCATGGACTGTAACCCACCCACCAGCTCCTCTGCTTATGGGATTTCAAGGCAAGAATACTGGAGTGAGTTGCCATTTTCTACTCTTGGGGATTTTCCTGACACAGGTGTCGCACCCATTTCTTGCGTCTCCTACATTGGCACAGAAAATCTTTACACTGTGCCACTTGGGAAGCCCCTGATAAGTGTCTCTAATATCCAAAATATATGAAGACCTCTTACAAGTTAACAGTAAAAAGGCAAGTAACCCAATTTATGAAAGGATTTGAAATACATATTTCTTCAAAGAAGATATACAAATGACCAATAGGCTCACGAAAAGATAGTCTGTCAGGGATCCCCAAACCCCAGGCCTTGGACAGATAGTGGTCTGTGGCCTGTTAAGATCTGGGCCGCACAGCAGGAAATGAATGATGGGCTAACAAGTGAAGCTTCATTTGCTGCTTCCCATCATTTGTATTACTGCCTGAACCATCTATCCCACCTACCTCCACTCCCACTCCAGTCTGTGGAAAAATAGCCTCCCACAAGACCTGTTCCTGGTGCCAAAAAGATTGGGGACCGCTGCTTTGTGTCATTAGTCATTAGAGAAACAAGTGAAAACTACACTGAGATACCACTTTACATCCATTAGGATAGTTGTCACAAAAATAAGACAATAGCAAGTGTTGATGAGGATGGGTAGAAATTGGAACCCTTGTATATTGCTGCTAGGAAGGCAAAATGGTTCATACCCGTTGGAGAACAGCCTGGCAGTTCCTCAGAAAGTTAAACATAAAGTTAGCATATGACCCAGCTATTTTCTTCCTAGACATACCCCCAAGAAAATTAAAAATATTTACACACAAAAATCTGGGCATCACTGTTCATAGCAGTGGAAATAACCCAAATGTTCATCACTGTTGAATGAATAAATAAAATGTGGTATCCATAGAATACAATATTATTCAGCCAAAAAAGGAGTGAGGTGCTGATAATACTTAACACAGAGGAGCTTTGAAAACTGAAAGAAACCAGACACAAAGGGCTACCTATTGTCTGACTCTGTTTTATGACTTACCTCAAATAGAAAAATCCAGAGAGTAAGAAAGTAGATAAGTAATTTTCAGGAGTTGGGGAAAGGAAGGGATGGATAATAATAGCTGATGGGTGTTGGACTTCTTTTTAGGATGATAAAAATGTTCTGGAATTAGTAGGGATGGTTGCACAACTTTGACTACTGTTTTAAAAAAAGAGCAAAATTGTACACTCACAATTGTACACTTTTAAAAAGATGATCTTAATGGCTATATGAATTATAAATTGGTTAAAAGGCATATAGAAATGAAAACATTGGCCTACTTCAGATATAATTTATCTTCAAACCAGGATATTTTTGAGAGTGAGGGGTCTCACTTAATAATTACTCCCATACAATAAAAATAAAGTTGCTCCCATACAATAAAAATAAAGTTGCATGTCCCAGGTACACCAGAATGTATGTTCTCCTTGCTTCTTTGTATCTTTAAGCTGTTTCTCCTCACAGAAGACATATAAAGATTACAAAATTCTTCTTGTCTTTCTTTATCAAATATGGAAAAAAGACTAAGACAGCCCTGTAATTCCTGTAAAATAAATGGGAGAGAAGGTATTTCTTTGTGGAAGTGAATATAAATATGTGTATGAAGTGCAGCGTGTAGCTATGATAGAATTAAATCTTTATTGATTTACATGATTTTGTCACTTAACTGTCACACATAGCCAACCAGTGTTTGAATGAAAAAGAAGTTTAGTGCTGTAGCATAATAAAGCAGTTGCTCTGAGCTAGGGATGTGCATCATAATAGGTACATAACAGTATGTGGAACCTTTAAAAATTACTCTTGCTTTGACATTAGTCTCAATTATGATTTGATAGATTTTTGTGGGGCCAGGGTAAGTTCATGCATGTAAAATAGATGTTTTAGCTCCTCAGTTGAATTTAATATCCATTTAAGTTGAGAGTCACTGCATTAAATTGAGGAGTTTTATTGATTTATTTATTGAAATATATAGTTATTACTGTTTGGCTCATAAACAGTAAACAGCTGTAGTAACTGAGAGAACCTCAGTCTAAAGTATACCCTCCTCACCCCCAGTCCCCCTGGCCACCCTCTGTCACCTGAGCTAGCCATTGGTAATCCAGAAATTGTGATTCCTCTGATCCTCCAAGGACAGAGATTGGGAAGAATATTGATTTATTGATTTTTTTTAAATTTTGGCTACATTGAGGCAGAATTAGTAATGGGAAGTAGGCAGAAGCTCAGGTTCCTCTGCAAATGCTTGAAACTATATCCTTGGCAGATATAGGAAGGGCGTCATCACTGCAGAATAAGAGGGGTTGGGAGATAGAGACCTTGTAGGAGGTCAGAACTCTCTCAGTTAACTGATAACTGCTCATGGCCTTTGTATTTTGGCAGCCCCTTATAGCTCCAGATAAACTGCCCTTTGACGATGGAACTAAGGAGCTAGTTCAGTGGACATAGAAAGGAAGGACATAGTGCATCGTTGTGGTTTCTTTTGTACAGCCACACACAATTTAGAAGAAATTATCTTAATGCTAGACTCATGAAATTGGAGTTGTGTCACACCCTGAAGATTTTGCAGTTTACTTTATTTACTGATGGATCATTCCCATCCAAACATGTCCCCCTGACATTTTTAATTGGTAGCCTTTCTTCAGCCACCGCTTAAATTGTCTTACTGGTGATGCTCTGCTGTTGTTTCCCTCCCTGTGCTATAGAGTAGGTTATTATTTGTCTCTTTTATACATAGCTGTGTATATTAGTTGATCCCAATCTCTGAATTATCCCCCACTTCCTCCTCAACCCATGATGCTTTATTGTTGTACTGTACCTGGCATTATTGCCCAAATTTTAACTTTGCCCCCTTGGTGTAACTTTGGATGATGACTAGTAATTTTGTCCTCAGTTGCTTCACCCTGGAAATGGAGCAAATGCTAACTACCTCACAAGGTTATTGTGACTACTAAATGAGATAGCACACATTAATTTTTGACACAGCTATTGGTACATGTAGAATTGGATAAATGTTAGTGACCTGTAGTTCAGTGAAAAACAACTGACTTCTTTCAAAAGGTTGACTTTAGAGAATTTTCACAGCCTGAGGCCTGAAATCTTTCTTATATTTTGATTATTGCCTCCATTCATTAACTAAGCAGCTGTTTATTGAACATCTATTTTGGGCAGGGTACTTTGATAGCTTTTGGGGTTTTAGGAAAGGCAGAGGAAGCAGAGATCAAATTGGCAACATCAGTAGGATAATGAAAAAAGCAAGAGTTCCAGAATAATATCTGCTTTATTGACTGTGCCAAAGCCTTTGACTTGTGGATCACAACAAACTGGAAAATTTTTTTTTTTTAATTTTTTAAATTTGATTTTACAATACTCTATTGGCTTTGCCATACATCAACATGAATCCACCACAGGTGTACACAAGCTCCCAATCCTGAATCCCCCTCCCACCTCCCACCCCACAACATCTCTCTGGATCATCCCCGTACACCAGCCCCAAGCATCCTGCATCCTGTATCGACCATAGACTGGTGATTCATTTCTTATATAATAGTATATATGCTTCAATGCCATTCTCCCAGATCATCCCGCCCTCTCCCACTCCCTCTGAGGCCAAAAGTCCATTGTCTATGTCTGTGTCCTTTTGTTGTCTCACATACAGGGTCATCATTACTATCNATATAGTAATAAAAGAGATTTCCATGTATTGAATTTTGTATCCTTCAGCTTTACTGAATTCATTGGTTGGCTCTAATAGTTTCTGGTGGCATCTTTAGGGTTTTTTTTTTTTTTAGGATTTTCATTGTATCATACCATGTCATCTACAGACAGTGACAGTTTTACTTCTCCTTTTCCAATGTGGATCCCTTTTATTTCTTTTTCTTTCATTGCTGTGGCTAGGACTTCCAAAACTATGTTAAATAATAGTGGTGAGTGGGCACTCTTGTTTTTTTCCTTTCAAAGAGAAAGCACTTTCAGTTTTTCACCATTGAGAATAGTGTTTGCTTTGGGTTTGTCACGTTGTTCAGTTGTTAAGTCATGTCCGACTCTGTGGCCTTTATTATGTTGAGATAAGTTCCCTTTGTGCCCACTTTCTGGAGAGTTTTTTTTTTTTTTAATGGTAAATGGATATTGAATTTTGTCAAAAGCTTTTTCTGCATCTTTTGAGATGATCATATGATTTTTATTCTTCACTTTTTTAATAGGGTGTATTACATTGATTGATTTGTATATATTAAAGAATCCTTGCATCCCTGGGATAAATACCACTTGATTATGGTGTATAATTCTTTTAAGGTGGTGTTGGATTCAGTTTGGTAGTATTTTGTTGAGGATTTGTTTTGTCTTTGTTTACCAGTGATACTGACCTAGTAGAGGATGGTGGCCTCATAGAATGAGCTTGGAGTGTTGTTTCCTCTGTAATCTTTTTTTTTTTTTTAAGAAGGATTTGAGAAAGTTAGGTCTTAGCTCTTCTGTAAATTGATGGAATTCAGCCATGAAGCCACCTGGTCCTGGACTTCTGTTTGTTGGAAGATTTTAAATCATAGTTTCAATTTTATTATCTGTGACTGAGCTGTTTATATTTTCTATTTCTTTTAGGTTCAGTCTTGAAGGTTGCGTTTTTCTAAGAATTTGTACATTTCTTCCAGGTTGTCCATTTTATTGGCATATAGTTGCTTGTATTAGAATGTTTGTATTTCTGCAGTGTCAGTTGTAACTTCTTTTTTATTTCTAACTTTATTGATTTGGGTCCTCTCCCCTTTTTTTCTTGTTGAGTCTGGCTAAGGGCTTATCAGTTTTGTTTATCCTCTCAAAACACCAACTATTATTTCCTTCATTTCTATTTCATTTATTTCTGCTCTAATTTTATGATTTCTTTCCTTCTACTAACTTTGGCTTTTGTTTTTCTCTCTCTAGTTGCTTTGGGTATAAGATTTGATGTTCATTTGTGATTTTTCTTGTTTCCTGAGGTAGGATTTTATTGCTATAAACTTCTCTCTTAGAAGTGCTTCTGTGGCTTTCTACAGGTTTTAGGTCATTGTCATTTGTTTCTAGATTTTAAAAAAAAATTTCCTCTTTGATTTCTTCATTGATCTCTTGGTTATTTAGTAGCATGTTGTCTAGTCTCCATGTGTGTGTGTGTGTTTTTTTTTTTTGGCAGGTTTTTTTTTCATGTAATTGATTTCTAATCTCATAGTGTTGTTTTCAGAAAAGATGCTTGATATTATTTCATTTCTTAAATTTTCCAAGGCTTGATTTAGACCCAGGATGTGATCTTTCATGGAGAATGTTCCATATGCACCTGAGAAGAAAATGTATTTTGCTGCTTTGAAATGCAATATTCTATTATTAGTATTAGATAAGTGTGTGTGGAATAATTGTCAGTTAAGGCTTGTATTTCCTTATTAATTTTCTGTCAGTATGATTTGTCCTTTGGTGTAAGTGGAGTGTTAACGTCCCCCACAATTTTTGTGTTACAGTCAATCTCACCTTTTATAGCTGTTAGCATTTGTCTTTTGTATTTAGGTGGCTCCTGTGTTGGATGCATAAATATTTACAGTTATGTCTTCTTGAATTTATCCTTTGATCATTATATACTGTCCTTATGTGTCTCTTGTAGTACTCTTTATTTAAAGTCTGTTTTGTCTAATATGAGTATTGCTACTTTAGCTTTTTTTTTTTTTTGATTGCCATTTGCATAGGTTATCTGTTTCCATCCCCTCACTTTCAGTTTGTATGTGTCCCTAGGTCTGAAGTGGGTCTTTTGTAGATGGCATGTATATAAGGTCTTGTTTTCGTATCCATTCAGCCAGGCTGTTATCTTTTGGTTGAAGCAATTACTGCATTACATTTAAAGTAAGTATCAATATGTGTGTTCCTATTACCATTTTCTAAATGTTTTGGTTTGTTTCGGGAGGTCTTTTTCTACCCTTGTATTTCTTTTTTAGAGTAGTTCCTTTATATTTGTTGTAAATCTGGTTTGGTGGTAATGAGTTCTCTTGGCTTTTTCTTGTCTGTAAAGTTTTTGATTTCTTCACTGAACTTGAATGAGATCCTTGCTGGATAGAGTAATATTGATGGTAGCTCTTTCATTTTCATTAGTTTAAATGTATCCTTCCACTCCCTTATGGCCTGCAGAGTTTCCACTGAAAAATCAGCTAATAACCTTATGGGAATTCCCTTGTATGTTATTTGTTGCTTTTCTGTTGCTTCTTTCAGTTTTTTTTTCTTCTTTGTATGTCCTTCTTGTTAGTTTGATTAATGGGTGTCTTGGTGTGTTTCTCCTTGGGTTTATCTTGTATGGGACTCTGAGCTTCCTAGATTTAGGTGACATTTTCCTTTCCCATATTAGTGAAGTTTTTGAGTATAGTCTGTTCAAATATTTTCTCAGGCTGTTTCTCTTTCTCTTTAATGTTGGTGCATTTAATGTTGTCCCAGAGATCTGTTAGAACATCCTCATTTCTCTTCATTCTTTTTTCTTTATTCTGCTCCATGGCAGTTATTGCTGCCATTCTGTCTTTCAGCTCCCTTATCTATTCTTCTGCTTCATTTATTCTGCTATTGGTTCTTTCCGGTGTTTTTCATTTATTTTGTTGTTCATCATTGGTTGGTTGTTCTTTAGTTCTTCTAAGTCCTTGTTAAAGATTTCTTGTATCTTTTCTATCCATGCCTCCGTTCTGCTATTGAGATCTTTGATCATCTTTACTCTCTTTATGCTTAATTCTTTTTGCCTAACTTCTCTTAATTTATTTGATCTTGTGTGTTTTTACGTTGCTCCTTCATCTGCAACCTGCTTCTGTATTGTCTCATTTTGTCTAACTTACTGGTTTTGTGGTCTGTCCTTTTCACAGGGGCTTCAGGGCCATAGTTCCTCCTGCTTCTGTTGTTCTGCTCCCTGGTCAGTGAGATTTGTCCAGGAGCTTGTGGAGGCTTCCTTGTGAAAGGGACTGGTGGATGGAGCTGAGTCTTTCCCCCTGATGAACAGAGCTGCATCAGGTTGCATGTTTTGGGATGTCTCTGAGTTTAGCACCGCTTGAAGCAGCCTTCCTGCTAACGGATGGGGCTTTGTTCCTGCCTTGTTTGGCATGAGGTGTCCAGCACTGTCACCTCTAGGCAGCTAGGTGGAGACATGTCTTGGAGTCAAGATGGATACCTATGGGAGAGCTCATGCTGATTATTATTTCATGTACCTGGGAATTCTCTGGCAGTCCACTATCCTGGACTTGGTGCTCCCACTCTGGAGGTCCGGGCCCAACCTCTGATTTGAGAATTAAGAACCCACAAGCCGTGTAGCACAGCCAGAGAAAAAAGAAAATAAAGGAAAAAAACACAGACAAGGAAAACCCAAGACTAATAACAAAGCAAACAGAAACAAATAAGAACAACACTAAAAGAGAAAACAAACAGACCAGACCCAACAGAGATGATGAAAAAAAGAAAAAAAGAAACAAGGAAACAGACAAAAAGCAAAACAAAAACCCCCCAACAAACAAAATAACTTAAAAATGAGACCAGTCAATATATACTAAACTAACAAAAATAGAGAATAAAAAATAACACAAAAACAGAAGTAAGCTAAAAGTGAAGAAAACAGGAAACATAGAGAATAAAAAAAGAGACAAAAGAGGAAAGCACAAAATGAGAAAAAATTAAAAATATAAAAGAAAAAATATACTAGAAGAAATCATAAAAACAACAGCTGAACAAACAATAATGAATAATAGCAATTAGAATCTTTTTCCTGGGGCCTCTGCTATCAGTGTATTTGCTCCAACAGTGAACCACAGTCTACGCTGGTGGCCATCCAGTAACTCTATGTAGGTCTCTGGACTTGCTGTGGGCACTCACTGTGATCTTGTTTAACTCCCACATGTACTTGCTCCCAAGCTTACTGCCACCAAAGTTAGACAGGTCTGAGTTGTGGGAACACTCGTTGTTACCTATTCAGATATTTCACAGAGGCAGGATCACAAGGATTTAATCTGCAGCTTGTATAGCTGCATGGAGAGATTTCCTTTCCTTTTCATTAGTCTTGCGGTCTTTGGGGCTTAGCTTTGGTTTTGGCCCCACCTCTGCGTGTGCAGCACTCTCAGGCATCTGATGCCTGTCCATGCGAGAGAGAAGAAAGCAGTGGCTGATTAGGGCTCACTCACTTAGGCCGGGAGAGGTATAGCAACCATCACTGGTGTGTGTGTGACGTTTCTACAGAGTGGGTGCACTTGCTCTGCTGGGAGTCCTTCCCAGTGCCCACAGAGGCAGGGGCTGGGACTGTGGAGTCAGTGGTGGTCCTGCCCCTTGTGTGTCACTGAGCAAGAGTCCATGGCTTCCTGGGCAGACCACATTTCCTCCAGTGGCGTTCCTGGCCACAGAACTCCTCAGTCCCGTTCCTCCAGTTGTATCTGTATAGCCAACTATCGCCCTTCCCTGGATTCACTCTTCAGCATTCACACTTTAGCACTCAGCCCCACCAGCATAGATGGATTCCCATCTCAGGCAGGGGCACCAGGGCTGACTTCCAGAGGCGGCTTTGCCCTGGGCGGCTCTCATGATCCTGGAGTCTGTGTGGGCGAAGGAGGACCTTGGCTTGAGGGATGGGTAAGCCTGCCCAGACGGGTGACCCTCCCAGTGCCTTAGGAGGCAGAACCCCATGGGTGAAGAACCAGATTGTAATGACGACCCAACCCCTTGCGTGCCACTCAGTACCAGTGTGTTGCTTCTGTGGTGTCCTGGGCTGCTTCTGCAAACTTTCCTGGTTGTGGAACTCGTTACTTTTGTCCTTTCTGGCTGTCTTTTCACAGCAGGCAACGGTACTCCCTGGGTCTGCGCTCTAAGCCCCACATTAAAGTGAAAAGTGAACGTGAAGTCGCTCAGTCATGTCCTACTCTTAGTGACCCCGTGGACTGCAGCCTACCAGGCTCCTCCATCCATGGGATTTTGCAGGCAAGAGTACTGGAGTGGGGTGCCATTTTACCTTCTCCAAAGGATGTGCTTTAAGACTATATAAATAAGTCGCAGGATCCAGCTTGAAGGGGGAGGGTCTCACTGGTCAAATTGAGCATAATTTGATCATCAAAATGAGTAATGAGGGTAATGGATTTTTACCCTCTCAATAAAAGAGGAACATATAAATCCACACTGATAATAAATATATGAATAATATAGAGCAGAGAGGCAGACTCTTCTTTGTGGCTGATAAATGTGGAGGGTGTAGTGGAATCCGAAGACTGTCATTTTATAATTGTCATGGTATAGATTGGTTCAGGTAAGAATCATCAAAGGGTTCTCAATCCAGGGAATAAGTTTGATAGGAATAGAATATTTATATAGTTTTATCTTCCCACAGGTTGCTTGTTATGTGCAAGAGGGAAGTAGGTCTATACAGCAGAGAAATTGGATGATGCTTTGATCAGGTGATCAAAATAAATATCAGTAAGTGAGTAGACGGACATCAAATGCCTTTGCATATGATGACCCTAAGAAGGATGCAGAACCCCTCATACAGTGTTTTGGCTGGGAATTTAAATGTGAGGAAACATAAGACAGATGTAATTTGTGGAATATTCTATAGAATAACTGGTTCATATTCTTCAAAATGTCAATGTCATGATAGGCAAAGGCCAAGAAACCTTAGATTACAGGAAACTGAAAAGATGGACAGCCAGATATGACATGTGAACCTGTAAAGATGTTGTATTGGAGAATGGGAAATAAACCTCTAAAGAGCATTATTGGGATAATTGATAAAAATGGAATATGGCCTGTACTTTAAAGTATTATATAAATGGTATGTTTTCTGAATATGATAGCTCTACTTTGCTTATATAAGAAAATATTCTTCATTCCATGAGGGGAGAGGAAGAGAGAATGAGAAACTGTGAGAAAATGTTAAAAGTTTAAAAATAAAAATTTCTCTAAATGGTTACAGACATTAGTATACCTGCTGAAGACACTCTTTTTATTTTCTTTTAAGGCACATGTGAATTTTAAATTGTGCAAGAATAGTATAGTAGGTCAAGGAAGATCTATATCCCAAAGTGTGGGCAAGCAGAAGAGAGCAGCTGCAGCTTAAAGGATTGTGGTGTCCCTGGCGTGGCCATTAAAGATGGAAGGGGAGAAGAGGGGAGGAACTGGGAGTGGTGGTGAGGTTTCTGTATGTAGCTGGGATTCGTAGTCCTTGGCTTTTTCTTCTTTGCCATGGTGCTCCTTTGCCAACGGTGAGGTAAGGGTTTCTCTGCTAAGGCTGGGCTAGTAGTGAGACTGTTGACCTGGGATTTCTGAACCCAGGGTCCCTTCCTGGTCAAGGCTGGTCCTTGGCCCCTGAGACTAGCTGCTGTGGGAAAACAAAGGGTGGGCTTTCGCTTCGAGTCTACAGCAGTAGGATACAACTGTAAACGTGCTGTTACAGAGTCACATGGACTTGGATTGCGTCTTGGCTCCAGTTTGAGAAGATTGTATATGAATCTGATTGAGAAGATAATATATGAATGAGTGAAAAAAAACAATCGCTGTGTTATAGTAGAAAAGTTCCTGGCTGTTGGAACTGAGATTTTGGAGGGCCCACTCTTATCCATGGACATCAGTCTCTTCGCTGAAGGGGGTAGGGTTTATAATAGAAGATGATTTCTAAGGAAACGTGAAAATTACATTATTCTACTCTTTTCTAAGCAGCTTGATTAAAGTTTGGTGAAAAATGAGGTTTAGATTAAAACAGGTCCTGGAGTAGTATTGACTCAGCACTCTTTCTTCCTCTTCTGTTCATTGATAACATATTTATAGAAAAAGTAAGAAATCAAGTGAGAGTATCTACTGAACCTAAGGAGAAAATTTCAAGCTATATATACATAAATGTATATGTGTGTGTGTATACACCCTGTATAAAATTAGACACTATATTACTATATATTGTAACATGTTACAAGTATATATTTCATGTTTATTTGCTTTTTATAAGCTATAACCTTAGATACCAATTTGACATTCAATTATTGAAAATTGTTAATACCTACTGTTTTTCATCTAATTTTTTCTCTTGATTTCTGCTGTATATGCAGTAAAAGTATAAATACGTTTCAGGGGACATAAATATGTGAAATAGCAAACAGTAAATTACTCATTTCTAATCATAAATATTATGTATAACATGTTATACCATGCTTAGAGATATATTTGTCAGAAGTAATAATAAGTCATTTCCCTCAAATATTTGCAAATACATAGTATTCTAGCCTTGTGTGGTACATATAGCATATCTAATTTTAATTTTTTGGTTATAAAAAGTTACTTTTACTTAGAAATTGTCATGTACCAAAGGTTGCATAGCTAGTTGAATGACATTTGGGTCTAGGACCCGTGTTTTCTCACTTCACTTGTAATAGACTTTCTCACTCAAATAACGCCTCGAAATTCCAAGCAAGTTATGAACAAAGAACAACTGGATGTACAAGATGCTAAAGTAGAAGGAACATTTCAGTAAT
Organism: Neotragus pygmaeus; assembly: GCA_006410875.1. Taxonomy (NCBI): domain Eukaryota; kingdom Metazoa; phylum Chordata; class Mammalia; order Artiodactyla; family Bovidae; genus Neotragus; species Neotragus pygmaeus. The sequence goes on along the minus strand of SJYV01021010.1, from coordinate 791,218 downwards.
GTTTAAAGTTCATGCTTGTTATCTTTCAGACTTTAATTTTCTTTTAATTTTAAAAGTGGCCATTAGTTTTTGTTGAAATTTTTTTCTTCATCACAATAATGTTTATTTTATAAAAAATAAAAATAATCTTTAAAAAGTGTCAACAGGTTATTTATTAGTTTCCTTAACCTGAGTATACAGTGCCTCTTTTATACCATACCTACAGAATTTAAAAGAAATGATACTAGAATTATATATTTTCTGCCCACAGCAATATATTGTGGAATTTGCTGTAAAATGTTCAACGTTTTTAATGGCTGTGGTATTTTATTATATAAACAGGTCATTCCTATATGCTTGCATATATCTTCCCTCCACATTTTCACTACTTTGGTTGCACTGGGATGAATATCCATATATGTAAATATTTTTTGTCTTTGTCTTACTATTTCCCTAGAATAAATTCTTAAAAGCAGAATGGTTGTTTCAAGGGAGGCTGAAAGTCTGATTTCTTTTTGAAAAAATTTTTTTAATGTTGGCCAACTTGTTTAAAGCCTTATGTCTTGAGGATCGCTTTGGACCATNATGCCAGGACTATGCTCTATAATGCCACTAATGCATTGCTGTGGGGGAAACAATAATCTCATAGTGCTTTCTCCTATGGCCCTACTCTTTTTCTTGTCATAGTTTTATTCCTATTTGCTGCACACTACACATTTCACCCATTTAAAGCATGATGGAATTAAGCTGCTGGGTTGGATTCTTTGCTTTGCCGGTTGGTTTCTGTGTGAGCTTTGGCAAATTGCTCAATATCTGTGTACTTCAATATAAAATGAGGAGATGAATACTTTTGTGTAGCGTTGCCATGGGAATTGAATGGCATAATAAAGTTGCACATCAGTGATTGTCCTATAGTATGTGTTCTATAAATAAAAGTTGATACAGCACTATAAAGCAGTATATGAGTGTTGACAGAATCAATCAAGAGCTGTGCAAATTGCAAGAAAATTGGCATCATTTACAGAGATAGACAGGCTTCCCAGGTCACACTAGCGGTAAAGAACCCACCTGCCGATGCAGGAGACATGAGACCCAGGTTCGGTCCTTGGGTAGGGAATGGCAGAAGGGCATGGCAACCCACTCCAATATTCATGCCTGGAGAATTCCTTGGACAGAGGAGTCTGGTGGGCTATGGTCCATTGGGTCACAAAGTGTTTGACACGACTGACTCGACTTACCATGCACTCACAGAGATGGGCNGAAAGCAAGAGAATTACAGAAAAACATCTACTTCTGCTTTATTGACTATGCCAAAGCCTTTGACTGTGTGGATCACAATAAGCTGTGTAAAATTCTGAAAGAGATGGGAATACCAGACCACCTGACTTGCCTCCTGAGAAATCTGTATGCAGGTCAGGAAGCAACAGTTAGAACTGGACTTGAACAGCAGACTTGTTCTAAATCAGGAAAGAAGTACATCAAGGCTATATATTGTTACCTTTCTTATTTAACTTATATGCAGAGTGCATCATTTGAAATGCTGGGCTGGATGAAGCACAAGCTGGAGTCAAGATTCCAAGGAGAAATATCATTAACCTCAGATATGACGATGACACCATCCTTATGGCAGAAAGCGAAGAAGAACTAAAGAGCCTCTTGATGAAAGTGAAAGAGGACAGTGAAAAAGTTGGTTTAAAACTCAACATTCAGAAAAATAAGATCATGGCATCTAGTCCCATAATTTCATAGCAAATAGATTTAGAAACAATGGAAATAGTGAGAGACTTTATTTTGGGGGGCTCCAAAATCACTGCAGATGGTGACTGCAGCCATGAAATTAAAAGAGGCTTGCTCCTTGGAAGAAAAAATATGACCTACATAGACAGCATATTAAAAATCAGAGGCATTACTTTACCAGCAAAGGTCCGGGCTGCAGCTGGCAGGGGTGGGGAGCTTCCTGAGGAAGGGTGAGCTGAGGAAGAGTAGGACAGGTGAGGGGAAAGCACGGGGTGNCCTTGGAAGAAAAAATATGACCTACATAGACAGCATATTAAAAATCAGAGGCATTACTTTACCAGCAAAGGTCTGTCTAGTTAAAGCTATGGTTTTTCTAGTAGTCATGTAAGGATGTGAGAGTTAGACTATAAAGAAAGCTGAGCACAAAAGAATTGATGCTTTTGAATATTCTTGAGAGTCCCTTGGACTGCAAGGAGATCCAACCAGTCTATCCTAAAGGAGATCAGACCTGAATATTCACTAGAAGGATTGATGCTGAAGGTGAAACTCCAATACTTTGGCCACCTGATGTAAAGAAATGACTCACTGGAAAAGACCCTGATGCTGGGAAAGATTGAAGGTAGGAGAAGAAGGGGACATCAGGGGATGAGATGGCTGAATGGCATCATAGACTCAAGGGACATGAGTTTGAGTAAGCTCTGGAAGTTGGTGATGGACAGGGAAGCCTGGTATGTTGCAATCCATGGGATCCCAAAGTGTCAGATATGACTGAGTCACTGAACCGACTGACTGATGTTCCAGTACATTCCATTAGTTAAAAAAAATCAGAAAAACAAAAGAATACAAAATTGATCAAACTGCTTTCCTTGGATGGTCACCCTGTTATTCTTCTTTCTCATGTTCATAGTCAACCTTCTCTGAAGGACGGTGGACTTTTCCTGACCCTAACTTATGGCCGCCATCACCCCATCTAGGTGACGTGATTTCTCTCCATTCGAGCCCCTCAAATGGCCCTTTGATAAGAATGCTTTGACATCTCTATGATGGGGTCAGTGGACATATTTCATGGTTTATCCAACTTAATGTATATCTCACTAGGTTTAAAAGCAAGTTTGTCAAGCAAGGAAATGGGGCAAATATTCAATATTTTTCACTCAAGTTTGTATTCTTTGTGCTAATTGGAGTACAAATTCGAAGACAGCTGCTCTGGGTATAAGCCCTGTTAGTGACTATTGATTAATAATAAATTTTTTCTTTTTTCGGTTTTATGGTGGTGTAATTGACAAATAAAGCCTGTATGTATTTTACAACATGATGACTTAAGTCTGTTTTGTACAGTGATTACAACAATCAAATAAACTAACACATCCATCATCTCACATGGCCTTTTCTGGTAGCTCAACTGGTAAAGAATCCACCTGCAATACAGGGGACCCCAGTTCAGTTCCTGAGTTGGGAAGATCCCCTGGAGAAGGGATCGGCTACCCACTCTAGTATTCTTGGGCTTCCCTGGTGATTCAGTTGGTAAAGAATCTGCCTGCAATGTGTGAGACCTGGGTTCGATCCCTGGATTGGGAAGATCCCCTGGAGAAGGGAGAGGCTCCCACTCCAATATTCTTGACTGAAGAATTCCCTGGAGTGTATAGTCCATGGGGTCACAAAGAGTCGGACACAACTCAGCAACTTTCACTTTCATCTCACATAGTTAGCAATAATTTTTTTTTTTGGCGGGGGGTGAGATGTTTAAAATCTGTTCTCTTAGCAAAATTCAGGTGTGCACTATATGTTATGAACTGTAGTCTCTGTAACACGCGTTCACTCCTGGGGCTTATTTCTCTTAGAACTAAAGTTTCCTGCCATCTCATCAGCATCTCCCATCCTGTCCGCCCTCAAGCCCTTGGGAGCCACTGTTCTATTTTCTGTTCCTTTTGGTCTGAATTTTCTAGTTGTTCTTAAGTTGTGTTTTTCTAAATCTATTGCTACCTTGACTTTCTCTACAGTAGAATTTATGGTATAAGCATCTTATCTATAGTGAAAATACTTGCTCATTTTACACAGTGATTAAGACCATGAAAGTAAATTTCAGAAAACAAGCAAAGTGTCATTAATAAAAAAAACACATACGGACGATTTCTGGTTTCAGCTCAGATATGCTAGGAATTTGTCATTCCTGTCCTTGAGAGAAGAAAAAGGCTGAATGAAGTGAAAAACAGTATCTTTTCTTGGACCCATCAGAGAACTGAGGTTGCCAGGAATATATTTCAACCTCAAAATCTGGGCCACAGGTGAATCCAGCCAGTTACAGCTTGATATCAGGTTGAAATTTCCATTTTATTTGAAAAAATATATGAATTTGTAGAGGAAAATAATTTTGTCAAGCAAGGATTAAAATATTTAATGTTTGGTTCTAAAATAAGTACATTGAGTATTAAATATGTCAAACATTAAATTGCATCAAATAATTAAGTACATCAAAAAGGTTGATATAAAGGATGTAAGGAATGGGACATTATACCAGTATAATAAATCAAATGCATAATAAGAGAGGCTTAACAACAATAAAGCACAATCCTGCTATTTTGGAATATTATATGTTTTTGCATTAGTTAAATGTCGTTTTTCTCTTTGGAGTTACTTCTTTTCATGAATGGCTTTATTGATTTATCTGTTATCCAAAAATATTACTAGGCTTCTACAAGGAATCTACACTTTGTAATAGCCTTAACTCATTTAGAGTTAAAGAAGCGAAATGAATTTTGAAATAGGTGTTAAGTAAAAGCAGGATTCTGGAAATTCATTCGCTTTTTAAAATCCAAGATAATATAGAACCTATTGGAATGCCTAAGTCTGCCCCTGTAGCCTTCCTGCACTCTTAAATTACATTTCTGAAAATAAGTCCCCTTTGGGCCATCAGAATAGCCCTATAAAATGAGACTTAGCTGGAAAAGAATCAGGGTCTCCATCCACTTGCACACCTCTTACATTTAATGACCTGAATGGTTACTATAAAATATATTCAAAAAACCGGCGCTGTATTTTGGGAGCTGTCAGGTCTTACACAGCCGATGCTCTCTGTGTGTTCGTGTTACTGACATCGCATCCGCTTCTTGGATAGGCGTTGTATTTGTGTTGTAAATTGTCCGCAATGGAAGCATCAGGAAGGATTTTGTATAGAAGTCAGTGTGTCCTGGCAGAATTGTGCTGTCTCCCCTCCGTGGTGTGGCAGAAAGAAAAAGGTAAAGAGAATATCTTAAGAACTTTCTAGGGAAGGATGGTTCTTTCAGTGTTTGCCTTAGTGCTAGTTACACATGTTCTAAACCCTCAGATCGCATCCAGACATTTAACGGAAGGGAAATGCCACGTCCTGGATCCTGTGATTTGGCGTCTTAACTTTCTATCCACCTTGTGCTTTTTCTCAGCCTCATACCCTGGAAGCCGCTGACCAGGGTCCCGTGCACACCTGTCTAACCGCGTGTCCTCTGGCTGGAGCTTGTGAGTGTATTTTGGTTCAGTACCAATGGCTTCCGTGTGTTATTCAGGACTGCTCGGTTTTGAGGCTGACTTCCTTACAGTCCGTTCATCTGAGAAGAGGATGAGTTCACGTCCCTGTGCCTGAGCAAGGGCAGGATGCTGGTCTTTGGACTTCGGTCACCAGAGCTCGCTGTTTCACGCTCCGACTCCAGTAGGAGAGCAGACTCGGCTGGCTCACTTGCCGTCCGGGGTGGGTGGCAGTTACCAGTAATTTTCTATTCGGTTCAGAACTCATCCCAGGGAGCTAAGTCTGTAGTGTTTGCGGGTAAATTAAGCTGCACAAAATCAGAAATTTCTTCACATTCAAATTTAAAGAAACACTGAATATTTAAGCCACATCTGAAAAGTGCTTTATTATACCATTGTAGTGTAAACTGCTCACTTTGGGGAAACACATAGATATCAGACCCAGAACAGTAATACTCCCGATCAATGCTCTAATGTAACCTCTCTGTCTGCATTCGTTATTCTTGACACCCTTATTTCTTTCTCAATATTTTATCAATGGCTGTAGCAAGATTTGGGTATTTTAATATTAATAGAAATATGATGGTAGGTCATTTACACTTCAGATACTTTATCTCTTTCAGTGAAGATATTATGAGATCCATGTTTTTTAAAATAATTTAATTTCACAATCTCCAGTCAGAACTTGCCAAATGAAAATCACTCTTTCACAAATCCTGTAGGCTATATTCTCTATTTTATTTTATTTTTACTTTATTTTACTTTACAATACTGTATTGGTTTTGCCATATGTTGACATGAATCTGCCACGGGTGTATACGCACTCCCAGTCCTGAACCCCCCTCCCATCTCCTATGCCATATCATCTCTCTGGATCATCCCTGTGCACCAGCCCCAACCATCCTGTATCCTGTATCAAACATAGGCTGGCGCTTCATTTCTTACATGATAGTATACATGTTTCGATGCCATTCTCCCAAATCATCCCACCCTCTATTCTCTTANCCATATCATCTCTCTGGATCATCCCTGTGCACCAGCCCCAACCATCCTGTATCCTGTATCAAACATAGGCTGGCGCTTCATTTCTTACATGATAGTATACATGTTTCGATGCCATTCTCCCAAATCATCCCACCCTCTATTCTCTTAATGATTGTAGTCTATTAAAAAAGTGGTATTTAAACCTTCCAAAGACTTTTACTTTTAGAACTGTGTAATTTGCAAACATCTTAACAAACTTTCAGAATTCTATGTTAAAATGTGAGTGTAGATGAGGTGGGGATTACTGTTTCATAACATGCACACATTATACCCTTGCTTTTATCACTACCCTGTATTTTTGGTATTTGTTTGGTGGGCATGTTACTGTTTGCTAAATCATTGAGAAGTGACGACTCGGGAAGAAAGGAGCCGTCTATATGCCCAAGGTTTCTTGGGAAAATGAAGGAATGTCATACGAAAGAAATGATGTGGAAAAGTGCGATAAGACTATGAAATATATTTAAATTTAATCCAATTTGACTTCCTAGGCATTAAAATGCAAAAGAAAATTTAGCTTGGGAACAATTTTTTAGACAGAAGTGCTGGTGCCCCTTTCTATAATTCTTGAAGGATATTATTAGAACATTGGGTTAGGACTTTAAGGATTATATGTCAAGTCAGTCAGGCATGCCTGACTCTCTGTGACCCCACGGACTGTAGCCCACCAGGCTCCTCTGTCCATGGGGATTTTCCAGGCAAGAATCCTGAAGTGGGTTGCCATTTTCTTCTCCCAGGGACCTTCCCGACCCAGGGATAGAACCTGTGTCTCTTGCTTGGCAGGAAGATTCTTTACCACTTCACCACCTGGGAAGTCCTGTTTTTTTTAATGCATTTTTATGCATATTTTTATGCATATCATGCATCCAATCTTAGCTTTCAGTGAGGCCTGTGAGGAGCTAGAAAAGGGTGCTCTGCAAGCTCGAGAGTAGAGAGTCTGACCTGGTCTGAGAGGCCTGGGAAGCAGTGGAGTAAAATCCAAGGGACGTCTTCCTGGAGAGCCTGGCTTTGGGAGAACATTTCCTAAAACCCAGTGATTGTGAGTTGAGAGTGGTAACCATGGGAATGAAGGAAATAGTGATGATATATTTTGCATTGAAGTCAATAGTAATATTGACCTTTGAAATGTAGGCATTAAAGAAGGGGAGGGGATTTCAGAATGAACTAAAGCTTTCTGATTCTGAAAATTGGGAGGGAGGTTGCAATGTACAAAGAAAGCAAACAGCAGCCAAGAAATCTTTTTCCATGGGAAGGACTGTGAACTTTTTTGAATACTTGAAGGTCAGGATCAATAGAAGACAGGAAGATATCCCCCTGGGGAAGTCCAGGATGCAGTTAGTGCTGGAACTCAGCAGAGAGAGAGCGGAGTCTTATTTGCATACACAGGGTAACAGAAGGCCTCGAGTAAATCAGATCAACCCATGAAAATGTGACATCCGAGAAAGAACATGGGAAAGGGGGGTGCCAAAGTAAACTAATTAAAAGACTCTGAAACAGGATGCTACAGAGAAGACGGAGAAAGGCAAGCCAGATTTAGAAGGAGAACTGGAAGCTTTGTAGCTTGTATGGTCAGGAAAGTCAAGGGGATAAAGCCTTGAGAGTTTCCTTGTGGTGACGACGGGGGCGGGGGGGGGGCTGCTATACTGACTGCAATAGTCTGCTACTTCACGTTGTGAGCTTTCATCGGTGCAGATGTGCATTCCATCAAGGCCTGAGTGGCGCTGCAGCTCGCTCTGCGCTCCTATCGCTGCTGGTGGTTCAGCTCTGCCATCGCCCACCCCTTCTCCCTCCTCCAGCCTGTAACTCTTCTTTTCTGTTCAGTCGATACCAGCCCCTGGATGCCAGCTGCTGAACTGGCTTACTCTACTGTACTGAAAGATTTATGTATTATTTGTGTGGAAAGAATTATAAACCTATTACCATACAGTATTTACAGCCAATTAATTGTGTTAATGCCTTGGCTAACTTTGTTGGACTTAGGAACAAATTGGACTAGGAGCCACACTGTCAGAATGAAACTCGTTCATATCTGGGGGACTTACTGTATAGGAAAAGCTGGTCATTGAAACATGAAAAAAGCAAACCTCTAAGAAAATTGCGACCTGAATCCTTACATCAAATGTAAAAACATATTAAACTTTACGTGGTTTCCCTTGTGTACGTACCTAAATATTACAACATGGAACGTGAAAACTGTAATAGAATTTTCTGCACCACAGAAGGAAAAGGAGATAAAGGTGCTGACATCATAAGGCCCTGGAGATAAACCCACATGAAGACCAACAACACAGCATATTAAAGGGACAGAGAATATTCACAGCCCGTATTCTCAGCTTATTGGTAAATAGACCCAGAAAAGGCTGCATTTTCTCATAAAAGATAAGACATGTTCCGATTAGTCAAATAGGCTTTTTGTTTTTTTAAGCAGAATAAACATCAGACTGGTATTGGAGAATAACTGTATGAAGGGATGATGAATGAAGTGGGACTGTCCTGGCTTTTTCTTGTAAGGTCTTAATCAACAGATATTTACTGAAATTTGTGTGCTTCCAGCAAAGCAGTCTATGGGAAGAAATAAGTGGCTTCATAGAAAATGTAACACGTGCCCAGTACTTGAAATGATGTTGAACTTGACCGTAACCATGTGGGGGATCTTTATGAACCCTCAAACTTGTGATCTCTCTTCTTACTTCTTTTTCTCAGAAATTCATATTCAATAGGCTTGCTTATGAAACTGTATCTTTTAATTGGATGGTTGATCGTTAACTATACTCTGGCCCCTGACTAATGCAAATGTTATTGGAGCCAGCTCATCAGATCGTCATTGACTTGTCTCCAGTTTTATTCCTCATCTTAGTATATGGTGATGAACAGGGAGGCCTGGTGTGCTACGATTCATGGGGTTGCAAAGAGTCAGACACGACTGAGCGACTGAACTGNAATGTTATTGGAGCCAGCTCATCAGATCGTCATTGACTTGTCTCCAGTTTTATTCCTCATCTTAGTATATGGTGATGAACAGGGAGGCCTGGTGTGCTACGATTCATGGGGTTGCAAAGAGTCAGACACGACTGAGCGACTGAACTGAACTGAGCTGAACTTGGAATTTAGTAGATTTAAAACTTGCCAGGGACCCAAGAGAATGGTCGTGTGTTTTCATCTCATCTCATAGTTTCGTTCATTGTTCGGTTTCAAAGACAGTTTTCTCAATATAAAGATCACATGGGTTTATTGTAGAAAATGGAAAGACACCCACAAATGTATAGAAAGTTAATATAATTCATAATTCCTTCACATAGTCATTGGAGATATATATATATTTAGCTTCTGGCTTTTTTGTTGTTGTTGTTCTTTTACTTGAATACTAACTTATTTAAATTTCTTTTCCTATTTTTTGGCTGCACTGTGCTTCATGCGGGATCTTAGTTCCCCAGCCAGGAGTTGAACCTGTGTCCCCTGCAGCAGAAGCTGGGCGTCTTAGCCTCTGGACCACTAGGGATGTCCCCACTGAATATATTTTGATGTGTTTTTAAATCAGTCTCATTCTCCTCTCTCTCTTCCCCATACATGTAAAATTCACACAGAATTCATCTGATATTAATATATACATCTTGGTAGCCTATTTTTTATACACTTTTTCTGTTTGTCTCCAGGACTTAAAATTTTGTTCTGCATCATGGTTTTCAATGGTATGTAGTGACATCATAAAATGTCCTTTCAGTTCAGTTCAGTTGCTCAGTCATGTCTGACTCTTTGTGACCCCATGAGTTGCTGCACGCCAGGCCTCCCTGTCCATCACCATCTCCCGGAGTTCACTCAGACTCACGTCCATCGAGTTGGTGATACCATCCAGCCATCTCATCCTCTGTTGTCTCCTTCTCCTCCTGCCCCCAATCCCTCCCAGCATCAGAGTCTTTTCCAGTGAGTCAGCTCTTCGCATGAGGTGGCCAAAGTACTGGAGTTTCAGCTTTAGCATCATTCCTTCCAAAGAAATCCCAGGGTTGATCTCCTTCAGAATGGACTGGTTGGATCTCCTTGCAATCCAAGGGACTCTCAAGAGTCTTCTCCAACACCACAGTTCAAAAGCATCAATTCTTTGGCGCTCAGCCTTCTTCACAGTCCAACTCTCACATCCATACCTGACCACAGGAAAAACCATAGCCTTGACTAGACGGACCTTAGTGGGCAAGACCATAGCATTGACTAGACGGACCTTAGTCGGCAAAGTAATATACTATCTAGGTTGGTCATAACTTTTCTTCCAAGGTAATCAGAGTAATGGTGGCTGAATAAATCCTGACTCTTCCAACATAATTTCTACAAAAATGTAGAAAAACAGGAACATAAAACCTACAACCTTGGTACAACTAGAAGGCAAATAATGTCTAAATTCACATTACCTCCAGGTGGAAAATTATTTCCAAGTCACTGTGTGTTGTTTCTTGACATCTATTGCAGATCTTTGTGGTGACTCAAGCATACATCTTTAGTCTTTCCCATTCTATTGTTTTCCTGTATTTCTTTGCATTGATTGCTGAGGAAGGCGTTCTTAACTCTCCTTGCTATTCTTTGGAACTCTACACTAAATGGATATATCTTTCCTTTTCTCCTTTGCTTTTCACTTCCCTTCTTTTCACAGCTATTTGTAAGGCCTCCTCAGACAACCATTTTGCGTTTTTGCATTTCTTTTTCTTGGGAATGGTCTTGATTCCTGTCTCCTGTATGGTGTCACAAACCTTCATCCATGGTTCATCAGGCACTCTATCAATCAGATCTATCTAGTCCCTTAAATCTATCTCTCACTTCCACTGTATAGTCATAAAGGATTTGATTTAGGTCATATCCAAATGGTTTAGTGGTTTTCTCCACTTTCTTCAATTTCAGTCTGAATTTGTCAATAAGCAGTTCATGATCTGAGCCACAGTCAGCTCCTGGTCTTGTTTTTGCTGACTGTATAGAGCTTTTTCATCTTTGGCTGTAAAGCATAGAACCAATCTGATTTCGGTGTCAACCATCTGGTGATGTGTGTAGAGTCTTCTCTTGTGTTGTTGGAAGAGGGTATTTGTTATGACCCATGTGTTCTCTTGGCAAACACTATTAGCCTTTGCCCTGCTTCATTCTGTATTCCAAGGTCAAATTTGCCTGTTACTCTAGATGTTTCTTGAATTTCTGCTTTTACATTCCAGTCCCCTATAATGAAAAGAACATCTTTTTGGGATGATAGTTCTAGAAGGTCTTATAGGTCTTCATAGAACTGTTCAACTTCAGCTTCATTGGCGTTTCTGGTTGGAGTATAGACTTTGATTACTGTGATATTGAATGGCTTGCCTTGGAAACAAACAGAGATCATTCTGTCATTTTTGAGATTGCTTCCAAGTACTGAATTTCGACTCGTTTTTGACTATGATGGTGACTCCATTTCTTCTAAGGGATTTCTGCCCACAGTAGTAGATATAATGGTCATCTGAGTTAAATTCACCCATTCCAGTCCATCTTAGTTCACTGATTCCTAGAATGTTGATGTTCACTCTTGTCATCTCCTGTTTGACCACTTCCAATTTGCCTTGATTCATGGACCTGACATTCCCGGTTCCTATGTAGTATCCTCTTTACAGCACCAAACCTTGCTTTTATCACCAGTCCCATCCACAACTGGGTCTTGTTTTTGCTTTGGCTCCATCCCTTCATTCTTTCTGCAGTTATTTCTCCATTGGTCTCCAGTAGCATATTGGGCACCTACCAACCTGGGGAGTTCATCTTTCAGTGTCCTGTCTCTTTGCCTTTTCAACTGTTCACGAGGTTCTCAAGACAAGAATACTGAAGTGGTTTGCCATTCCCTTCTCCAGTGGACCACATTCTGTCAGATCTCTCAACCGTGACCCGGTCATCTTAGGTGACCCCACATGGCATGGCTTAGTTTCACTGAGTTAGACATTTCATGCAAAGATGGGTACAATAAAAGACAGAAATGGTAGGGACCTAACAGAAGCAGAAGATATTAAGAAGAGGTGGCAAGAATACACAGAAGAACTGTACATAAAAGATCTTCACAACCCAGATAATCACAATGGTGTGATCACTCATCTAGAGCCAAATATCCTGGAATGTGAAGTCAAGTGAGCGTTAGGAAGCATCACTACGAACAAAGCTAGTGGAGGTGATGGAATACCAGTTGAATTCTTTCAAATCTTGAAAGATGATGCTGTGAAAGTGCTGCACTCAATATGTTAGCAAATTTGGAAAACTCAGCAGTGGCCACAGGACTGGAAAAGGTCTGCTTTGATTCCAATCCCAAAGAAAGGCAATGCCAAAGAATGCTCAAACTACTACACAGTTGCACTCTTCGCACACGCTCATAAAGTAATGCTTAAAATTCTCCAAGCTAGGCATCAGCAATACGTGAACTGTGATGTTCAAACTGGTTTTAGAAAAGGCAGAGGAACCAGAGATCAAATTGCCAACATCCTCTAGATCATGGAAAAAGCAAGAGAGTACCAGAAAAACACTTATTTTTGCTTCTTTGACTATGCTAAAGCCTTTGACTGTGTGGATCACAATAAACTGGAAAATTCCGAAAGAGATGGGAATACCAGACCACCTGACCTGCCCTTGAGAAACCAGTATGTAGGTCAAGAAGCAACAGTTAGAACTGGACATGGAACAACAGACTGGTTCCAAATTGGAAAAGGAATACGTCAAGGCTGTGTATTGTCATCCTGCTTATTTAACTTATGTGTAGAGTACATCATGAGAAAGCTGGGCTGTANGTGTATTCACACACAACACATATTTCCCTTTAAGGGAAGATTCTTTGAGCACAGACTGAAGTGTTATAATATTTTTTTATGAAAGACTTGGGTACCATCTTAGTGTCATTGCCATACTCACTGGTTTATTTGGGAAATGATTTCAAATAACTATGATGTTATAAGTTTCAAAAGGACACAGTTTCAAAAACAAGTCCCCATAGATGTGTCATATCTTATTTAAAAAACAGAAAAACATTACAGTTAATTCACGGTGCTGCTATTCTCTGAAAATGATATGTGACATGTGACCTAGCTTCATCTATTCAATATTTACAGAGATAATTCCATGTGCTGGAAAATGTGGTAAGAAGTTTTGATGTTAAATACCAAATGAGAATTTGTATGTAAAAGATAAGCCTTTTCCCCTTACCTTAAAGCAAACACAATTTGCTGTATCCTAATATAATTTCTAACATATTCAAATTGGCTGATAGTCTAACAATAATATTTTAAAACATCAAAATTAACTGATACCCCTCAAAATATTTAATGTGCATAAGAATTGCATTAGATAAATTTTAACACAGTAAACAGAGCTTTGTTGTAATAATTCTTTAACTTGTAGGACATATGATTATTCTCTTCTAGTTGCAGTACAAGTTTATTTGTTATTTGTTTACATGTCAATTTTCACCCCTAAAATTCAGGTGAGTTGCAACTATTCAAACACTAGGAAATAAAGGAAATGGCAACCCACTCCAGTGTTCTTGCCTGGAGAATCCCAGGGACGGGGGAGACTGGTGGGCTNTCACCTCATGCGAAGAGCTGACTCTTTTGAAAAGACCTTGATGCTGGGAAAAATTGAGGGCAGGAGGAGAAGGGGACGACAGAGGATGAGATGGTTGGATGGCATTACCGACTCGATGGACATGGATGTAGGTGAAGTGAACTCTAGGAGTTGGTGATGGACAGAAAGTCCTGGCATGCTGCTCTTCCTGGGGTTGCCAAGAGTTGGACACGACTGAGTGACTGAACTGAACTGAAGCATACATCAGGAAAAAGTATGTGGATAAAGAGAAGAGGAGACCTTGTAGCTGTCTTAAGACTGATTTGAAATCACTACCAAAAAGAGGAATTCTAACTAAGTCCCAAAATTCTGGAAAATACTCATTGTAGATCAGAATTGACCACAGGTAAAGAAAGGACTAAAAATATATGCCCAAGCAAGTCTGTAGTCTTTAAAAAGCAGCTGTTTCAGGGAAAAGAGGGCAAAAAGGAAGGCAGAGGTACTTTTTGGAAAATGTTAGGGAAATGGAAATGAAAAGAAGATACACACACACACACAGACACACACAGACACACACACACATCCTTCAGGACAAAAGAATATGCAAAGGGATTTTAATTAAAAGACACAAAACTCTTTTCCCCACTGCCAGCACTCCCCACAAAAGCCTTTCTTTAAAGAGACCATACTTAACTGTTTTAAAAGGAGAGGTGCTCTTGAACTAAGAATATTTTCGATCACTACCCACTAACGGCTGCTAATTCTTCCTGTAGAAATTCAATGATGCAGGCAATCTTCTATATCAATTCAGTTCAGTTCAGTCGCTCAGTTTCGTCCAACTCTTTGTGACCCCATGGACTGTAGCATGCCAGGCTTCCCTGTCCATCACCAACTCCCAGATCCTTCTCAAATTCATGTCTATCCAGTCGGTGATGCCATCCAACCATCTCATCCTCTGTCGTCCCCTTCTCCTCCCACCTTCAGTCTTTCCCAGCATCAAAGTCTTTTCCAACGAGTCAGTTCTTTGGATCAGGTGGCCAAAGTATTGGAGTTTCAGCATCAGTCTTTCCAATGAATATTTATGCAGAACTCTCAAGAGTCTTCTCCAGCACCACAGTTCAAAAGCATCATTTCTTCAGCGCTCAGCTTTCTTTATAGTCCAACTCTCACATCCATGCATGACTATTGGAAAACCCATAACTTTAACTGGATGGACCTTTGTTGGCAAAGTAATGTCTCTGCTTTTTAATATGCAGTCTAGGTTGGTCATAGTTTTTCTTCCAAAGAGCAAGCGTCTTTTAATTTCATTGCTGCAGTCATCATCTGCAGTGATTTGGAGCCCCTAAAAATAAAGTCTCTCACTGCTTCCAGTGGTTCCCCATCTATTTGCCATGAAGTGATGGGACCAGATGCCATGATCTTAGTTTTCTGAATGTTGAGTTTTAAACCAACTGTTTCACTCTCTCATCTTTTACTTTCATCTCCTATATAAACTGTTATAAAGAAAACAAAATGATTTTTATAGCTATTCATGTGACAAGATTGTTCCCCATACAGTGAAGCAATGGGGAAAAAAAACTGCTAATGACTATCCATGCTGAAATAAATTTCCTTAAACAAGTATTTAGGAATGTTACAGACAAAAATCAAGGTTCAGAATTTTGAATACTAAGAATAGAAATGGATTTTTTAAAGAAAACATGGATGAAGCAAAGTGATTAAGCTGATTAAGTCAATTGAAAGAAAAAAAAAGATAAAATAATGTTAATGGCTAAATTACAAAGTGGCCAAGGAATATATACTCAAATGAATCTTTAATATTAATTGAAGGCAGGCAGGAACAGGTAAATGAATGAAAATAAGTAATGTCAAAGGGTTTGAGAGAAAATGATTGAAAGGGAGATAAAGAAGATCCAACTTATGTATAAAAGAAAAAAAAAGAAACCATAGAACTGATATATAATTAAAGTTTTCATAAATAAGATTCCAAGGATTAGGTTGGAGAAGGCAGTGGCACCTTACTCAGTACTCCTGCCTGGAAAATCCCATGGATGGAGGAGCCCGGTAGGCTGAAGTCCATGGGGTCGCTAAGAGTCTGACACGACTGAACGACTTGACTTTCACTTTTCACTTTCATGCATTGGAGAAGGAAATGCCAACTCACTCCAGTGTTCTTGCCTGGAGAATCCCTGGAACGAGGGAGCCTGGTGGGCTGCCGTCTATGGAGTCACACAGAGTCGGACACGACCGAAGTGACTTAGCAGTAGCCACAAGGATTAGATGGACTTGGGGAGGTCAACTTTGATACATATCCTACTGTTAATAGGATGTTGTTTTGGTAGTTGAATGAACTTTATTTTTCATTCTGCTAATGACTTTATCTTTGTAAAATTAATCTGATTACTAAAGATTCATTAGTTTTTTTTTTAGTTCCAGGAATTTATTTGTAGCAATTTTTTACATGGACAATCATGTCATCTATGAATAAAGACAATTTTATTTTCTTCTAATTTGTTTACATTTCCTTTCTATCCTTCTTTCTTTTTTTCTCTTATTTTTTTATTGGAGTGTAATTGCTTTCAAAAGTTAATATTCTTTGTATAACCAAGTGAATTAACTATATGTTTACATAGAGCCACTCCCTTTTGAAACTCCCCCCCAACCCCGCCCCATCCCACCCCTCTGGGTCATCACACAGCACCAAGCTGAGCTCCCTTTTCTATATAGCAACTTCCAACTACTTCCCTGTTTTACAGATGGTAGTGTATATATGTCAGTGCTACTCTCCACATTCATCCCACCCTTCCCTACATATCCATTCTCTTCTCTACATCTCCATAGATTTTAAGATAAAGAAAAAAATCATCAGAGCTTCTGGTTTAAAACAAAAGCAAATTTTTAAGTACAGAGAATTAGACTGGCATCAAATTTTGCAAAACCAAGATACAAAGGAAAACAACAGACCAGCATTTTCAGTCAATGCAGGGGAAAGCATCTGAAGGTAGGATTTCATTTGCAGTTATGCTGTATTCAAATACAAAGATGTTTCAAGTTAATCCTACCAGAGCTCAGGTACTTCTCTACTCAAGAGCTATTATTTTGCAGTCTAGTAGGAGATAAGCTCCATACAGGTGAGAGATGCCTGAGGAAATAAGGAAAAAGATCCTTGACCAACATTTAATATACTTAACTTTAGATATAAGCCTAAAGCAACAATGGGGGCAAGGGTGGAAGAATAATGTGTTATATATTATTTATTATATATTGCTTTGGTTTGAAAAAAACAAATAATGCAGCTGAGACATGGTAAGAAAGAAAAGGGAAACAGGAAAGTAGAACAAGAGTACTGGTAATTATTTACACAGTAGGTGGGAGGTAAAAAATACCACTAAGATTTGACACAGCAAATAGTGTGGGATTAAACGTGAAAACTGAGACTAAGGGCATTTACAAAAGTTGTAACTAAAAAGATAACCACTAGAACAAAAATACTAATCTTCATTGAATTTTTCCTCAAAGAAGCAAAGAAAACACATCATTTAGAGAAAATAACAGGAAATATACCTAATACATATAAATATTAATATTAAAGTACTAAAATATCAATGAAATCTCTATTAGTCACATCAAGAAATGTGAATGGGCCTAACTTTATTTAAAGGAAAAACATTTTCATTTAGTTCACAAGGTCCAAATATAGGCAGGAGACACAATGGAATCTTTCTTCTTTTTTTGTTTTTGATAAATATTTTTTATTTATTTAAATTGATCTTCAAATGTTAAACCAACTTTTTTTTTTGGTATCCCCCTTTTTTAATATAAATTTATTTATTTTAATTGGAGGCTAATTACTGTCAGTTGAGTGTGTGCGCCTTGGTTCTGTCTCATCCACAACAAAGATTTGGAGGGATGGACATTAAAGCCCTCGGCGCGTCACAGCTCTTGGATCTTGGACAAAGATGTGAGATGAAAAATACCAAGTTGAAAACATGCATTAAAAGGAGGCAAGCAAAAAACATTATATTCTATATATACATTTATATAAAGTCATATATTTGTGTATTTGTATTTTAAGGACTTTTAAAAAAGATTAAATAATGATAAGAAATTTTCTTTTTTTTTTTTAAGGAGAGAGAAGGAAATAGAAAGATGTGATGTGAAGAGTGTTCCACAGAGAGGGGAAATAGCCAAGTTCCTAAGACAGGGAGTAGTAGCTGGTGGTTAAGAAAAACCCACACACTGTACACACCAGTACAGCATAATGTGTCTGTGTGTGAGAGAGAGATGAAATAAGGTCACATAGTTTGAAGCCAGGTCGTTTGTTTCCTTAATGAGTTTGACTATTACTTTCAGTGCAGTACTCCTACTTAAACATTTTGACTTATGATTCAAATATATCAGTCTGTCAGGTATGTGGCCAATAAACTGTAGAGTGCAATAGGTAAAGCAGGAAATCTAATAAGGTGATTCTATAAATAATTCACATGAGATACCATGTTACTTAACCTAGTGTGGTATAGTGGTGTAGATAGAAGTGGATTTATTTGGGATATGTTTTAGAGGTGGAGCTAACACAGTTTATTGAAGGACTAGGTAGAGACCTTTGTGATTGGAGAGATGAAGGATAACTCTTAGATATTTGCTTTTGTTTGAATGGATGACAGTGCCATTTGCTGAACTGGAGGAGACTGTAGAAAGAGCATATTTGTTACTTTTAAAATTATGAAGCTGGATAGCTGGATGCAATTACCTGGAAGGATTGTGAGGGTAAAGAGAAGGGATCCTTGATCTAAAGCTCACAGGCACTTCAATGTGTAAAGGTTGAGCAGAGGAAGACGATATAGCTCTAAAGGCTGAGAGGAAGAAGTCATTCAAGTAAGAGGAAAACTAGGACAGTGTGGTGCCATAAACAGTTGGAAAAGAAAGTGTTTGAAGATTGAGAACATGGTCAAATTTGTCAAACGAGATATATGGTAAGATAAAAAAAAGTGATCATTGACTTCAATCACATAAATTGAAGGTCAGTGTGATGATATTGGCAAGTCTTAGCAGAATATGAGGACTGGAAGTCTGATTGCAGTAGGATGGGGAGAGAATAGGTGGTGAGAAATTAGAGGCGATAACTATAGACATTTCTTTCAAATATTTTTATTCTGAAGTAGAGCAGAAAGAAGGGCAAGAAGAAGGGGTAGTGACTGGAAAGGCAGTGTAAAATCAAAGAAGATGCTCAAGCATAAGTTTATGGCCTTTGATCTGACAGAGAAGAAGGAAACCATGATGAAGGAGGAGAGTGCAGCATCTGGAAAAGACTAGGAACAGAGATGTCAGTAATATCAGCAGAGAAGGATGAGTGTGGAAACGTACAGATGAAGCAGTTGGACAGATAGATTCAGTGATAGGAAGTGAGACGGTTGCTACTTGCTTCTGTTTTCTCAGTGGTTTGAAGCAGAGTGGCTCAGATGGTAAAGCATCTGCCTACAATGCGGGAGACCCGGGTTTGATCCCTGGGTCAGAAAGATCCCTTGGAGAAGGCAATGGCACCCCACTCCAGTACTCTTGCCTAGAGAAACCCATGGATGGAGGAGCCTGGTGGGCTACAGTCCATGGGGTCGCAAAGAGTCGGACACGATTGAGTGACTTCACTTCACTTATCAGTGGAGAGTGGATTTGAGGGAGAGAAGATAGGAAGTATCTCCACCTGGAGAATGGGCTTTGTTGTCATTCAGTCGCTCAGTCCTGTCTCACTCTTCCTGGCTCCATGGTCTGCAACATGCCAGGCTTCCCTGTCCTTCACCATCTCCCAGAGCTTGCTCAAAGTCACGTCCATTGAGTGGATGATGCCATCCAGCCATCTCATCTTCTGTCACCCCTTCTCCTCCTGCCTTCACTCTTTCCCAGCATCAGGGTCTTTTCTAATGAGTCAGATTTTCACATCAGGTGGCCAAAGTATTGTAGTTTTAACTTCACCATCAGTCCTTCCAGTGAACACCCAGGACTGATCTCCTTTAGAATGGACTGGTTGGATCTCCTTGCAGTCCAAGGGACTCTCAAGAGTCTTCTCCAACACCACAGTTCAAAAGCATCAATTCTTGAGCGCTCAGCTTTATGGTCCAACTCTCACATCCATAAATGACCACTGGAAAAACCGTAGCTTTGACTAGATGGACCTTTGTTGGTAAAGTAATTTCTCTGTTTTTTAATATGTTGTCTAGGTTGGTAATAGCTTTTCTTCCAAGAGTTGCAGGAAGAGGGACCCCTTCCAGGGTCCGAAACTTGGCTCTTGTCTAACATTTGGAAATGAATTGTCCGAGGAGACACATGTGCTGACAAAGCAAGAGATTTTATTGGGAAAGGGCACCCAATAAAAGGTGGAGAGCAGGAGGATAAAGGAACCCAGGAGAACTACTCTGGCTCGTAGTCTCGGGTTTTTTGTTGATGGGATTAGTTTCCGGGTGGTCTTTGGCCAATCATTCTAATTCAGAGTCTTTCCTGGTGGCGCACACATCGCTCAGCCAAGATGGATGCTAGCGAGAGGGATTCTGGGAAGTGGATGGACATGCGGTGTCTCCTTTAGACCTTTCCCAAACTCTTCCGGTTGGCGTTGGCTTATTAGTTCCATATTCCTTATCAGGATCTCCTGTCATAAAACAACTTGTGCAAATGGTTACTATGGTGCCTGGCCAGGGTGGGTGGTTTCAATCAGTGTGCTTCCCCTAACACAAGGAGCATGCGTCTTTTAATTTTATGGCTGCAGTCACCATCTGCAGTAATTTTGGAGCCCAAGAAAATAAAGATTGCCACTGTTTCCATTGTTTCCCCATCTATTTGCCATGAAGTGATGGAACTGGATCTTCGTTTTCTAAATGATCTTGCTTCACTAATGTGAAGCCATGATCTTAGTTTTCTGAATGTTGAGTTTTAAGCCAACTTTTTCACTCTCCTCTTTCAGTTTCTTCAGGAGGCTCTTTTGTTCCTCTTTGCTTTCTATAAGGGAGCTGTTATCTGCATATCTGAGGTTATTGATATTTCTCCGTATGTAGAGTACATCATGTGCAGTGCTGGGCTGGATGAAGCACAAGTTGGAATCAAGATTGTCGGGAATAAGGAGTTCATTATCTGAGCCCCTGTCAACTCCCAGTCTTGTTTTTGCTAACTGTACAGAGCTTCTCCATCTTTGGCTACAAAGAATATAATCAATCTGATTTCGGTATTGACCATCTATCTGGTGATGTCCATGTGTAGAGTCTTCTCTTGTGTTGTTGGATGAGGGTGTTCACTATGACCAGTGCTTTCTCTTGATAAATTCTGTTAGCCTTTGCCCTGCTTTCTTTTGTTCTCCAACCCCAAATTTGCCTGTTACTCCAGGTTTCTCTTGACTTTCTGCTTTTGCGTTCCAGTCCCCTATGATGAAAAGGATATCTTTTGTGGATGTTAGTTCTAGAAGGTCTTGTAGGTCATCATAGGGCCGTTCAGCTTCTTCAGTATTAGTGGTTGGGACATAGTCTTGGATTGCTGTGATATTGAATGGTTTGCCTTGGAAACAGACATCATTCTGTCATTTTTGAGATTTCACCCAAACACTCCATTTTGGACTCTTTTGTTGACTATGATGGCTACTCCATTTCTTCTAAGGGATTCTTGTCTATAGTAGTAGATATAATGATCATCTGAATTAAATTCCCCCATTCTGGTCCATAAAGTTCACTGATTCCTAAAATGTTGATATTCACTTTTACCATCTCCTGTTTGACCACTTCCAATTTACCTTGATTCGTGGACCTAATATTCCATGTTCCTATGCAATGTGCTTTACAACACTGAACTTTACTTTTACCACCAGACACATCCACAACTGGGTGTTGTCTCTACTTTGACTCAGACTCTGTTCCTTCTGGAACTATTTTTTTGCTCTTCTCCAGTAGCATATTGGTCACCTGACAATGTGGGTAGTTCGTCTTTCAATGTTTTATCTTTCTTTTCATACTATTCTTGGGGTTCTCAAGACAAGAATGCTGTAGTGGTTTGACATCCCCTTCTCCAGTGGACCACGTTTTGGCAGAGCTCTTCACTCTTACCCATGTGTCTTGGGTGGCCCTATACTGCATGGCTCATACTTTCATTGAGTTAGACAGACTGTGATCCAAGTGATCAGTTTGGTTAGTTTTCTGTGATTCATTCTATCTGCTGCGGGGTCAGGTGCACTCTATATAACAGCCCTGGTTGCCAGTGACATGCTGGCATAAGTCCTTTTGAAGGAGGTGGCCATTATGCCATTATCCCTACCATAGTTTGGCCTGAGGCCAAACTACAGGGAGGGAATACAGCCCCACCCATCAGCAGAAAATTGGATTAAAGATTTATTGAACATGGCCCCGCCCATCAGAGCAAGATCCAGTTTGCACAATAGCCAGTACCACCCATCAGGAAGCTTGCACAAGCCTCTTGTCTATCAGAATGGGCTAATGGGACAAATAAGCTAAGTTATAATGTCAGGCAATGTTAAGTGTTAGTTAAGATGTATGGTCATCAGTTTAGAAAAACAAGGAGGATGTGGATTTGAGTGTGCATGCACATTTATGTTCCCAGTAATTGTCAGCCACTTGCATGAAGATAAAGGAATAAATGGGCAAAGAATTGGACACCACTGAGAGACTTTGACTTGCTCACGCAGAAAGAGATATGACACTTATCAGTGCATGGGGACGAATGACTTCGAGGTCCCCACAAGGAGAGTTTGAAAAGTGAAAGTCTCTCAGTTGTGTCCGACTTTTGCGACCCCATGGACTGTACAGTACATGAAATTCTCTAGGCCAGAATACTGGAGTGGGTAGCCTCTCACTTTTCTGGAAATCTTCCCAACCCAGGGATTAAACCCAGGTCTCCCTCACTGCAAATAGATTGAGCTTCAAAACACTGGGGGTTTTTAGAGAAGAAAGGAAAATTGAGGAGAGAACGGGAAGCAAAAAAGGACATATCTTCCAGACCCTTGAGTACAGGACATGTAGTATTTGAAAAGAAACAAATTAGTCTCTATTTGAGAGGGCTTCAGGTGAGAGGTTTCAGTTAGAGAAATATTCAAGGAAGACTTTGGGGACATTGAGGAATTTGCTGATCTAGACTGTGAATTTTCATGGGTGAAATAGAAGGTATTGGAAAGGAGAGGAAGGATAATTTAGATTAGTGGATGTATTTTGTTGTTTAGGAATTAAAGTCTGAGTAATGATGGATTCCCTGATGGCTCAAATCCAGTGCAATGCAGTAGATACAGGAGATGCGGTTTGATTCCTGGGTCGGGAAGATCCTCTGGAGAAAGGGAATGGAGCCACTCCAATATTCTTGCCTAAAAAATCCCTAGTCAGAGGTGCCTGGCAGGCTATAGTCCATGGGGTTGCAAACGGCTGGACACGAGCAACTAAGCACACACACACGATGGATTACTTGAAGTAGGACTTGGACTTTCTAATGCGTTTTGAAGCTGGATGGTAAGAGGCCACTAGTTAGCTGTTTCCTTCTCTGGTACTTTGCCCAGAGTCACAACCAAGGATAAAGGAAGCCTCCTCAGGAGACTACTCTGTCAAGCCCTTGGAGGTACAAAATATATGTAGAATTGCAGTCCTTTGGCAAACTGGGGAAAGAAACTCATGGAGTATGAAGCTAGGAAGTTTTTTCACCTTTGAAATCAGACTCATTATTAAAAGAGAACTCATCTTCAGGTAGCCTATATTCCAGTACTACTAATAACTTTTAATAAAAATACACTTTTTTAAATTTTCTAGGTCACTTTTACAAAGAGAAAGTTTGGATTAATGAAGAAAGCCTATGAACTTAGTGTGCTCTGTGACTGTGAAATAGCACTCATCATTTTCAACAGCTCTAACAAACTGTTTCAGTATGCCAGCACTGATATGGACAAGGTTCTTCTCAAGTACACGGAATATAATGAACCTCACGAAAGCAGAACCAACTCGGATATTGTTGAGGTAACAAATACATCTAGTGATGCCTGAATTGCAGCTAGTAATTAAATTAGATCACTTTTTATAGCCAAAACATACATCTATTATGTTTTTTCTCTGAATTGTTTCTTAGAAGGATCTAACTAGGTGATGACCCATTTATAAGCATATCCTAATCACCAAGAAAAATAACCAAGGCTGATATAGTATGTACATCAATATAATCTAACATTTCATCTATGATTACTTTTTATATGAGTTTTAGAATTAATCTTATAAGAAACTGTATCACTTTGGACAGTATGAAGTTAGTTTTTTATGTCTTAATTATTTCATTACCTCAGTGACTAACCACAATTTTAAACACTAATGAAATGGAAGAAATTACTCTGTTTTGTTTATAGTCCTTTAGTTGTGGGAGGAAGATGGTCCCATTTTTTTTTTTTTTAATTTCTTTTCCTTCGATATCTCATTGTTCTACCAACCTATTTAGTGAAAATAAAAGGAGATGTTTAGAATGATTTTAGTTCATTCAGAGAGTATTTTATGATAAAACCTTAAAAGAGAGAATCAATATGCTTTTCCCTTTAATTCTTTCCTGTTATAAAAATAACCAAAAGGGAAGAAATGTAGTCCCAACTTAGGTTTTATTTCAGAAATTGAAATTAAGATACTTTATTATGTAGGGATCTAATTTATTTGCCTCCACACATTGTTATAGTTCTGAAAATGCATTTTAAATATCTCCCATGTTTTTCTGCCTTAACCATTCCTTTTGGACAGTAATTGAGTCTAACTGCCAAAAAAAAATCTACCTTTATCAGAAAAAAAATCCTTATTTATTTTTTAAATAATCAGTTGCTTAAAATGGAAAGTAATAGTCTGATTACAGTTACAGTTCATCTGTTGCTTGATGTGCCCACTGTTTATTTGTGTCACTGTTCTATTCAGTGTCTGTGAAGCTTTTGATCTTGCTTTTGCTGATCACTTAAATTACACGGTTACATCTTTAACTGAACTCCTTAGCACAGTTATGTTTTTATCAGTTATAAATTATTTATATCATTTAGCTTTTATGGTAAATCTTATTACTTATGTGCAATATAAACTAGTAGACTCTTGTTACATATCAGAATGCATTTTGAATCATAATTTTATAAATTAGGGGATATTGATTTGAATAAACTTCATAAGAGACTTTGTAACTGGATTTCTTTGAAACAGAACGTATCCCTGGTGTTTAGTTTAAAATGACATCTTATTTTAAAAAACTCACTGTCTTACCAAAAGCTCCACTACCTTAAATCAAAGAAAAAGAGTTGACCTTAATAAACAAATAGATATTCAGACTAGTTTCATTATGGAAGGCAACCACCTCCTTGACCCTAACTACTCTGCTTTTTCATTGCAGCAGTTTTTGTTCTTGGGCCCTGGAAGTTGATTTGCACACCCTAAAGCTTACTTCCTTAGAGAATATGAAGAATATAGGGCGATTTAATCCTCACAGAATTTTCAAATTACCTGAGTCTTCATCTCTGTTGTGGTCAGCAATGAGTGTAAGAGAGTAAATCCCAATCATTTTTTAGCACCCCTCCTATATTATAGTTTGCTTCAGTATGAAGGAAAATATTTGCAGCTCAATTATCAATTGGCATTTTGATGATTTATTTTTTAATTGAATTTCTTAGACATAAGCAAACATGGATTTTACCAGTAGCTCTTTTTGAAGCTCTGAATTATATAAATACAAGACACATGAATAAAAGACAGAAGACACATTGAATTATAAGGGATTTAATTTGTTGCGAAAGGATAAAATTATAAAACCTAATGCACCTTTCTTGTATGTCAGTGTCTTACTGAGTTAATATTCATAAAACTGGATGATTACCATTGTAAGACAGTCTTTCTTCCACATATAAAGATGATATGCAACTATATCCTCACTAGTAGTGCATACAAACTTGAGTTCTTTTTACTGGTTGTAGTGATGACTTTATTGTTATGAACCAGACTAAGTTAATAGGATAAGAGTAATGACAAATGCTTATACAGAGCTTCCTATGGGCCACGTTCTAAGTGCTTTACAAATATCTTAAGTATATTTTTAGAATATCATTTTAAGTATATTTTCCTTTTACATATAGTTTCGTTTCAAACAGTTACAGTAATTGGAAGCAAACATTTAGACTTGTGTCTGTTTATTTAACAAACATTTTTGAGGAACTCCTGTGTGCCAGGGACTCCACAAAGTGATTTTTAGATTTCAAAATCAAGCCACAATACTGTTCTTTTCCTACCTGTAGTTCTGTAAACCACTGAAATATACTTTTACCAACTGAAGATTTTATATTAAACTTCTGACAAATTGGTTCTGGACTCTTTGGCTATCTCATGTGGCTGAGTACATCAGCAATAAATAGAGTCATGAACAGCTACAAGTGATCTACTTTAGACTGTTTCCTTATGTAGTATGAACAACAGTGAAACTGAAAACTTCATGAACAACTTTCATAAGGCCTCTAACCTGAACTCACCCATTTCCTGTTGCATATGATAGTTTTTAAAATTAGCAGGATTTTACTTTCCCCCATATTACTAAAATATTCTTTGACAGAATCTTGAATATGTTAAAATGGAGTCTTGTGTGCATGTATTTCTATTCTATTGGATCCAACACACAGGCCCTTTTGGCGTGTACTGTGTAGAATAGAGGGATACATGCCCTATACTGTTGATCACATCTACATAGTCTATGAAATAAGGACACACATGAAATTAAATCTAATATGTTTTCTGGGAGCACTGTAGAATAAATACAATAAAGTAGAAGTAGTTGATATTTGAATATTGTGATGATAAACATAGGAGGACATAATACATTCATTTACCTTTCAATTTTTAACCACAGGTATTAGGAACACATATACAGAATGGTGTTTGTATCTTTGCTTTTCTTATTTCATATTAATTACATTTTAAAACTAGTGTCTTAAAATTTTAATCAGTTTTAACATTTTAATCATAGTTGATAAGAATTTTTTTCTTTATAGCTTATTAGAAATCAACAGCATTTATGTATTTTAAGTTGCATTTAGGTATTTTAAATTAAGGTTTGCACTGTTGAATATATATATCACCTATGATGTGGTACATTCTTTATTAAAAAATGAGTTTTACTACTTTATTACGTATAGTTCATTAGAAAACATCAAGGTATACATTATATCTTTTTATGTAAGCACACAAAAAAAGATGGCAGATTTTGTTTGGTCCTGTCAAAGATAGTAATTTAACCGAAGGTACAAAGAAAATGTATAACCCCCAAATCTTCTTTTCAGGTTATTGATTTAAAAATTTGTGAACTTTATTATGCAGTTTTATAAGAATATTAGATATATCCTAGAGTATTAGAAACTAGAAATGAAAATCACCAGTGTAATTAGTTGCCATCATTCATTCACATGTGTGTATAAATTGAATTTAAACTCAATAAAAGCCTAGACCATAGAATGGTACTGCATCAAAATAAAAATTATGCTAAAGGAATGAAGTGAAGTAGCAGCTGCTACACAATAAATGCCCAAGATGACTTTGTAATGACATATCTTTCACTTTGCAGTATTTGCAATAATATTTGAAATATTAGGTATTTCTCCGTGTAATATATTTAAAATAATGACTTGGTGGCATTGAACATTCAGTAAATAGTTAATGTGGTGATTCAGATCATTGTGCTACCATTTAAGCATGTAAATACAGAAGCCATGACCATTTGTCTTTCTTATTAATATCTTGTGAACCATTCCCAAATAGCAGTATTTTATTCATCACAGAATACTATAGTATTAAAAATTTTTTTTCACTTGCATTATATATTATTTGATCTTCATATCCAAGATAAGCTTTTTCAGAAGCAGAAATTGAGACCAGAGTTAAATGACTTGCCTAGAGTCATGTAGCAGTTTAATGGGAGAAGTGGGATTAGAACCTGGGTCTTTAACATTAACTCCTCCCTTTGTTCCCCAGTTTACCAGATTCATCGGAGCTCTGCAACATTTCACCATAAACAGATAAGATTTTATACATATACCAGTAATGTATTAACATGTGACAAACATGAGTAAGTTTTCCTCAATAATGAACAGAAAATTAGTGAGGTAATTACAATAAGAATAATATAAAACATTTATCAGTGTACTCATTATGACCTGGTACTCTTCCAAGGGCGTTTATTGATATTATTATCTTATTGATGAGATGGTTAGATAGCATCACCAACACAATGGACATAACTCCATTGAGCAAACTCCAGGAGATAGTGGAGGACAAAGGAGCTGGCACACTGCAGTCCATGGGGTCACAAAGAGTCAGACACAACTTAGTGACTTAACGACAACAACAAAATTATTTTATTGAATCCCTCTAATTGTCCCCATTTCACAGTTGAGAAAATTGAGGCACAGTGATGAATGAAGTAAAATGATGATAATTTGCATTCTGAAGGAAGAGAAAATCTACTTTTTGAGTCTTAATAGTTATTCCCTGCTTTAAAATTACAACAGAATTTGAAAATAATATAGAAAGGAGGATAGGGCATCAATATAAGATGCATTTATGAATTATTAAATAAAAACAGCTGGTAGCAAAAGTAATCATACCAGTGATTCATGCCGTTTAAAATCAGTGGTTCTTAAAGTGTGATGCGTTGATCAGAAGCATCAGGATTACCAGAGAACTTGTTAGAAAGCTTTGAGGTTCCAACTCAGACTCAGAACCTTTTGAAATGAGACCTGAGCGTCCTGGTATTAACTTGAATCAACTTGTCCTAAGTGCAGTGAGACTAAAAGCTTCAAGTTAACATGCAGTCTCTCGGCAGTGGTTTTCCAGCTTTTAAAATATTTTTATCTCTAAGACTTCCTTTGAAATAAGTTGTGAGCAAGCATGAGTCATAATTTTTAAGACCTTCTAAAGAGTAGTTCAAGATAGTATGCTGATATTGGTGTGAATTGCAAACTATTTTTAATGAGTGACCTTTTTAATTTAATTCTATATGATTATCAAGTGCTTCTTTGAATGTATTTAGGGGATCTGGTGGGGATGAGGAAAAAAGATAGATGACTTTTCTCTCCTGAGATCACCTAGCTACAGAACTGGAGGTGGGATTATGTTTAGGATTTCTGACAGTATTATTACATCCTCAAAAAGTCTTTTTGAGCCCATCAGTTTTTTTCTCCCCATATTACAGATGAGGAATGGAACAGACAGGGAGTGTTTAAGAGGCTTGCCTAATGTTTTACAGGGCTGCAGTGGAGCGGCAGGGAAAGGGAAAAAATAATGAAACATCTGAAGACAAGACAAAGCTTTCCTCCACCTCCAGCCCCCTGCCCTGCTCTTTTATTCTAACAGAGCCTGAAGCAGCAGGACGGTGATGCACAGGGTGAGGCCCCCAATCCTCACGGCCCTCCTCCGCCCACGTGTCCTGCGCCATCACCTCACGCAGCAGGCACCGTAGCTCCTGCAGTTTTGGTTTTACTATTTTCATTTTGCTATGTATTTGAATATTATTATTTATCATACAATTATTGGTTTTCATTTACGTGCTTTTTATAAGGAATTGCGCATCTCTGCGTTTGATTTTTATTTTCTTGAAGTCAGGTTTTTCTCCATCAGAGATTGATGTTACTGAAAAATGAACAGAAGTTCATGTCATGGGTGGAAAGGGTTGTGATATATATATATATATATATATACACATACATATCACTTCATAATACAGCTCACATTTATGTAATGTATTTCTTGTGATTATTGATAAATATCTTTGTATCCTTTTTATATCCCTGTGTGTCATGGGTTGAGTGTTTCAGTACTATGATGAGATAAATTGTTCTTTTTTCTCGGGAAGTTCTTCGATACATTGACCAGGTTTTTGACCAAGGAGGGAAGGAGGGTACAGAGAATTGGGAAAAGAGTGATCAGAAAAAGCTCCCTCTAGAGGTGACACCATCACCTGAGTCCTTTAAAGGGTAGGGTTGAAGAGAGAAAGGGGGTTAAGATCAGAAGAAAGGTAGGCTGGGAGGGATAGCTTATATGAAAAGTAGGAAGTGAAGCATAGCATGCTTATTTTACAAAGTTAAAAATCAGCTAAGAATAGCTATAGTGTAGTGTGAAGAGTTTGGAGAAGGAAATGGCAATCCACTCCAGTATTCTTGCCTGGAGAATCCCAGGGACAGAGGAGCCTAGTGGGCTGCCATCTATGGGGTCGCACAGAGTTGGACATGACTGAAGCAACTTAGCAGGAGCAGCAGCAGTGTGAAAAGTGGAGATAGCTAAAACGCAAGAAATAAACCAGATCCCAAATAGATGTATAATACCCTTGACTTCCTTCTGAAGATATGGGTGCCTGTTGAAAGAGCCTAATAAAGCTACCTGAGTTTTACTGAGTCTTGCACTTCCCAAGCTGTAAATTGTTAGAATTGCCTTATAATTTTTTTGAAAGGCATTGAAGAGAAGTGAAAAGGGTAAAATTATTGGATGTAATGCATTATTTCTTCATTTTTTAATTTATTGAACTGATGTTTATCATACTGTATATGAGACATTGTACTGGACACTAGGAATATGGTGATAACTGGACATGTATCTCTGTTTCCCTAATAGGATTATGTGCTGCTATTTTATTATCTTACCTCAGAAGTCCCTTTGTTGGATACATTTCAGTATGGATTCAAGGCACTTAGAATTCTAAGATACAGATGTTTATGACCAAATATTAACCATTCAGCATATAAACATTATATTACTATTAGAGCTAGAAGCCTATTTAGAGCACAAGATGTAGAGTGCTTACCATATTCAACAATGATATGGGTATGCCTGAAAAGCAAGATACATCTATAGTCTTAAGTGATATTTCAGTTCTTTTATATAAAGATAGCTAATACAGACATTCAATTAAAAAAAAACTGGCCATTCAGTTCATTTAAAATTAAGATGATAACTATATATTTATTGGTGCACAAGTAACTGTGCTTTTGTCGTGTTGAAATTTGCCATTTGATATTGGAATACGTTCTTAAATATGGTTTTGTTATATATCATTTTAATACACATTTCTTTATTTTATTTTGTTTTTTTACTAATGACTTATTTCCTGTGTATTTTAGATTAGGCAAATGATGTTAGAAAAAAAGCAAAGTCAAGGAATTTTCTTATTTGAGTTCAAAATGGGTCATAAAGCAGTGGAGACCACTCACAACATCAGCAATGCATTTGGCCCAGGAACTGCTGACGAACATACAGTGCAGTGGTGGTTAAAGAAGTGTTGCAAAAGAGACAGTAGCTTTAAAGATGAGGAGCATAGTGGCCAGCCACTGAAAGTTGGCGATGACCACTTGAGAGGATCATAGGAAAAGTTACCTAAGAACTCAGTGTCGACCATTTTACTGTCGTTTGGCATTTGAAACAAATTAGAAAGGTGAAAAAGCTCAATAAGTGGGTACCTCATGAGCTGATCGAAAAATTTTTAAAAATGGTTGTTTTGAAATGTCATCTTATTCTGTGCAACAACAGTGAACCATTTCTCAGTTGGATTGTGAGGTGTGATGGAAAGTGTATTTTATATGACAACCAGTGATGACTAGTTCAGTGGTTGGACTGAGAAGAAGCTCCAAAACACTTCCCAAAGCCAAAGTTGCACCAGAAAAGGTCATGGTCACTATTTGGTGGTCTGCTGCCCACGTGATCCACTACACCTTTCTGAATCCCAGCAAAACCATTACATCTGAGAAGTACGCTCAGCAAATCAGGGGGAGCCACAGAAAACTGCAACACCTGCAGCTGGCATTGGCTAACAGAACGGCCCAGTTCTCCACAACAGCGCTCTACCACGCATTGCACAGCCAGCGCTTCAGAAGCTGAATGAATGGGAATACGAAGTCTTACCTCATCCACCGTATTCACCCTGACTTCTCGCCAGATGACTACCATTTCTTCAAGCATCTTGACAACTTTTTGTAGGGAAAACACTTCCACAACCAGCAGGAGGCAGAAGATGCTTTCCAAGAGTTCATTGAATCCCAAAGCACAGATTTTTATGTTACAGGAATAAGCAAACTTAATTCTCATTGGCAAAAATGTGTTGATTATAATGGTACCTATTTTGATTAATAAAGGTGTATTTGAGGCTAGTTATAATAATTTAAAATTCACAGTTCAAACCACAATTACGTTTGCACCAGCCTAATATTTTGAAGTTATTTTTGTTGTTCAGTCCTGAGAGGAACTCAGTTTTGGAGTCTATAGAGTCTAAAAAAAGCGAGAGATTTTCTTGGCATAGATAGTCATAACTGTATTTTTTAATTTACAATTGTGCAATCAGTGTTGTACCTATAAACAGTTCCAATGGTAGTGTAAACTGCTTATATAAACAATTTTGAATGATAGTATGCACATACATTATAATTATTTAGGTTTTTGTTTGAGGGGTTGATTCATACCTTTAATGTATGCTTTAATCCTTATATATCCTAAGGCACACTGGTATGTGATTATATTTATTTATTCAAGTAATATTTCTAGTAGTTATTATTTTAGTTCATTAGCACTAAAGTACCAGAAAGTAAACTTTTAATACTGTTTTGAAAATGTTAGTGAATAATGTTGGTAAATAAGCTATATGCTTGAGTCTTTGTGAATGTATGAATGCTTGATTATTCATATTGGAATATACCTCTTATAATTCAACAGAGAATCTTTTTCTGAAAGATTTTGCTTCTGTACAAATTTTCTTGCATATTACTGGTTAGTTATTTTGTGGCAATTTCTGGACTTGACTTATTTCTAGAATCTGTCTTAACCTCAAAAATATTTATGTTCTATGAAGAAAACTTGGAAATATCAACTAGTATTTGTACAGAAATTTAAAATTTTTGCTTGCTTCTTTATGCCACCAGTGTTCATAAAAAATTATCTCATAGTATTAAGTAATTAGAATATTGTTATTGCTGTTTTCCACATTTGTATAGCTCATTAAGTTTTTAAAAATTGCTCTGTTACTTTGAAGAGTGAAACCTACCAATTATGTTCCGTAGGACAGTGGAAAGTAAGAGTTTAGGTGGATATTTAGCTGTTTTGTGAAAAGTGATATTAGAATTCTCAAATCCTATCATTTGATATTTTTCTTAATAACAGTTCAGATATAATTAGTATTATAACTAGCCTTTCTTGGATATATTAGTTACTGAATGACTTTGGGTATGCACATAGAAAAAAATCAATATCTGTTTCACATGATACACAGAATTTCTGTTGAATAGAGAGTTTGTGTAGCGGAATAATAAAGGAAAAACAAATTGGGTATAGTTGATGGAACGTCTTGTATTCTAGGCTGTGACATTTGACATTTGTCCTGTGGTCATTGGAGAGTTAAAGGTATTTAAAAGTCTTAAGTGGTCAAATAATTGTAAGAATGATAAGCTGGAAACAGATAATTAACTTTTAAAAAGAAGTTTATAGAAATAGACTGTTAACCTCATCTCTTAATTAAGATAGATTTTTAGCTATGTTGAGATTTATATGATGCTATTCCACTTGGTTTGAAAGAGGAAGTAGCCTTAAATTGGGGATTTAGGCTGTGTTCTAATTCACACATTGTAAGTTGGATTTATCCCAGGAATGCAGGGTTGACTTAACAGAGTATCCTATTATTATGGACTGAAAGTTTTAATATGTCCATGCTACATGAACAATCCATATAGAGTCAAGGAAATGCCAGTCAAGATCCCAACGAATTAATTTTTTCAAGAATTCAAAAACTGATCCTTAAATATAGAGGGAAATTAAGGGGATAAGAAGATACTCTGGAGAATAGCAAGATGAGAAGCTTTGTATTACAATATATTGAGACTAATGTTATAGCTATAGTAATGTGGCATTGGCGCAGATACTAAATAAATCAGTGAAGTAATAGCTCAGAAACAGAACCATGCACATAATGTGGTATTGCACGTCAAAGGGGGAAGAAGCAACTCTTTAAGCAGTGATGTTGGGACATTGGATACATATATATGGGGGAACTGTGAGATTGAACCTACCTTGTATCTTACACAAAATTGACATCCTGAAATATTATTGACCTAAATGTGAAAGGCAAAATTGTAACACTTCTGGGATATAATGCAGGAGAATATCTTCATGATTTTGAGGTAGGGAAGGAATTCTTGTACAAGACATAAACATTACTACCATAAAGGATAATTGTAAAGGAAAAATGAATAAGTTTAATTTTATTAAGAACCTGTATTCATCCACAGACAAGTGTTAAACATGTCACAGAATAGGAAAGGATTTTTCAACAGTACATAAAAGTGGCAGAGAACATACATTGATTACAAGTAAAAGAATGACTGTAAAGCGATAAGAAAAAGACAACTCAATAGAAAATTGGCAAAGTCCTGGAACACTTGGCACCTCACAAAAAAGAAAATGCAAATGGCTAGTAATTTTGAAATGTGCTTCATTTTCTTGGTAATGAAGGGAAAGCAAATTAAATCTTCATTGCAGATAGAACACATTGATACAACTACTTTAAAAAATTGTTCAGCATTATCTAGTGTGATGATATCATTTTATGAACTAACATTTCTGCTCTTAAGAATATACCCTGGAGAAGTGTGTGCAGATACACAGTAAACTATGTATGCAAAAATGTGCGTAGCTCCGTTTTCATAATAGCTAATAGGTTGAAGCAACTTCAGTGTCTATCTGTAATAGAATGGATAACAAGTTTTCTCCCACATAATATAGTACAGTATTCAATAAAAATGTTCAAGCTGTAACTACCTGCAACCCCAAATGTCCAGTGTATTGAAGGAGAACAGACAAAATAATACAGTGCGTATATTCCATTTATATAATATTTAGAAATATGTGCATCCTCAGTCACTAAGTCATGTCCGACTGTTTGCAACCCCGTGGACTGTAGCTCACCAGGCTCCTCTGTCCATAGGATTCTCCAGGCAAGAATACTGCAGTGGGGTGCCATTCCCTTCTCCAGTGGATCTTCCCGACCCAGGGATTCAGTCCGTGTCTCCTGCATTGGCAGACAGCTTCTTTACCAGTGAGCCACTGGGGAAGCCAGTTATAGTTTGAGGCGTATATATCGTAAACCTATGATAACAGTACAGGAAGTTGACACAACAGACTTAGGATAGTATTACTATGGAGGAGAGAGGGGAGGGTTATGTGACTGAAGGAGATACACACGGTCTGGTTCTGGTGTATTTCTTGACCTGATTAGAATTACTGTTGTTCACTTTGTAATTGTTGAATTTTATATAAATTTTGATGCACCGTCTGTTGGTGGTGGTTTAGTCACTAAATCGTGTCCGACTCTTGGCAACTCCATGTTCTACAGCCTGCCAACCTCCTCTGTCCATGGAATTCTCCAGGCAAGAATACTGGAGTGGGTTGCCATTTCCTTCTCCAGGGGATCTTCCTGACCCAGGAATCAAACACAGGTCTCCTGCACTGTAGGCAGATTCTTTTACCGACTGAGCTACGACAGAAGCCCTTTTATGTATTATGTCCAGTTTTTAAAAAACGTTTTTGTTTTCAAAGTGTCTGGGAAGAATAAGTATCTTTCAGAATTGGAAACAATTATTAAAAATGGAAGAAAGGAGAACTTTTCACATTAAAAAAAGTTCTAAAATCTAATTTAAGTTCCTTGGGACTTAAGACATCTTTCCATAATTTTAAGCACTCATATATTCTTTATGCTAGAGGTGACAAATTGTCCGTTCAGCCAGTGTTTATGGACTTGCTTAGTTGTTTCACTGAAATGTGATTTAAGGTGGTTGATAATATTGTGGATTGGTATAATTGATGAGCTTATCATGCATTTTAAAACTATGTGTATATACCTTTTGAGTACTTTTAATTCCCTAGTTTCACTTCTAGGTGCTATGATTATTACTACTTTGGAATGGAATTTGATAGTTACCATTATAAAATTGAGTGTGTGTCAAAGAATATTTTTAATTCTTGGTTGGTGGTAGTTAAAAATACAGTCTTATCTGACATAGGCTCTGTTAAACAGGCAGTACAGACTCCTGAATCCAAATTTCATTATCATCTAAAAATTCCAGAAAATACCAGTCCTCTGGAATTTTTATCAGTTTTTATTTCAGACTCCACATGACTGAAATGTTTATTTAAATATATTTACAATGAACATATCCTGAGTCCTAGATTTCTTCATTCTGTGAACAAACACCAAAGGTTATAGTGTGTATATGTGTATTAGGGCATATATATTTTATATATATCTGCATTGTGTATATAATTTCCATGGAGAATAAATATTATTTTTATTATGTCTGAAATTTTAAATACTATTTTTTGCTGATGAAAGAATATAAGCAAAAGGAAACCTATTTAAAATTAGCTGCCTCTGCCTAATTTATAATCCTTTTTTGAAATATGTTTCTGTTTATTGTGTTTTAAAAAAAACCTGAGATATCCAGAAAAAAGTCTAAAACAGCATTGTTCTTGCCTCCTCAGGTTTCTTTTTCCTGGTTTCTATCTCCTTTTTACTCTTCCCTTATTCTTGCTGTCTTCAGTTTCACCAACAGATTTAGTAATGTAAACCAGAAAGTGACAAGCAAATGTTCAGGGCCAGCCAAACAGTGTTTTATATACCCAGAATTCTAAAAGTGTTTCTTTGAACTTGAAAGATGCGGTTGTGAATACTTTATAAGTAGAACAGTAGAACATGTGACTTTAAAGATCTTTGTTGGTGTATATACTGTTATTTGAGTCAGCTTTTCCAAGTTTGGGATCTTTTCTGGTCTCAGTTATGGAGGCATTAGCCAGACTTGCTTAGGAGACTTAGATGACTTAGGTAAGGAGACTACTAACTAATGACTCAAAGAATTGTGACAGTTTTTTCATCAAGGTTCTTTGATTATAAAGAATAGGAATTCACTTGAAGTGACTCTAATTAAAGAAGAATTTATTGGAAAAATATAGGCAGATGGCATCCAAGTCTGAAAGGAATACCTGGTTTCCTTAAGGCCTGAAGAGGAACTCTGTCTGAAAGTTTCCATAGTCCCTCATCTCTGCCACCATGGCTAATGTGCAAGACGACTCTCCTGAAGGCACAACTGATGGTCTTCATGTAAAACTAATTGATGTTCTAGGTTCTTATACAACTAGCCATTTTTGTAACCAGAACATAATTCCCAAATTTTAAAGAAACATTTATGATACTGTCTTGCTGATGCTTTCTCAGTAGTATAAAAGATTTAATGAACTATGGACCTTTGACTCAGTGCTAACATAATTTTTTAAACAAGGTTGATCCTCTGTAGATGACATGGAGTTAAGAAAAGTATGACTTTTGATTTTTAGACCCCTTGGTTTAGTCTTCACCCTTCTTTGTTCAACATAAGATCCAAAATAAGAACTTTGGGCTGATAGTTGATTATAGCTAAATGTACACTTAAAATGAGAGGTCTTCTTGCATACCAGTTCTAATTTTTCGTATCCAAAAGCCCACTGGAGAGTATCCTAGAAGCTTTCAGAGTTTAGATTGTTATTAGTTGAACTTGC
Source organism: Neotragus pygmaeus (assembly GCA_006410875.1). Lineage (NCBI taxonomy): Eukaryota > Metazoa > Chordata > Mammalia > Artiodactyla > Bovidae > Neotragus > Neotragus pygmaeus. Next base: position 753,857 of record SJYV01021010.1, on the reverse strand, counting down.
ATATGAAATTATAGTTATAAAATTGTATTTTTGTGATTCAAATGCAGTCAGCTGTCAACAATTTATGTGGATCGACCTAGTATAAATTAATGTCTCTGAATTGCCTTATATTATTTGCTTAAATATAACAAATTTATAACTTTATGTTTTAGAAAACATCTGAAGTAACATCACATCATCCTGGTCTCTCCTTTGCTATGTGTTTTTTTTAATTGTGCAGGTATTAATAAATATATATTTCATGTGTGTGTGGCACCTTGTTTGTCTAGACTCTGAAAATGTAAAGCAGTCTAGACTTCAGTCTTTGAAAGTTCATACATTAGTTGAATACAGAAAATATGCAGAAAATAAGTAAATACAATGTTGCATATGTTACATGAATGCTCTAAAGAGTAAGTGCTCTTAGAATTTCAGCATATGAAGCAGTGGGGAAAGAAGGTTTCATGGAAAAATGCAGTTCAAACTAGGCCACAGTGAGCTATAAGATAGTCATACAGGTAAGAAAGAAGACAGGGTTTCAGGCAAATGGGGTAATATCAGTGAGGGATTTTTATGACTGTAAGGAGGACAATAAAATTTTGACTACTCTAGCTGGGTCAGAAGTTTCAGGGAGCATAAAAATGGGAAAGGAAAAAAAGGCTTTTAGGTAACTTGCAGTCAGGCTAAGGAATTTTGATTTTGTACTTCCACGTTTGTTATTTCAGGAGGGATGTAAGATTTAAAAAGCTGCTGCTGTTCAGGGAGAAAATAATAGAAATTATATTTTATCCCAAGATTTGTTTGTTATTGTTTTAGAAAATTGACAGTCATTCATGCTTATAATTTTTTCAGTATATGCATATATTGGGGGCTGTGCATGAAATATGTTTACAGGTGGGGTGGGATAATCTAAAAAGTTGAGAGAGTACTGCTTTTAGATCACCGAGAGCCATCCAGTATTTAAAACAAGGGTGACAAATACAAAGTGATATGGAAGAGAACTGAATCTGTAACAAGTTATGGGACAAATTAGAAGAAAGAGAAGTGAAGGAAGGCATAATAAGAGTCCAGGTATAAAGCAGCACAGGCCTGCATGAGTATAGTGGCAGTAGAAATGGAATAATATATCTACAAAATTTGGAATTCCATGTTAATGTGGGGAGAGAGCAAAGTGAACAGCAGGATTGCTTGCTGTGTTGACTAGAAATAGCTAAGTCCAAAGAGGAGATCTATTGATCCTTGATAAAAGATAAGAAGTTCCATGTTGATTAAATTGAAATAGTGATATTAGCCAAATATCCAAATGAAAATGTGCATTTGTCACTTGGGTGTATAGTTCTTCAAAGTTTCAGAATAGATTTGGAAGAATGTATAAAATCATTACTCTCATCCAACTATAAAGTGAGCTTCAAGGTACTCTTCATTTCAACAAAACTGATTTAATTAATAACAAAACTGAGAAGAAAATATCCTCTTGTAAGTTTAATTTGGGCATATCCTGTTTGGAAAGTTTAGATATGTTATAGGGATTCCTTCTCCCTGGAAATGCTTATAGGCAAAACACTGCCTACTCTTTCCCCAGTAGCTTGAATTTTACTTTGGCCCTCGTAAGCTTCAGATGGAGAAGGAACCTTGTTTCGAGAGAGTCTGTGGTTTGCACTTTTAGATGATTACGCTCTTAATACTGTAGTATGAATAATAATTTCATTTATGAATTGTCACAAAAATTAAGAATTATTCTCCTTAATTTCTTGAATAAGAGGACTGAAATCTGATAATCCTTCTCTGATCATAATTATCTTAATTGTTGATACCATAATAAATTAATACAGATCATTAATTAGATAATCAAATATTTAAAAAATTCTTAACAGCACATTGTTTTTTCTTTTAAAAATCACTACTCAGTCCAGTACTAAGTTCTAAAAAGAGCAGACTCTTTCCCCTGCATTTGGATCTGCTGTGAATCATGAGTCAAGGGTGATTTCACTCTTAGAACTGTTAAACAGGTGGTTTTGTTTCTTCTCCAGAAAAAGGTAAAATCATGACTCTCAGCTATATAATCAACATGTCAAGAGTTTAACTTACTAATTTCTGAGGGAGCACAAAACATGTTGCAACTGGTTAAAGGTAAATCCAAAGATAAAGCCAAAGACAAGTGCATAAGCCCATCTAGAAGCTTTTCAGGTGGTTCACACAGTGAAGAATCTGCCTGCAATGCAGGGGACCCAGATTCAGCCCCTGGGCTGGGAAGATCCCCTGGAGAAGGGAGTGGCTACCCACTCCAGTATTCTTGCCTGGAGAATTCCACTAGAGAGAGGAGTCTGGTGGGCTGCAGTCCATGGAGTCTCAGAGTTGAATGTGACTGAGTGAATAACACTCTCACTCATCAAGAAGGCAAAATGAATTTTCTTCATAGATGCAAAACTGACCTCTTCCTCATTGAGAAAAGAGATCAGTTGAGACCTCCTGCAGACAGAATCTATTTGTATGTCTATAAACAGTAATTATTTGTATTACTCTCAGCTTTCTACAAATAAACTTCTGTTTCTGCAGAGTTGTAAAAGATCTCAAAGACCAGCACAAACCGCAATGAATCAGATAACCTGGAAGGATGTGTCCTAATGAATGCATTGCTTTAAATTAAGGACACTTAGCAATTATTTTTTCATCCATTTAAGAAATTTTTACAGTCTGTCTTTATGTAACGAGTATTGAAGGTAAATGTTATCTAAGGATATTCATTATTTAAAACCTACGTAAAATTTCCCAACATCACTAAAAGAAAAGCTATTAAAATCGTAAGAGTTTAACTTTGTTGTGACAAGTAGAAAGTTTGTTTTTTTAAAGGTGTTTAACTGACACTCCAAAAATAAAATGTCTGTCTTCTGTAGAAACGGACTGATAAAATTTGTAGGTACACTAATTTTACAATTTCATGTAAATAATGTTTCTAGTTAGACCCTTTAGATATATTTGGAACACTGATATAAAGACACAGAACAGATTGTATCAAGACAGCTTAAATTGATTAATAATTTAATTTTTCATCATCCATTGATCCCTTTAGCAATTCATAATCTATATTTCAGAATACAGTCGTTTAAGAAAAGCAAATAGAATACATTAACTTAAGTGATGTATGCCCCTGAAAATATCAAATTATTCTGGCACAATAGAGTCTTCCCCTTAAGTTTTGCCATAATGATCTGGAAAACTGTCAATCACATGTACAAGAATGAAATACTTTTAAAATCTTCTTACTTAAGAATGTGGAACATTATTATCATCAGTAATAACTATAGAGAGTACACAGTGCTAATATTTTTGAATGTTCCCACTTAAAAGCAGACTCTCCCCTTAATGGTGCCCTTTCAGGTTGTATTTTCCAAGTGTTTTTATTGAGGCTAGTTTGCATCATTTAAGAAAGCTGAAGCTAGCCTGTTTCTTATATGTCTCGCCTGGCCTTGTTAATAGATACCAGCATTCCACTTGTTAGTACCAGTGACACAGGAGAAACTTAATATTATGCTATGGTGTATTGATAAAGAAGACAGAAAAAGTCTTTTTATGGTAGTTGGATCCTCAAAACAACTCTTCATGTTCTAGTGATAAAACCCAAGTTGGATATCCAGCAGAGGTACATAAGCTTATCTGTAGAGCTGATACAACCTCTTGAATTCTTTCACCATGACAGGAACCCCATCTAAAGTGAAGGCTTGCAGAGCTGGAGATACCAGAACACTTTTCTTCCTCATTAGTACAAGTAGGGTTAACCCTACTTTTCTAGGATAAAAGTGTGTGATTATTAAACAAAGGCCATATTCTTTTTCTTCTGTAATTTGAAAATGTTCAGAGAGACACACTTGGGAGATTGTTGTTACTAGAAGAGCAAGACTGAATTACCTAGCCTTAAGGTATAGGAACATGAAGGGAAAGTATCTGGAGATTTCAGGGTAGAATAAATCAACTTCGTGATAAAATCTGTATATAGGCATATACTGTATTTGTTCTGTTTCTATAGCTGTGTTGGTTATAAGAGTTCATTTTGTTCCGGTATTCTCAGTATTAACATATTCATTGCTTATAGCAAGTTGCAGAGCTTTGACAGGCAGAACTTGCTACCACGAATGGGGCAGAATTTATCTTCACCTTTTAAGTTATAAACAACAGGACTTTTTATGACTAAGTATACATAAAAGTTCAGTGATTACTTAAACCCACATATATAACTTAGAGCCTTGAGGCCAATTTTGGAGAAATAGGTGTGGTGTATGCTGCCTCACACGCTAGTAAAGCAAAGCTCAAAATTCTCCAAGCCAGGCTTCAGCAATAAGTGAACCGTGAACTCCCTGATATTCAAGCTGGTTTTAGAAAAGGCAGAGGAACCAGAGATCAAATTGCCAACGTCCGCTGGATCATGGAAAAAGCAAGAGAGTTCCAGAAAAGCATCTATTTCTGCTTTATTGACTATGCCAAAGCCTTTGACTGTGTGGATCACAATANAAGGCTATGGTTTTTCCTGTGGTCATGTACGGATGTGAGAGTTGGACTGTGAAGAAGGCTGAGCACCAAAGAATTGATGCTTTTGAACTGTGGTGTTGGAGAAGATTCTTGAGAGTCCCTTGGAGATCTCCCTAAGGAGATCAGGCCTGGGATTTCTTTGGAAGGACTGATGCTAAAACTGAAACTCCAGTCCTTTGGCCACCTCATGCAGAGTTGACTCATTGGAAAAGACTCTGATGCTGGGAAGGATTGGAGGCAGGAGGAGAAGGGGACGAGGATGAAGGGAAGAGGATGAGATGGCTGGATGGCATCACTGACTCGATGGGCAAGAGTTTGAGTGAACTCCAGGAGTTGGTGATGGTATGCTGCAGTTCATGGGGTCGCAAAGAGTTGGTGATGGCATGCTGCAGTTCATGGGGTCGCAAAGAGTTGCACACGACTGAGTGACTGAACTGAACTGATGCTGTCTGCTCATGTTTAATGATGTGTTGTGGTGGAAGTTTGAGGCATTATAGTGGGATTCCCAGTGCATGCCAAGAAATTTGAGCAGTTAACATAGATATCCCAATAATTACTTCTGATTCTTTAAGCAACAAATTGAATAAAGTAAAATTTAAAAATAGACCAGATAAATTTTTTAAAAATTCTCATATCTTAATGTATTTTGTGTTTATATTTTACTACTTTCAAGAAAAGAATTTAAATAGCATTCACAGTTATTATAAATCATGTTTGAAAGGATACCAAGATCCATTATTATGAATTAATTTAAAATATGCCTTAAGTTAACATAAATAATCATTTGCAGTACAAATGCATTCATCTAGTGTTAGTCTATTGTTCAAACATTTCTTAGGCTAAGTTGATATGCCTACTTGGAAAATTTTAACATCTGAACGTTTCTCTGTGGTTGGCTTGAAAATCAGCAAATCTAAAAGCTATCTAAGTTGTAAAAATCTACTTTAAAAAAATTCTACTTTATAATAAGACCAATGAGGATTTTTTTTTTAATTTAGACATTCTAGAAGTAAATTAATATTCTGTAGATTATTAAGCCCTAGTCTTTTAACTAAACAAGTCATTTTGTGGTGATTTTAATTAGAAAAATGCAATATGAAAAAAAACACTGTTCCCTATATTTTTATCCTAAAGTAAGAAAACAGAAAAATAATATGGTCCAGGACATTCAAGAAAATTCTCCAGAAAGGCAATTCAGTGGATTAAATTAATCCATGAGGGAGTTCTATAGAAAGAGCTAGCAAAGGGTGGGAAAGATCATGCTGAATTAGTTTTTATCACAAAATTTAAAGATTTGTGAAGTCAGTAATATGTACATTCTATGGAGGAAAGAGTCATTGCTGTTGTACATAAATAGGTATTTGAGTTTTTATGCTTCAGAGTTATGTAGGAAAATCAGTGTGCGTGCATGCTAAGTTGCTTCAGTCGTGTCCAACTCTTTGTGACCACATGGGCTGTAGAACTCCAGGTTCCTCTGTCCATTGATCTTCCAGGGAAGAATACGTGAAAGTGAAAGTTGCTCAGTCCTGTTCGTCTCTTTGTGACCCCATTCTCCAGGCCAGAGTACTGAAGCTTTTCCCTTCTCCAGGGGATCTTCCCAACCCAGGGATTGAATCCAGGTCTCCCCCATTGCAGGTGGATTTGTTACCAGCTGAGCCGCAAGGGAAGCCCAAGAAGGGAAGCCCACTGGAGTGGGTAGCCTATCCTTTCTCCAGCTGATCTTCCTGACCCAGGAATTGAACCAGGGTCTCCTGCATTGCAGGCAGATTCTTTACCAATGGAGCTATAAGGGAAGCCCTAAGAATACTGGAGTGTGTTGCTATTTCCTCATCCAGGGGAATCTTCCTAACCCAGGGATCGAACCCACATCTGTTATATCTCCTGTATTGGCAGGAAAATCATAGCATTTAAGAACAAATTAGGGATGAAATTATTGGGATATCGTGTGTATTCTTTCTGGTGAGTGGGATAAACTCTCAGGCAAAAAGGAATGTCAGTAGATGAAGTTGCTGAAATGTTCATTTCATAAAGATGGTGCAATAACTTCTCAAAGTATCATCTTGATATATTTATATTTTGGGATCTCATACTCATTGATCCTGTCAGACATGTTGATCAGCCTGTAATCACATTTAGTTTGTAATTATCACAACAGTGAGTAATTTCATATTCTCCAGGAAGTTTGGAAAGGAAGAATCCAAATATGGAAATACTCCTTTTCTCTTAATGTACAAAGGGAACATAATTTTGCTTATGATAAGGATTACCTTATTTGAAGAATTACAGTACACTTGTGATCATTTAAAACCATTTCAGTGGCTCTTGTATTACTCAGTTCATTCAGTCTGTGCTCTCTTACTTAATTTTTACAAAAAAGACTCATGGCAAGTTAGTATCATTTGTGTGTGAATTTTCCAATTGTATTTCAGACTTTAAGAAAAAAAGGCCTTAATGGTTGTGAGAGCCCTGATGCTGACGATTACTTTGAGCACAGTCCACTCTCGGAGGACAGATTCAGCAAACTAAATGAAGATAGTGATTTTATTTTCAAACGAGGCCCTGTAAGTACTTTTACTTTACCTCTACTTTTTATTTGTTGATCCTTTTTGTTAACTTCATTATTTAGGCTCTGAACAAGAAGGAACACAGAGGGTGCGACAGCCCAGACCCTGATACTTCCTATGTGCTAACTCCACATACAGAAGAAAAATATAAAAAAATTAATGAGGAATTTGATAATATGATGCGGAATCATAAAATCGCAGTGAGTACTAAAGTATGGTTTGTGCTTTTATCTTGTGCATGAAGAGACTGACAACACCTCTTGTTGTTTGTTTTCACAGTGGATGATGACAGCAGTAAGTTGGAGGGAGAGGGGAGGTATTAATTTCTTTTGAATTTATAGAACTTGAAGATAAAATTGCGGAAATCTTAACAGTAGTACATCTTCAGTGTCTTAAATGTAGACGTGAAGAGAAAACATCCTAATCTGGGCTCTGCTCCTATCTCCTTACTTTTGAATAGGGCATCTAAACATCCTAGATTCCAATTTCCTTATCTGTAAAGTGAATGAATTGGCTCACATAATTTTTTAAGGTCCCTTCCACATTTAAATTCCCATGATTTTAAGTATAAGGATGCATTTGAGACTTCCCTCTCCCTCTCATAACTTTTAAAATATTATATGGACTTTAGATTTTGAGACTATAAAATATAAAATGGCTAGATTTTATTATGTAATTTGATGCTTGAAAATTGTTTTTAATTATTTTACATAGTTGCTATAATGGTAGCTTACTCTTTGACTCTTTGACTCTTTGTTTGGCGACAGTATCTCCAAATTCCTATTCTTTTCTTGCACTGTCAGTGTTAAGGAAGAGTGCCTTGACTTGATTTTAATTTAAGGAAACAGTGTTCTTAAAGTGGTTGCAAAACAAATAGTTACTTAAAAAATTTTCCATGCTCACATATCTAATGGTAAAACTGTGCTCTTTTGATAGTTCAAAGAGTTCTCACTGAAGCTCCATTGGCAAGAGTTGCTTAAGACAGTTATTCTTGATCTAATTTTTCTAACACTATATGTATGTGTTGTAGTCTTCATGAAAAAATTGGTGCCACTGCTATTTATTTCACTACCAGAGTTAATTCTCTTAAAACTATGCCCTAAAGTATGTATTATGGATTATTTCTTCAAAATAGTCTGATGCTATAAGAAGCCCATGGACAACAGATTTAAGGAGATATTTTTGTGGTAATACCCTTCTTAAGAAACATAACAGAAAAAGTTTCCTTTTGACCTCATGGATGTTGGTGACCTTGTAGATAACATTAAGCTGCAAAAACATTGTATAAATAAAATTGCTTTATCTTTAAAAAATTTTTATCATGTGTCTGTTGTTTTATATCTTTTAATGAGTTATAATTTTCTCCCTGAAATAAACTATCGAATAAAGTACTTAGTTATTTATACTCTTTCAACTTTGAATTAGTAGTATTACCTTAATTTGGAAACCACTGTTTTAAAATGTAGGGAGAGGAAAGTTTTTTATTTTCTCTCAAATTATAAAGAGGATTGTTATATTTATCATGGTTAACAAGTATAAGTGGCCTATGGAGGAAATGAAAGAGGAAAATAGAAAATACTGTTTTTAAGGGACCATAGTAAATTTTGGAGGGAAATAAAATAACATAACTTATAATTTAATCTTTATACATTTAAAGATAACTTGTCAGTAGTTAATTTTGCTTAATTTTTTTTTTGCGTTTTTATTACACTCGTTGCATTGTGTTATATATACATATATAAAATTTGGCTTTTTTTTTTTTTTTTTTTTTTGTTTTATCCATTAAGGTTAGTGAATTAAATCAGACCAGGGCAGATTTGATGTATGAAGTTTGTAATACGTGTACATCCTTTCTCTCTCTTGTTACATTTGGAATCTCCCAACTGAAGTGTAATATTACTAAACTGATTTGCATGTATATAAATGCTAATTTATGCTTTCTTGGTAACAATGATGTGTTTATTATGTTTTAAGTTGGATAGCACATCTTTAATAGCAGGTTCTGGCCTTTCATGTTCATCTCTATGAATATTTGAAATATATAATGTACATATTAGCATATATGTATTACTGTATAAAAATTGAAGTTGAAAATGTTCATGATAAACATTCTCATATAATTGTAAAGAAAGTAACTTAAACCTGNTTAATGAAGATGTGTATAAGAGACAGGTGTAATATTACTAAACTGATTTGCATGTATATAAATGCTAATTTATGCTTTCTTGGTAACAATGATGTGTTTATTATGTTTTAAGTTGGATAGCACATCTTTAATAGCAGGTTCTGGCCTTTCATGTTCATCTCTATGAATATTTGAAATATATAATGTACATATTAGCATATATGTATTACTGTATAAAAATTGAAGTTGAAAATGTTCATGATAAACATTCTCATATAATTGTAAAGAAAGTAACTTAAACCTGCAAATTTATTTTAAGAACTTACCTCCATCCTCTACTTTTAGTAACTAGTGTTACCTTACCAAATTAAAGTGCATAAGTTATTAAATTTAATTAGATGAAAATGAAACTAATTGTCTTCTCTTCCTTGTTCTTTATTTACAGCCCGGTCTGCCACCTCAGAATTTCTCAATGTCTGTCACAGTCCCTGTGACCAGCCCCAGTGCTTTGTCTTACACTAACCCGGGGAGTTCACTTGTGTCCCCGTCTTTGGCAGCCAGCTCTGCATTAGCAGATGCAAGCATGCTCTCTCCACCCCAAGCCACATTACATAGAAATGTATCCCCTGGAGCTCCTCAGAGACCACCAAGTACTGGCAGTGCAGGTATGTACTGACACTTATTCTTATGATTCTTTAGCTAAAAGAATGAAAAAATTAATTGCTAATATGAACAGTTTCTTATTCTGCTACTCTTAATGTTCTTGCTTTGATGAGCAAGAGTCACTACTACATAATTGCCCCCATTTTAAAGTTTTTTTTTTTTTGAAAGCCTGTGGCTCTAGCATTGTACAGGTATTGTGGAACAAATAGAGAGCCTGCCTATTTTGGAAAATAAGCTTTCCATATCATGGGGACACTATACCTAGACAGGCAGAAAATTTATTTAGGATATCATAAAGATTAAAAATTGATTGTGAGCCAGTTGTGTTAAAAAATAAATGGAGAAGTAGACTCACTTAGAATTAGAGCATTTTCTGCATCCCCCTCCTCCTGATTTGTTCATTGACTCAGAAATTTGAGGTGCATTTACTGCATCTCTGTGTATAATGCATTAATCTCCTGTCCCATTATTCCTAGATTTTATAGCGCTCATTAGCCCTGCCCCTATTCTTGTTAATATGTACTTATTTGGTATTGAGTCACAAGACGGCAGACATGTCCAGAGCTTGATAGATGCGTGCCTATATGTTTGACTACATCATAATGCCTAGTTCAGACCAGGCTAGTTTTTATTTTCGTGTTTTTTAGGAATGAAGTGAGGGTTACCTCTAGTCAGTTCAGTCTCATTCAGATAAGGAGAATCAATTCACATTCACTCCTTGCCCTCTCTCCTCTCTCTGTAATGTTGTTAGGTGGGATGTTGAGCACTTCAGACCTCACAGTGCCAAATGGAGCTGGAAGCAGCCCAGTGGGTGAGTGAATTCCTACTGCCTCACTTTGTTGGCATCTGTCTTATCTGGAATAAAAGGAATACTATCCCTCGAACAAGAGTTTCTTCCAAGTAAAGAGGAAAATATGGGGATAAATAACTAGACCATGTCACTTTATGATTTGTTTAGTTATTGCTTTCACTAATACTTAAGAGTTTTTGATACCCCTGTGTTATTCCTCATACCTTGGCCTTATGTTCACTTATTCATTCAATAAATATTTATTGAATGCCTCCTTCACATTGTTCTTTTCCAAAGACTAAATTGTCTTATTACAATTTTTACATTAAGACAGTTTCTTAAAGAGAAGCTTTCTGTGTCATCTGTCCCTACCAAGGTCAGACTGTTAGCAGACTGCTGTATTTTACAATTATGTGAAATGTTTTCAGGGAGATTGCCATAGGAAGAAATAGTGGGCCTCATTAAGAAGTGTCTCCAGAGGATCAGTTTTGATGGTCACATGTGGAGCATTTACATTTTGTCATGGTTGCTGCCAGATTGGCTCTTTTGCTTTGGAACCCCTCCCAAGATGACTCGCAGTTTAAAAATTTCGTAAATGTGTCTGCCCAGCCCTGAAATCCTGGTAAAGAAACATTATGATCTTAACATTACAGAAACATGACATATATGTCATAGAGTCACAGGAATAACTATTATTTTAGGTTACCATCAGATTTAGTTGTATTGGTCTCTTCGTGTATGATAATCCCAGTTATCTTCATTTTTATCTGAAAGCAAGGGAAGGAATTCCCTTCTGTTTTTAGATATTGTGTGATCAAAAAGACATCTGAAAAAGATCACTTATAGAAAAATTCCCTATTACATATGTTCAACCCACTTATTCCAAAAATGTGAGGAGCTGCTTCCCTTGTGACTCAGCTGGTATAGAATCTACCTGCAATGTGGAAGACCCAGGTTCCATCCCTGGGTTGGGAAGATCCCCTGGAGAACAGAAAGGCTACCCACTTCAGTATTCTGTCCTGGAGAATTCTATGGACTGTATAGTCCATGAGATCGCAAAGAGTCAGACATGACTGAGAAACTTCTACTTTTCAGCCTTAATAAAATTTTGATGATTGAATAACTTAATTTAAAATGATGAGAAAGAAAGAAACACATTATTTAATGAGAGTTACAAAACATATAATGACCTAAAGTAGGAATAAATGCCTAATTGTTTTTGCCTCTGTATTAATCTGCTCTAATGGACTCAATAGATAGGACCTGTTGTATGATCTTTTTTAACAGATAATTAAATGTGGAGAAATTCATAAAGGTCTTACCAATTATACATTAGGACTGCTATCCTTGTAACTGTATTTCCTAATATTTATAGTTTATTTCTTTTCAACTCTATCTTAGTTGTTTACATGCCCATGTACTCTTTTTATCAGAAAAGGCAATGGCACCCCACTCCAGTACTCTTGCCTGGCAAATCCCATGGATGGAGGAGCCTGGTAGGCTGNTAGTTTATTTCTTTTCAACTCTATCTTAGTTGTTTACATGCCCATGTACTCTTTTTATCAGAAAAGGCAATGGCACCCCACTCCAGTACTCTTGCCTGGCAAATCCCATGGATGGAGGAGCCTGGTAGGCTGCGGTCCACAGGGTCGCGAAGAGTTGGACACGACTGAACGGCTTCACTTTCACTTTTCACTTTCATGGATTGGGGAAGGAAATGGCAACCCACTCCGGTGTTCTTGCCTGGAGAATCCCAGGGGTGGGCGAGCCTAGTGGGCTGATGTCTGTGGGGTCACACAGAGCTGGACACGACTGAAGTGACTTAGCAGCAGCATACTGTTTTTATGTTGCCTTTTCCTATATGCTTTTATTCTCCTAACACTATGCATCTTGCTCTCCTCTCTACTTTCCAGCCTGCTTAAGGCTAGAATCAATAATTTCTATTTTGTTTAATATTAATTTGACTAGTTCTTAGTTTTAGTTCCAAAATTATTTTTATTTCATAACTATTTGAAGATTTCAAATGTGTTTTCCCTTTGCCTTTGTTTTTTCCTCTCATTCTTCTGGCTTGATAAACATTGTTCTCCTTCCTATCAAACAAGTCTTTTAATTCTCTTCTTGCTTTATTTTTGGTTTTTGTACTGTCCATACTTCCCTAAAGCTTTTTCTCTGTTGTTTCTTATCTGCTGTGCAACTATAAATCTAGACTTTGCTGCTCAGTTTTCTGTGTTCCATTTGATGATTTCAGACTCAGATTTTGTCATTGTGTTAATTTGACCTTTTACATACTATCTAATCCTGTTACTTTTATGACTTTTTTAAATTCATGTTTCTTAGACCCTCAGGTTTGGAGAGTCACATTAGTCACACTGTTCAAATCATGGCACGTCATCTCAGCATCTCTCAGTATGCTATTCACTTACCCTTTATACTTCTCCTCCACTCCTGTCCCCTTTCTCCTCCCCCACCCCCAGTCCCCAGTCATAGGCAACTGTTTTAATATGTTTAGTGCTAATAATGTTAATTAATCATGTTAATGATCATGATTAATGAACATGAATTTTTTTAAATTTAAGTGTTAAGATATTTTAACTGCTTAGTGAGTTACTTGAAAGTCTATTTGTTACTACACAATATACAATATAGCCTCAGTCTTATGACACATCAAGATTGAATGTCTTGATTCCTCACTTGTTCATACTCTTATATACCTATTTTACCTGTGCTAGGTGTATTTCTACTTGTTTGCTTTATATCCTAAATGATGTTTTTGTTGTAACTGCTTTTTAACATGTACCACCTTAGAATTCAGATTCAACTAAGTAGACACATTGCATCACTTAATTCAGATACCAAATGAAGTTATTATTTTTGTGTGGTACTTATAGCATACTTGTTTCTTGCTGTAAATTAACCCCCCCGCCCCAATAAATGGTCTCTCATAGGTATTGTAGAAGTATTGTTAGTTTTTGTGAAGAAGAGTCAGAAAATGTATTTTAGCCTATTTTCAGCAATGATGCCGTTTTGGTTTAGTAGTTTGGGAAAATAGTTTAAACTCATTTTTATCCCTGAAACCTTTTTTAATGTAAAGATTAAACATTTTAAATTCCCAGAGAAATTAAGAAGAAAATATATTAAAAATTGTGGATATGATTTCTCATCTACATTTTTCAAAGTATGTTTCTTGGAACTACATGAAAAGAATTACTTACCTATAGGAGTGGCAAACCTTGTACCAAGTAAAACTAAACAGGTTTCTTTGCTGTAGGACATGTCAGAGCCTTTACAATGCTAACCTGTTTAGCATTTTTACTAATGCTTTAAACTGTGGTTATTCAAAGTGATATTACAGTAGAACCCCCTCTTTTTTTTCCTAATGAAAAGTCATCTTGCAGGATTCAGTTCAGTTCAGTCACTCAGTCGTGTCCAACTCTTTGCAGCCCCAGGGACTGCAGCACACCAGGCTTCCCTGTCCATCACCAACTCCCAGAGCCTACTCAATATGATATCCATCCAGTCGGTGATGCCATCCAACCGTCTGATCCTGTCATCTCCTCCTCCTGCCTTCAATCTTTCCCAGCATCAGGGTCTTTTCCTATGAGTCACTTCTTCG
>SJYV01021010.1:681618-739499 GCA_006410875.1 Neotragus pygmaeus | reverse complement strand
TTTGCTTTTCGCCTCGCTTCTTTTCACAGCTATTTGTAAGGCCTCCCCAGACAGCCATTTTGCTTTTTTGCATTTCTTTTTCCTGGGGATGGTCTTGATCCCTGTCTCCTTTACAATGTCACGAACCTCATTCCATAGTTCATCAGACACTCTATCTATCAGATCTAGGCCCGTAAATCTATTTCTCACTTCCACTGTATAATCATAAGGGATTTGATTTAGGTCATACCTGACTGGTCTAGTGTTTTTCCCTACTTTCTTCAATTTAAGTCTGAATTTGGCAATAAAGAACTCATGATCTGAGCCACAGTCAGCTCCTGGTCTTGTTTTTGTTGACTAGCAGTGTTCTTCGGGGTTCTAGCAATGTTCTCTTTCTTCGTCTGCTAATTGTTTCATGGTTCATATGGTAAATCCTTGCTCCTCTAAATTTTTGTTTCATACTATTTTCTGTATATGTATTAAAAGTTTTAGAAATACACTTTGCTGTTAAAAATAATTATAATCATATGTTGAGATACTTAAATCTATAAGAGAATGTAACTGTATAGTAGTATACTATACAATTGTATAGTAGTTATACTATTAATTGTATTATATAATAGTTATACTATTAATTCTGAAATTTAGAGAGGAAAAAATTTCACACATTCACACTCACAAAGATTTGGCAGCCTTTTGAGTCAGCGTTACTGTCTGCATGTAGCAGCTGATTGGCAGCTTAATCTTAAAATCATGATGTGAGTCAGTATAAAGACAAGCCAACAACAGCCAAGGTCGGCAAAGTAGAAAGCTGTAAAGACTGTGGGTCTTCTATGTTGAGCTCTGAAGGCACTGAGCCTGCAGCCACTTTCTGAAGCCATCTTATGTGAGAGAATAGATTTTTTTCATTCTTAAGAGAAATAGGAAAGAGAGACACAGGCATAGAGAACAAATATGTGGATACCAAGGGGGAAGAGGTTTGGCTTGGCATAATACATATACTCTGCTGATACTGTGTATAAAATGGAACACTAATGAGAACATACTCTACAGCACAGGAACTCTACTTAATGTAGTGTGGTGACCTGAAAGGGAAGGAAATCTAAAAAGGAGGGAATTGTATGTGTAGCTGATTCATTTTGCTCTACAGTAGAAACTAACACATTGTAAAGCAACTAAAGTCCAAAAAAAATGTAAAAGAGAAGAAGATAAAGTACAAGCCACATCTAATATTTGATAAATGGATAAACATTTAATGTACTTAAATGTGCAATGCAGAAAAGAAACCCAACTAGTATTTTTAAAATTGAAAAGGATGTTCATTGTTGATAATAATCATAAATTCAAATAAAAATGAAACCAAAAATCCCCACTTAGTAATTGCCAACTATTGCCGCTTTTTATTGTGACATGGAAAGCTGATGAAGGTGGGTAAAGCTGATGATCTGTTATTCGTTTGTAGTATTGCAAATTAGTAACAGTTGTTTTGGAAAGTTATTGACAGGATATTTCAGTAGTCATAAAAACACCCATTTTCCTCTAAGATGTGTAAGAAATGTGTTAAGTTATCACATTTCTAAGAATCTCTCCTAAAGAAATCAATCAGATTATGCAAAGCTTCCTTGCAACTTTATTTCTAGTAGGGAATAACAGGAAAATATCAACATATTCAACATATGAAAATTAAGTAAATTAAAATTTTAAACTTAATTCCTTTTTAGTTGTGATTTTAAACTATGCCAAAAATATATACATGGAAAGGAGAAGAAACCTAAAATGATTATAATAGTTAGAATAGTGGGAATGTGGGTGTTCCCTCCTTTTTTTCTAGTTTTTGAACTTTGTTGTCCTTGTTGAGTCTCTGAGTCCTGTCCAACTGCAGCACACCACCCTTCCTTGTCTTTCACTATCTACCGGAGTTTGTTCAAACCCATGTCCATTGAGTCAGTGCTGCCATCCAACCATCTCATCATCTGTCACCCTCTTCTCCTATTGCCCTCAATCTTTCCCAGCATCAGGGTCTTTTCCAATGAGTCAACTGTTTGCATCAGGTAGCCAAAGTATTGGAGTTTCAGTATCAGCACCAGTCCTTTCAATCAATGTTCAGTGTTGATTTCCTTTAGAATTGATTGGTTTGATCTCCTTGCAGTCCAAGGCAGGACTCGCAAGAGTCTTCTCCAACACCACAATTAAAAAGCATCAGTTCCTTGGCACTCAGCCTTCTTTATGGTCCACCTGTACATAACTACTGGAAGAACCATAGCTTTAACTGTATGGACCTTTGTCAGCAAAGTGATATCTCTGCGTTTTAATATGTTGTTGTCTAGGTTTGTGATAGCTTTTCTTCAAAGGAACAAGCGTCTTTTAATTTCGTGACTGCAGTTACCATCCACAGTGATTTTGGAGCCCAAGAAAATAAAATTTTGTCATATCTATTTGCCATGAAGTGATGGGACCGGATGCCATCTTAGTTTTTTGAATGTTGAGTTTTAAGCAAACTTTTTCACTAGGCTCTTGAGTTCCTCTTCAGTTTCTGCCTTTAAAGTGGTATCTGCCTATCTGAGGTTGTTGATATTTCTCCCAGTAATCTTGATTCCAGCTTGTGAGTCTTCCAGCCCAGCATTTCACATGATGTACTCTGCATATAAGTTAAATAAGCAGGGTGACAAAATGCAGCCTTGACAATATGGTACCTCTTCAGTCATAAAATTATTATAGTAAATTAGAGCATTCATTTGTTTTTTTCTTATAAAATGATTTTGTAAGTATATTATATATGTTGTTGTCCAAATACAACCTGCTAGTTTTGCACATAAACTGTATACGTTTATCATGGAGGCAATCTGCTTATTGAGTATGGTTTACTAAGTAAATTTCTCTAGAGAGAATTTTCATTTAATACTTGGATAATGCTGTAATTCAGATGATTTGGGGAACTCTTTAACTTTGGGCCTACGTTCAAAATCACCAAAATCCAGCAATTTCATTTTTCTAAAACTTGTAGAGAAAGAAAAAAAAATATACTGGAGTAGAATGAACTTAGTGAGATCTTGGAATTGATTAGGGGGCAGGAGGAGAAGGGGACGACAGAAGATGAGATGGCTGGATAGCGTCACTGACTCGATGGACGTGAGTCTGAGTAAGCTCTGGGAGTTGGTGATGGACAGAGAGGCCTGGCGTGCTGCGATTCATGGGGTCGCAAAGAGTCGGATATGACTGAGTGACTGAACTGAACTGACCTGACCTGAAGGTAGTAAAGATTTGCATTACAGCAGAGGCAATGACACTTAAAAAGAAGAGACAGGTAAGGAGAAAAGGATTATCAAGAAAGACTAGCAAAGCTTGATAGCTCTATGAAAGTGAGAATGGGCAGGATAGAGGAAACAGTAGAATAGTCATTTAAAACAGGTTGAGTTTGAAATGACAGCAGCATATCTGGAGGAAACTTCCCACCACATGGTTGTGTGTAACCTGGAAATTAGGAGACACAAAGCAGAAATACAGATTTAAGAGTCATTTTGAGGCAGAGGTTGAAGCCACGGGGATACATGAAGTCTCTAAAAGAGAAGGAGAATGTAGCGTTTCAGGGACTGTGCACTCAGAAGAGGTTTAGAGGGAATACAGAAGAACCTGAATCTCATGATTTTCTGTTTTAGATCCTAAGTGTTTAATGGACAGAATCCATGTTCATCATATAGGAATTTTCATTGAATCAATTAAATAAGCCATCAGTGATTTAAAAACCCATGATCTTTTTAAATTTTAGAAACTTAATTTATTTATACAAATGACATAATTTTATAGACTTTAAATATATTTTCGTTTATTTACTTGTTTATTGAGTAATCTGCTGAAAGTTTGATTTTATGAAAAACTTGTCAACTGTGACAGAGTTAATTATTAACTTTGCTTTGGATGAATTTTTCAGAATCTTTGGAGATTTTCAAAATCCTTTCCATATCAGTTCAACCTTTCAGATAGATTCATAGTAATAAGCCTTAGAAGAATAGAATTAAGAACATGGGAGTGCTTTCCAGCCACTTCAGTGCAGTATTTCAGCTGATAAGATATTCTGAAGTAGGAGCCAGATTGATATAATTGAATGACTTGCCTTAGAACTATAGGACCATAATTAAGATTAGCTTTGTCAGCTTTCTAGAGGTATTAGCATGCAATGCTAAGCATTTTTGTCACAGTGGTATCAAGGCATAAGTTATCATAAAGCCTGAAAACACATTTTAATAAAAGTCACATTATATTGGATTTATTCATTTTGAGTCAGTACTTTATCCCTAAATTTGTAGGCTGTGACAAGATGAGTTATATACTTAAAGGTATATACTTCAAAAGTTTGTCCCAACAATATCTTATTTTTGATCATAAAAATGAACTGGAAGTAAGATGGCATACATTAGGTAGTATATCACTATACTCCACAAAATAACAAATGGTACATCTGTTTCAGTCTTGCAAATTACCAATTGCTTTTTACATCATCTTGTAATCATCCGCTGTAGACTCTGACTTCACACTCAGAAATATCATGCTTTTAGGTCCCCTTTCATTCTTGTAATTTGATTATCATGGGTACTGTATCTAACTGAAAAACATCATAGATTACTCATGGAAAAAGTATTTCTTGATAATGCATTTTTCCAAATTATACCTTTGCATCATTTTATAATGTATTTGAGAGGAAATACTGCTTTATTCTTCAGGTTTGAGTACAAATCAAGTAAATAAGAATCTTCTATATATTATCAGAGAAACTAAGAACACATATTCATACCTTTTTTTAAGAGAAATAGTTTTAATCTGTATTTATTTATTTGATGAGCATTTTATATCCAGTTGATTTGCTTAGCAGTTCAGTCAGTCAGCTGTATCTGACTCTTTGTGACCCCATGGACTGCAGCACGCCAAGATTCCCTGTCCATCACCAACTCCCAGAGCTTGCTCAAACTCATGTCCATCAAGTCATTGATGCCATCCAGCCATCTCATCCTCTGTTGTCCCCTTCTCTTCCTGCCTTCAGTCTTTCCCAGCATCAGGGTCTTTTCCATTGAGTCAGTTCTTCGCATCAGGTGGCCAAAGTATTGAAGTTTCAACCTCAGCATCTGTCCTTCTAATGAATATTCAGGACTGATTTCCTCTAGAATTGATCTCCTTTCAGTCCAAGGGACTCTCAAGGGTCTTCTCCAACACCACAGTTCAAAAGTGTTAATTCTTCAGTGCTCAGCTTTCTTAATGGTCCAACTCTCACATCCATCCATACATGACTAATGGAAAAACCATAGCTTTGACTAGATGGAACTTTGTAGGCAAAATAACGTTTCTGCTTTTTAATATGCTGTCTAGGTTGGTCATAGCTTTTCTTCCAAGGAGCAAGCATCTTAATTTCATGGCTACAGTAACCATCTGCAGTGTTTTTGAAGTCTCTCACTGTTTCCATTGTTTCCCCATCTGTTTACCATGAAGTGATGGGACCAGACGCCATGCTCTTAGTTTTCTGAATGTTGACTGTTAAGCTAGCTTTTTCACTCTCTTCTTTCACTTTCATCAAGAGGCTCTTTAACTCTTCTTCACTTTTTGCCGTAAGGGTGCTGTCATATGCATATCTGAGGTTATTGATATTTCTCCCGGCAATCTTGATTTCAGCTTGTGCTTCATCCAGCTTGGCATTTCACATGATATACTCGGCATATAAGTTAAATAAGCAGGGTGACAGTATGCAGCCCTGTTGTACTCCTGTCCCGATCTGAAACCAGTCTGTTATTCCATGTCCATTTCTAACTGTTGCTTCTTGATCTGCGTACAGATTTCTCAGGAGGCAGATAAGGTGATGTGGTATTCCCTTCTCTTAAAGAATTTTCCACAGTTTGTCACGATCCACACAGTCAAAGGCTTTTGCATAGTCAGTAAAGCAGAAGTAATGTTTTTCTGGAGCTCTCTTGCTTTTTTGTTTCTCCAGTGGATGTTGTCAATTTGATCTTTGGTTCCCCTGCCCTTTCTAAATCCAGCTTGAACATCTGGAAGTTCACAGTTAATGTACTGTTGAAGCCTACTTGGAGAATTTTGAGCATTACTTTGCTAGCATGTGAGATGAGTGCAATTGTGCAGTAGTTTGAACATNCTGAAATGTAAAGAGAAGAGTCAAAAGAAAACAAAAACAAAGCAATACCTCCTCTCAACCTAGAAATTTGTACACAGCAAAAATATCTTTCAAGATATGAAAAAGAAACAAAAACGTTCTCAAAAATGTGGGAATTTATTGCCAAGAGACATATATACTCTACAAAAAATATTAAAGGATGTCCTTTGGAAGAAGGAATATGCTACTAGAAAATTCTTGGGTCTGTACAGTAAATAAAAATAAAGAACAATGGAAATGGAATAAATGAAGATAAAAATAAAGTTAATTTTGTCTTCCATTTTATAAATTTCAATTTTATAACAGTTTTAAATTTATATATAGTACAGAAAGTTCCCATATGCTTCACACTCAGTTTCTCCTGTTACTAACAGATTAGTATTACAGCTAATGAGTCAATGTTGATAAATTGTTATAAAGTCCATTTACACATTGTTTTAAAGTCCAGAGTATTCAGGTACTCTTAGTTTTTAACCTTATGTCTTTTTCTGTTCTGGAATCCAATCCAGGATACCATATCAAATAGTAGTTTGTCTAGTAGTAGTAGACATAGTAGTCATGTCTTTTTAGGCTCTTCTTGTCTTTGATATTTATCTAAGACTTTACTTACTTTAGTGACCTTGACAGTTCTAAGGAGTACCGGTCAGATATACTGTAGAATGTTCCTCAGTTGGAGTGTTTCTGATGTTTTCCTCATGGTTAGGCTGGTGTTACACATTTGAGGGAGGAAGGTCATGGAACTAATGTGCCCTTTTCATCACATTATATCAAGGGTACATACTATCTCCATGACTGTTGATCATTTTGATCACCTTGCTGGTATAGTATTTCACTTGCTGGTATAGTATTTCACTATATAGTATTTTTCCCCTTCCCATACTGCCCTCTTTGGAAGGATCTTACTGTGTGAGGCCCACATATAAGGAATGGAGGTTATATTCCACCTCTTTTAGGGCAGATTATAGATTGCACAGGTCACTTATTATTCTCTCTCATTTAATCATTTGTTTATATTAATATGAACTCATGTACAGTGATTTTATACTTTAGGTTATAGTAGTACTAAATTTTGTTAATATATGCTTCTACCAGTGTTGGTTTATTCTGTTGCTCAAATTGTTCCAGCTTTAGCTATTGAGGACTATTCACTTGGTTCCTGTCCCCTTTTATATACCCTTGTTGTTGTGGGGGTTTTCTTAGCAGGGGAAAAGGTAGGGGAGTTACTATTTTATTTTCTGGTTACTTTGGAATGCTTCAGGATCATTTTGTGTATTTTTTGCTCCAGTTCTACAATCAGGCATTTCTCTGAGGAACCTTGGCCTGTTTTTGGACAATGTTATTAGAAACCAAGATCTGGCTGTTTTTCCTCTTCTTACTTGCTTCAAAAGATAGTTGACTCTCTAAAGCAAAAGTAGTGGCAGTGACTTTTGTGTTTACAGCACATGTAGAAATAAAATATATTAATATTAAGTTAGTGAAAAAGTAATTGTGGTTTTGGATCATGAATTTTATATCATTATAACTAAGCTCAAACATATCTTTATTAATCAAAAGAGGAATCATTATAATCAACACATTTTTCCCAACAAGAAATAAGTTCATTTATTCCTGTAGCATAAAAATCCATGCTTTGGGATTCAGTGAACTCTTGGAAAACATTTTCTGCCTCCTCCTGGTTGTGGAAGCATTTTCTCTGCAAGAAGTTGTCAAGATACTTGAAGAAGTGGTAGTCGGTTGGCAAGAGGTCAGGTGAATATGGTGGATGAGGCAAAACTTTGTAGCCNGGATTCAGTGAACTCTTGGAAAACATTTTCTGCCTCCTCCTGGTTGTGGAAGCATTTTCTCTGCAAGAAGTTGTCAAGATACTTGAAGAAGTGGTAGTCGGTTGGCAAGAGGTCAGGTGAATATGGTGGATGAGGCAAAACTTTGTAGCCCTATTCATTCAACTTTTGAAGTGTTGATTGTGCAATGTGTGGTTGGATGTTGTCATGGAAAATAATTGGGCCCATTCTGTTGACCAATTTCAGCTGTAGGCATTGCAGTTTTTGATGCATCTCATTGATTTGCTGAACATACTTCTCACATGTCATGGTTTCATCAGGATTCAGAAAACCATAGTAGATAAGACAGGCAGCAAACCACCAAACAGTGACTGTGATCTTTTTTTGGTACAAGTTTGGCTTTGGAAAGTGCTTTGGAGCTTCTTCTCGGTCTAACCACTGAATTGGTCGTTGCTGGTTGTCGTACAAAATCCACTTTTTGTCATACATCACAATCCCATCAAGCAATGATTCATCATTGTTGCATAGAGTAAAAGAAGATGACACTTCAAAATGACAGTTTCTTTTATTTTTCAGTCAGCTCTTGTGGCACCCACTTATCAAGCTTTTACACTTTTCCAGTTTGCTTTAAATGCCAACTGACTGTAGAATGGTCAGTGTTGAATTCTTTGGCAACTTCTGGTGTAGTTGTAAGAGGATCAGCTTCAATGATCCTCTCACTTGGTCATTGTCAGTTTCTGATGGCTAGCCACTGTGCTCCTCGTCTTCAAGGCTTTCTCTCCTTTGCAGAACTTCTTCAACTACCACTGCCCTGTACTTTTGTTAACAGTTCCTAGGCCAGATGCGTTGTTGATACTGCGAGTTGTCTCTGCTGCTTTACGATCCATTTTAAACTTGAATAAGAAAATTGCTTGAATTTGCTTTTTGTCTAACATCATTTCTCTAGTCTAAAATAAATATAAACAGCAAATAGTAAGTTATTATGGAGGAGAAAGTGGCAACCTACTCCAGTATTCTTGCCTGGAGAATTCCATGGACAGAGGAGCCTGGCAGGCTCCACGAGGTCACAAAGAGTCAAACACGACTGTGATTAACATACACACAAAGTAAGTCATTAGCAAAAAAAATAAAGTGAGAATTGTACATTAAAATGATGTATGACATAACCACATTTATTTAAGAATGTATTCCAATATCAAACAGCAAAGTTCAACAGTGCGAAACCACAATTACTTTTGTACCAACCTAATATGATGACAGAGCGGAGAATTAGAAATATTCTTTTATAGGTCTTTACACAGGATGAGGTATACTTTTGAAGTTTAACTCAAATTAACTGAAGATATTGTAGATATTGTAAACCCTAGTGAAACTACAGGAAATAAAAAGAGGTATAAATGATAAGGCAATAGAGATAAAATGGAAATACAAAATATGCTCCAATATCCCAGGAAATGGGAGAAAGGGCAAAAAATGAACAGATGGAGCAAATGAGATCTAGCTAGCAAGATTGTAGATTTTAATCCAACTATACAAATAAACATGGTAATAAACATCAGTTAAAAGACAAAATTTCAGATTGGTTTTTTAAAATAAATGAAAAGGTCATACTATACAATGTCTGTAAGGACCCCACTTTAAATGTAAAGACATAGGTAAAAAGATGGAGAAAAATATACTATGCAAACAGCCAAAAGAAAGCTAGTACAGCCATATTAATTTCAAACAATGTAGACTTCACAATAAGAAATATTATCAAGGATAAAGATATTTGCTGACAAACATTTGCCAACAAATGTCTCTCTAGCCAAAGCTATGGTTTTTCCAGTAGTCATGTATCAATGTGCAAGTTGAGCTGTAAAGAAAGCTGAGCACCGAAGAGTTGATGCTTTTGAACTGTGGTGTTGGAGAAGACTCTTGAGAGTCCCTTGGACTCATATTGGACTGCAAAGAGATCAAACCAGTCAATCCTAAAGGAAATCAGTCCTGAATATTCATTGGAAGGACTGATGCTGAAGCTGAAATTCCAGTACTTTGGCCACCTGATGCAAAGAACTGACTCATTGGAATAGACCCTGATGCTGGGAAAGACTGAAGGCAGGAGGAGAAGGAGATGACAGAGGTTGAGATGGTTGGATGGCATCACTGACTTGATGGACATGAGTTTGAGCAAGCTCCGGGAGTTTGTGATGGACAGGGAAACCTGGCATGCTACAGTCTATGGGGTCACAAAGAGTTGGACATGCCTGAGCGACTGAACTGAACTGAACTGAAAGAAGGATATTACATGTTCGAAGAAATATCTTTAATGTGTATGCACCTAACAGTAAACATTCAAAATACAGAAATCAAAGATGATACAACTAAAAAGTAGAAGAGAAAAATCCATAATTATAGTTGGAATGTTCAACACTCTTCTCTCAGTAGTTGATAGAACAAGTAGGCAGAAAATTCAGTTAAGGATCTGGGTGACTGAGAAATATTTAACCAGCTTGATGTAAGAGACATTTATAGAACCCTTCACTTTGCATAGCAGAACATACGTTTCTTCTTTAGGGCACTTGCAACATGCTGTAGAGTATCCAGTGTCATAAAACCTCAGCAAATTTCAAAGAATTGAAATCATACAGATTACAGTCTCTGACCATAATAAAATCAATAACAGAAAGACAACAGGAAAATCTCCACAGATAGAAATTAAAGAATATGTTTTTTAAATAGCTCATGGGTCAAAGAGGAACTATCAAGAGAAATTTTGAAATCTATAGCATATCAGAATTTTGGAGACCAACTAGGAGGAGTTTTGAGAGGGGAAATTCATAGCATTTATATTAGAAAAGAAGAAGGTCTCAAATCAGTAAGCTTTTACTTTAGGAGAGAAAAAAGAGCAAACTTAACTGAAAGGAACCAGAAGAAGAAGAAAAAATGAGCAGAAATTAGTGAAACTTAAAACAGACAGTAGAGAAAAGGAGTCAGACTAAAGGCTAATTCACTGTAATTTGCCATGTTAAAAGAATTCCACTTTTATTCATAATAAAAATAACTTTCCTAAACTAGGAGAAGAAAGGAACTTTTTTAACCTAATGAAGACTGTTGTCAGAAATTCTGCAACTGATATACTTAATAAGGGGAAACTTCAGTCTTTTAGTAAAATAATATTAGAAACTAGACAGTGATGTTTTATTCTCACCACTCATATTCAACATTATACTGGAAGTCCTGGATGAGGCAGTAAGGCAAAAAAATTAAATGCATACACACCAGGAAGGAAGAAATTAAACATTATTCATAGAAGATATAATGTGTAGAAAAGCATAAAGAACCTACCAAAAAATCTTCCTGTGGAAGTTTCATATTGGAATCTGAAATTTTAAAATATCATTTAAACGTTACTCAAAAGATACCTACAAATCTAACCATATGATTTTCATGCTGAAACTATGAAAGGTTGTTGAAAGAAACCAAAGATCCAAATACATTGTTTTCAGTTGCTAAGTTGTGTCCAACTCTTTTATGACCCCATGGACTATAGCGAACCAGGCTCCTCTGTCCATGTGATATTCTAGGCAAGAATACCGAGGTTGGTCGCCATTTCCTATCCAAGGGATCTTCCCAACCTAAAAGGATCAAACCCACATCTTCTCCATTGAAGGCAGATTCTTTACCACTGAGCCACCAGGGAAACCTACGTCAAGATGTTATTCCTTCCTAAATTGGTTGGAAGATTAAACACAACCCTGGTTTACGTCACAGCACAGATTTTTGTAGGTATCAGCAAGCCAATTCTAAAATTGTGTGGAAAGGCAAAGGAACTACAATAGCCGATACAATTTTGAAAGAGAACAAGATAGACTAACACTTCCTGGTTTGGGTGACTTCTCTGGTGGTCTGGTGGCTAGGACTCTGTGCTTCCAATGCAGGGAGCCTGGGTTCAACCCCTGGTCAGGAAACTGGATCCCATATGCTGCAACTAAGACCTGGCATAGCCAAATAAATATTTTTTTAAAAGACTGTGTGGTACTGGCAAAAAGATGAGCACCGGAGAGAGCCCAGAGAATATATTCAATTGGTCTTTTACAAAGGTAGTAAGGCAGTTCAATGGAGTAAGGATAGTCAGTACAACTAATGGTGCAGCAATTTGGCGTCAGTATGCAAAAACAGAATCTCAAAGTGTAATTCATACCTTATACAAAAGTTAACTCAAAATGTATTATAGATCCAAATGTAAAACACAAAACTGTGACACTTTAGAAGAAAACATTAAAGAATTACACCAAAAGCATAGTCCATAAAAAATGAATATATTGCTATTTATCAAAGTTTAAGATTCACTCCATGAAAAGGCCCTG
This sequence comes from Neotragus pygmaeus, assembly GCA_006410875.1. NCBI lineage: Eukaryota > Metazoa > Chordata > Mammalia > Artiodactyla > Bovidae > Neotragus > Neotragus pygmaeus. The sequence goes on along the minus strand of SJYV01021010.1, from coordinate 727,239 downwards.
TTCAGAGAATAAAAAATCAGTCTACAGATTAGGAGAGAATATTTACAAAATCAGCGATCTAGTAGAAGACTTGTATCCAGAAAGATACAACTGTGTACCTGTTAGGCTAAAATTACAAAAACAAAACCAAAAAAACAATAAGTGCCAAGTTCTGGCAAGGATGCAGAGCAACAGGAATTCTCATGTATTCCTACTTAGAATGCAGAATAGGCCCACTTCAGAAAGCAGTTTGGCAACTTCTTATAAAGTTAAATATGTATTTGTCATACAACCAAACAGTCTTGCTTCTAGAGAATTTACTCAAGTGAACTGAAAACCATACTTACACAGAAACTGTATTTTTCACTAATTTCCCCCAAAGAAAACAATAGAAATAACCTTCCAGCAGCTGAATGCATATATACACTCTGGTACATCTGCAGAAAGAAATATTGCTCAGCAATTAAAAAAAGGATGTGTTTAATTCACGACAATATAAATGAATCTTAAATGAATTTTGCTAATTGAAAGAAGCCAGATCAAAAAGATATGATTACATTTATATTTCATTCTGGAAAATGGAGAACAGGTAAGTAGTTGCCAAGGGTAGAGAGAGAAGTTGACTACAAAAGGAGTAGTATAGGGAATGTTTGAGGGGATATGATACTGTATTGTTGGATACATGGATCTATGCTTTTGATAAAACCTACAAAACTATACAATGCAGAGTGACTTTTTTTTTTTTTAATATATGCAGTTAAAACAGGATTCCAGGAGAACCCAAGATGAAATACATGAATAATTATTAAAAATGAGTGATATGATATGGAAGGGGATGAACTGGTCTAAATAACTTTGGAAACTATTGCTCAAGATGGTAAATTTGTTACACACACACAGACACACATACCCTTAAATAAGTGAATACTATACATTGTAGATAAAGCCAGGTTTTTTGAGAAATAAATTTTCAGTTAAGCAAGGTGAATGGGAAGATTATAATGAACCCTATTTTTCTGGATTGTAGTTGGAGGTTTCAGTATAAATGTATTTTTTTAACATATATACAGATAGATACAAAAGTATAGATGTGTGTACACATGAATTCGAATACATCTAATATTTCCTCACTCGGACTGCTGAGTCTTAAGTCAGTGACACCTGGAAACTGAGCACCCCTAGCCCTCAGGTCCTAATTTCTAAACACCATTCTCCAATGAAAGGAATGAAGCCTCCTTGCAGAAGTGATTGATTGTAGAGCTAGGGCCAGGAAAATGCACATTGATCCAGAGGTGCCAGCAGATAAGGAAATATATGTCAAGTCACAGGAATCAACCTTTCAGAGGAGCTCCCAATGGCCAGATCTAGAATAATTTAAACAGCAAAATAAATAATAATATTATTGGATTATAACACAAAGAATAAAAAATAGTGAGACTGTTACTTAGTGACTGAATAAATAAATAGAGAAGGGACAGCTCTTCCTTAGAGAGGAATTGTAATCAATGCATGTAGAAAGTTTTGCTTACAAGAAATGGGGGAAAGAAAGGCCTCTGTGCCTGGGACCCCCACAGGGCCCTACTCAGTTTCAGACTCTTCACAAAAATTAACTCAAAATGGATTGCAGACCAAAATTTTTAAATGCAAAACTCTTAATATTCTTAGACAATAATAAATGAGAAAACCTAAATGACCTTGGGTATGGTGATGCGTTTTTGGATATAATATTATAGGCATGAACCACACAAGAAATAATTGCAAAAGATGTCAAGAGAATGAGAAGACCAGCCAAAGACTGGGAGAAAATAATTACAAATGACACTTCCAATAAAGGACTTCTACCCAAAATATACAAAGAACTCTTTAAGACTCAACAATAAGAAAATAACTCAGTTATAAAGTGGGCCAAAGACCTTAACAGACAGCTCACCAAAGAAGATATACAGGTGAAAAATAAACGTATGAAAAGATATTCCACATCATGTGTTATTAGGGAAATGCAAAATAAACAACCATATACTCCTACATGCATGTTAGAATGGCAAAGTCTGGAACACTGAGAACATTAAATGCTGGTGAGTTTGTAGAACAATAGGAACTGTCACAGATTGCTGGTGGAAATGCCAAATGGTAAGCCACTCTGGAAGACAGGTGACGTCTTACAAAACTGCTGCTGCTGCTGCTAAATTGCTTCAGTTGTGTCCAACTCTGTGCGACCCCACAGATGGCAGCCCACCAGGCTCCTCCGTACCTGGGATTCTTTAGGCAAGAATATTGGAGTGGCTTGCCATTTCCTTCTCCACTTAGAAAACTAAGCATACTTTTACCATATGATCCAGCAGTCACATTTACCTGCATAAAAACTTGCACATGGATGTTTATAGCAGCTTTATTCATAATTGTCAAAACTTGGAAGCAACCAAGATGTTCTTCAGTGGGTAACTGGATAAACTGTGGTACATCCAGACAATGGAGTACTTTTCAGTGCTAAAGGAAATAAGTGATTGAGCCATAAAAGGAAATGGAGGAAAATTAAATACATGTTACTAAGTGAAAGAAGCCAATCTGAAAAGGCTACATACTGCATGATTTCAACTATATATGACATTCTGGAAAAGGCACAATTTTTCTTTTTTTTAGTAAAAAGATCAGGGGTTGAAGAAAGGGAGGAATAGGCAAAGCATGGAGCATTTTAGTGCAGTGAAATACTCTGATATTATAATGGTTGATACATTTGAACAAACCCATAGAATTATGCAACACCAAGAATGAACCCTAATGTAAATTAGGGATGTTGGGTGATAATGGTAACAAATGTACCACTTTGGTAATGGGGAAAGCTATGTATATGTGAGTTTATGGAAAATCTGTGTATGCCCCTCAATTTTGCTGTCAGCCTAAACTGCTCAAAAAATAAAAATTTAAAGAAAAAAAATATTATTGGATTATAACACAAAGAATTACAAAATAGTGAGACTGTTACGTAGTGGTTGAATGAATAAATGTAGAAGGGACAGCTCTTCGTTAGAGAAGAATTCTAATCAATGCATGTAGAAAGAATGAGCGAAATGGCAAATCACCATTATAACATGACAGTGCAGACCTTGAAGGCAAGGTCAGTGAATGAGTACTAAAGTTAGCAAAACTTTAAGGAGAAACAGGATATTTAATAAATCTCAGAATGTCATTCCCCAAATAATAATTGATTATAAAAAGAAAAAAAGTGATTTTTATAGTAGAGAATCCTAATCATTTGGTTCGTCTTTCAGGAACTGGATGTGGAATACTCCCTCTATCCTTCAGAAATAAAAACTATAGGAAGTTTCATTTAAGGCATAGAAATATGTTTATAAGAATTGTAATAAACCGCAAAATTGATGGACAAACTACAAGTTTGACATTTAGCAACTTGTCAGTTATCTTGGTCTTTTTTAAGAGTTCATGAAGCATCTCTGTGGAATTCTAAAATCTGCCCCAGAAGCTATCAGTATTTACACTGTTATTCCTATAAATTAAAGTGAAAACTGAATACACACACACCCATAGTATTTTGTTGTGTCTTAACAGTTGGAGATGGGTGAAGATATCTATAACAAAACAGTTGAAGAGGATTTTGCCATGTTTGAAACAGCAGTTTATAGGCCAGGTAGTTATTTTTCAGAGTCAGTAATGAGCCTCACTCTTTCACACTGTTGTCTGCAGATAAATCTGCTTTCAGATTGGGACTTCATGCATCACTGATGCTTATAAAGATACCTTTCGCAGATTGACAGAGAAGCTTTACTTAAGTAAAATAATTTTTAAAAACTAGTTGGATTATTCTAGCATATTAATATTTTTATATGTGTAGAAAGAAAAGGATCAATATGTTTCATCTCTTTTCTGTATGACTTATCAGTTCATTTCTCCTCTCATTTTCTTTATGTGGCTTTTCTCCATTGAAATTATTTTACTCATTTGAAAATTATATTTGCAAATGATAAATATATAAATTTATAAAACTATTATTAACAAATATTTGAGTTCTTATTGTTTCATAATACTGTGTTGGTTACTGTGGGAAAAAAGAAAACAAAATAATTTCTGCCCACCACAGAATTTAATTAAGATAAATGTACATGTGTAACCAGGTAGGTTAGGGATGGGAGGATTTAGATGTAAGTACTGGGCAAANTGAGTTCTTATTGTTTCATAATACTGTGTTGGTTACTGTGGGAAAAAAGAAAACAAAATAATTTCTGCCCACCACAGAATTTAATTAAGATAAATGTACATGTGTAACCAGGTAGGTTAGGGATGGGAGGATTTAGATGTAAGTACTGGGCAAATTCCAGGAGATGGCTAAGGACAGGGAAGCCTGACATGCTGCAGTTCAAGAGTTAGACAACTTAGCGTCTGAACAAAGAAAAACAAAAAGAGAGTTATCGTTCTCCAGATTCCAAACAGAAACTAGTTTCCTGATTAGGAAATCCTTTTATATGTTATCACAGCATGGCATAAGAACAGAACAAACTGGGGTAGGATGGTCTTTAAATACTGGCCCTAGAGAATATAAAAGAATCTTTCCTGTCTTTTGAAGTCAGCTACAGGTACAGAGACAATAAATAATGTATATTTGTACTCACCGCCTATATAATAATCTCTTTAGATTTCCAAACAACTCACAGTGTTTAGATAACATGTTTTTCTAAAGAAGTATTTTATATTCAAGTACCACCAATCTTAGTAACTCTCTTATTCCTCTTATGTGCTGAGTGCAGTCGGAGGAAGAGGAATTGGAGTTGGTGAGTGTGGGTTTCTACTTGAATGGTATTGAAAAAGATATGGAAAGTACTAATTCTTTTCAGTGTTTTTATCTGAGTAATGTTCCCTTTATTCCACAGATTTTTTTTTCTTGCTGTTAAATACTGTCCAAACATTTTGAATAACTGAACCAAGCACTGGTACTACACAATGTGGTTTTTCTACTCATAATTATATATCTTGACCTATTTTATTTGTTCTGGAAACTTTGGAATAGAGCCTTTATAAACAATAGCTGTCCATGATCACAAGACATGTTAAAGAATCTTTTAAGGAAAGATGTAAAATACCTTACATAGTTCCCCAAATTATTAATATATTTTTAGAAAATGACTTCACCCTCACAGTTCCTCAGATTGTAACACACTGTCTTGTGTTGTTTCTCTTTCTTTCAAAAAGATTACATCATTTTTGGTGAGGTCACCTTTTTCACAGAGTTAGAATTATTTCATCCTGCATGAGACAATCTGAACCACAAGGGGGTTCCCTGTTTATTAAAACGAATGTCTTTAATTGAACATACACAAACTTCCTTTTTTTCTATCAGAAGATATTCTGTCCTTAATAGTAGCTGTTACTTTTTTTCGAAAACAAATGATTTCTATTGGCTTTTCTTTTAGAAAATAAATTTGACTAAAAATAACTTTCAGTTGCACTTTCTTTGGGAACTTAAACCTCACAGAACTGATCTTCTGATTTCAAAGTCAGCTGCTAATTAGGTGACTTTAAGGGAACTAAAGACTTGAAAATGTTTAGTTTTTAGCATGGACAGGGGTTTAGATNAAAATAAATTTGACTAAAAATAACTTTCAGTTGCACTTTCTTTGGGAACTTAAACCTCACAGAACTGATCTTCTGATTTCAAAGTCAGCTGCTAATTAGGTGACTTTAAGGGAACTAAAGACTTGAAAATGCTTAGTTTTTAGCATGGACAGGGGTTTAGATTGCATGAAAGCATGGGGGAAAGGCATCTGTTCGTTTTACATTTTATTATTACATATATATGCATGCTGGTGTGTTTTGCACAGTTTGTTTCTTTTCAAATAAGGTTGTCTGTGCTCTGTCCTTAAAATTAGAGATTCTTCTTTAACTTTGTGATCACTCTCACAGTTTTGGATGTGGTTTCACATTGGGTAACTGAAATACACTGAAAGTGATGAAAGTGAAAGTCGCTCAGTCGTTTCTGACTCTTTGCGACCCCAAGAACTATGCAGTCCATGGAAATCTCTTGGCCATGGAATTCTTATGGTATTGGATTATATCATGTGCAGATTTTAAGTATATTTTGGGGAAATACTTTACTTACTGATACAATAATGATTAGCAAATGATAGTTTAAGATTACATAATTTGTCTTAGATTAAATCTCACTATTTATACCCTTAAGATTTTAATGATAAATGCTTCCTTGTGAATTCATGAATTATCTGGCAGTATGTTGCCCTCTAGTGGCTGTGGAAATCAATGCCATTGAGATTATGAGCCTTGATGGGTAGACCAATATATTAGAATGTCACTGTTTTACAGACACACACACCACCACCACCACCACCCCATCTTGAGGTCACATTAGGAGACTTCCGTGGAGGTGAGGGTAGGGCATGGATAGAGCCAGGCTAGACCATGTCATACTGTGTTTTTCACCTAGTATTTGACTCTTGAAGTTTCAGTGACAAAATTTGTGAGAACAGATCTCTGTTCTCTCAAAGTAGATCTCTGTCTCAAAAATTCACTAAAATTTTTAACTTGATGCTGAGACAAAAATGTATGTCTTTTGTTATATCTTGACTTTTACATTCCTTAAAGTATACCCTCAATCATAAAATCTCAAAGGTAAATTTCTAAGTATTTAAGACTGTAAAATCTAGCACATAAAAATACTTTTGATTAAGAAACAAATATTTAACCAAAAACTGTAAATAATCTTTGATATTCTCTAAAACGTAAGCTAATTCAAATTCTAAAACTTAATTAAAATGCAGAGCTCTGTGTGTCAGAACCAAATCACAATCAGAGACACAATCTGTTAGAATCTAGAAAGTTGTTCAAATTGGTTTGAGCTCTAGAATAGAATTATGAGTGGCTCTGACCCAAAGTGAGTGCCCTGGAACCTACACTAAAGGCCTGTTTAGAGCCAGGCTATAAAGATGCCTTTAGAAGTCTTGTAATTCTAGAACAACTCTCCTTTCTGACAGCTCCAAGGGAATAACTATGGATCAGAAGGAATAACTATATTTACCTTAAAAAAAAAAGCCAGTTATGTAGAAATCTTGGGCCAGAAAGTATATTAGAACAATTTAAGGATATGTCTTACATTTCTGAAGTACTTAATTTATCAAAGCACTTCTTGCTGTTGCCTTACTAGACTCTCACAGTAGCACTGCCGAGCAGCAGTGCAGCGATCACCGTCTTCTCTGCTTTGGAGAGGGTCAAGGATTTTTCCAGTGCTCAGGAATTAGTGAATCTGGGGCAGGAATCAGGCCAGTATAGCCTGAGTGGTCTTTCTAATATCCTCTAACTTAAGATTGGATAGAAAATACAAACTAAAAAGAAATAAAATGAGATATGAAATATCTAGATCTAACCAAAGGTCTTCAATCTGATTACCATTTGAAATGGTGATAAATGGAGAAAACTGAATGACATCCTGACTTTCTGTAATCTCAAGGGCACTGAGTTATACTTTGATATGGCTTAGGTCCCCTAAATGTCAGTTACCAGGCTGTAACTTCTTCATTTAGAAAAAAATAACCCTGGAGTTATGCTTTAGCCTTCTTGTGTTCTAACCACATGGAACTTGGAGTCTCTCGCTGATTCTCAGTTTTAGAACGTGTTCGCTTGAGGCAGCGTTGTGAGAAACTGCTCTTTCATACCCATACCCTTACAGAATGGTAACTGTCTTAAACTGACTTGATTATTCTGTGGTTCATTTTGTTTCACTCCCACTGTAGATGGGATGCTATGTAGATGCTGTCCGTCAGCAATCATTTACCGTTTGTCATCTGCAGCCCTATCAGAAGTATTTTATTTTATTTTAAAACTCTCTACTCAAAGCTTCTCCATTCATAAGCGTCCGGAGAAGGGATACATGGCTGAGTCTGCCATTAAAAAATAGGTCAATGGCGGATGATGGAAAGGCTCTGCATGTATAGGGTCAGGGAGTATATAGTAAATCTCTGTACCTTTTCATCAGGTTTTCTGTGAACCTAAAACTGTTCTTTAAAAAAAATCTTAATAAAAATTTATATCTAAATACATACACACATATATATTTGTTTGTGTGTTAACTGCAGAATCTCAGGGAAGGAAATATGAAAACAAGCTGCAGTTTAAAAAGCTATGACCTAAAACCCTGTTAACTTGTAAATCCAGCAAATAGAAGTAGTTTTGAACTCTCTTGGACTCTCATGGACTTATAATCTTTATATACACAGATAACCTTGCTATCCTCAGGTATTTAAAATCTACACTTATTTTACTTAGGCAGGGTAGCCTGGCCGTCTTTATAAGGGGCATCAAGTCCTCGTAAGTGTTATCAGCTCTAATGCACGTTTCTATTTTAAGGATGTATCTCTGACATCAATAAACTCTCTGAAAAAGGCACTAGGGGAAAATGAATGATTAATGCAAAATACGTCCCTTAAAATTAAATATTTAGTTATTCTCATTAGTATTTTTAAAGTTTTCACATGATCACTTGCTTCAGGGAATGATGTTCACATCATAAAACTGTGAAAAATGTCACTTTTAAATTGAACATTCTATTTTAAATATTAAGCTTAAATATAAATACTCATAGAATAACACTTTTTTCTACTCTCTCACAGAATACCCAAAGGATAAGCAGTTCTCAAGCCACTCAACCCCTAGCTACCCCAGTGGTGTCTGTGACAACTCCAAGCCTGCCTCCGCAGGGCCTGGTGTACTCAGCAATGCCGACCGCCTACAACACAGGTGAGCTTGCCCTGTTGCCTTTTGTGGGGTTTCTTCCTTTGTTTTGTTTCAGTGTGTGCTTTTGTGATTTAAAAAAATATATATTTATTGAAATAAATTATTTCAAGTTTCTTAGATTCACAGTTGGATATGTTAATGAAACACATGCTAGTCTTGAAAAAATTACACAGTACACATTGATTATAGAAAGATTCCCCAGCATGAACTTCTGCTTACCCCTGAGAGACAACTAGCTGTTATCAAATTATGACGCACAGCAAACAGAGCAAAACCGTTGGTGTTTTCTATGTAGTTCTTGTTACATAGCATCTCACTCTTCCAAGCTTTTGAAATAAGATGTTTTTCTGTATACTGTGTCAACCTGCCTTGGGAAAGGCTGCATCCCTTGGGACCTCAGGACTCAGGGAGGTGGATCTAGGTGGCTGTTGAGTCAGCAGGTCACATTTTCCTCCCATGTGGTAGCCCGTTTGGTTTCTACTGTTTGTGCCTCAGGGGCAAGACCAGGAGCTTTCTTATTTCTTTTCAAAGCCAATCACTCCTCACCTCTGAGGTGAGCTTTTCACTCATTCATGTAATTTAAACTTTTCATCCACAAATACCCTATTTAGAGAGTATATTAGGTAAGTTTAAAAATACTGCAGTGATTGGAGGGGTGCTTTCACTGTCTGGAGAGCCCGATGTATAACGGTTTCTCTAGATGTGCCATTTAGGGATTGGCAGAGGACACATGGGGGAGCTTCCCTTTCTCACCAACTGAGCCAAACACCTGATTTTCAAAAGGTGGAGGAGCGAGGGAAAGAGTTAAAAATACCTTGCCAGTTTTTCAGAGACCACAAGGCAGGGCATTTATTCTTTTGTGATTCTGATAAATCGGTGAATAAAGATCATCTAATTTCAGACTTCAGGGTAAATGCTGTAGCACAGTCTCATCCTCATCTGTGGAGCTCCCTGAGGGGTGCAGAGCCATTAATACATTTGATGGCTGCTTTAATTCCAAGTAGTTCTTTTAAAACAAAAACAACTTTAAATGGTTTTGTTGAAAAGAAAGCTTCTTAGGAAATGTCTACTACCTTTTCCAACAATCAATATAAAAAAAAAAATGTCCAAATCTATCAACTAAATTTAGAGTAAAGCTAGGGATTATATGTTTATAGAAATTCTGTTTCATTGCCCTGGTCACCAGCTATATGAGCAACACTAGTCTAGGGACATACATTTTCTCCCAAGTTTATTCTCGAAAAGGAGACATACCCAAGTTGGTAACCTATGGAGGGGAAGTTCTGAGTTGTTGAGGTTACGAGTTCATACTCTGATCTTGAGAAGGTGAGGAAAGTAGAAAATTTGTGAGCTAGAATGTTCAGAGGAGTGTTGGCCGAGGAGATGGTTCTTGAGCTGGGAGTCACCGTTACATTACAGTCTACTGAGCATTTCATGACAGGTTTTTCCAATAGAAAACTTAGATACCCCACTATATTTGTTTTTAGAAGTGCCATTGTCTTTAAAGAATATTTTTTCCAAAGTCCAGAAGGAATTACCAAAACAAAGAAATGGAGTCACATTCTCTTGAAACCATCCCTTATCAGTCTCACTCCTGTAACTACTTACTTCTCTCTCAGAGGACCTGTTCTGTTTGATGTTACCACATTATCTTTAATGTATTTATCTTTTTAAAACATGCATGTATAATTTGTCTTTCATTAGTATATCAACTACCTTTCTGTACATTGTTAAGAATCAAACACGTGCCAGTCAGCCAGTACAGGGATGAATAAGTGAGCAACATTTCAAAAAGTACAGTAGTTCTGTGTAGGGTAATCATATAGACACTTCCTCATGCCCATCTATAAGATCACTCCCAGCTTCTCAACTTATTCATGGATCCATTCAGCACAGATATAGAGTGTGTTCTGTGTGACAAGCACTGTGCCAGGCACTGGAAATACATAGGAGTGCACAGTTAACAATGGAACGTAGGGTCCATCAGAGGAGAAAGACACAAGACAAATAGCACTAGGAGTAATTTATCACCTTCGTGTTGAGGGCCATACTGAAGCTTTGACCTGAAGAGGCCTCGACCTGCTTCAGCCAGGCAGAGTAGGGAGAGTACTCCAGGAACGGGGAGCACTGTGTGCAGAGGCAGCAGGAGCATGGCTGACGGGGCCGGAAGGCTGCAGAGTTGGAACCACAGAGGCAGGTTGGGATGCATACACCTTTCTGAGGACTTCTGGACATGATCTTGAGAGCATTGGGAAGCCATAAAAAGGTTTTAAGCAGAGCAGTCTCATGACTGTATTTGTTTTGTATGCTCACTTAACTACAGCACTCATGGGGCCACCACACAAGAGGCTACTATGATAGTCCAAATAATGAATGCTAATAGTGTGAACTATGATAGTCCAACTAAGGAATGCTAATGGTGTGAACTAGGCTGGTGGCAGTAGAGACGGTAAGATGTGGGCAGGCTTGAGAGACAGTAGCTAGAATCGACTAGACTTGATTGTTGATGGTGGAAGTAAGTATCAAGGGTAACACTCACAGATTTCTGGCATGAACAGTTACAGGAGAGTTGGTGCCATTTACTAGAGAGAGGCAGGTTGGGAGGAAGTGATGAGTCCAGTGGGGTCATGTCAGACTTGATGTGTCTGGAGAGACATCATGACAAGTAGACATGTCAAGTGGGTAGCTGGAAGGACTTGGAGGCACTGTAGAAGGTACAGTGTGATGGACCCCGACCCAGCTTCTGTGGGGAGGGGCAAGGCAGTGTTAGAGAGCAGTGACTGAGAAAAGATCTCAAGCACAGCTATGCTGTTTAAATTCAGTTTTTTTTTTAAAATGCTAATTCACTAGGGGGACTGGTTTCTTTAAATATTTCTCTCAAGACATGGAAAAGAAGTTAAAAGTAGAAGAGCTTTTGCCACCTCTGTTTAGAACGAAATGGAAAAAAAACAAATGTTAATGTTGAACTGAAATAACTCTACATGTGAATGATAACTAACATACTATGTCTTGGCCAAAATGATTATGACAGAAGCATTTATGTCTTGTAACACGAACTTTTACATGAACTTTGACTTTGCATGCAATCAGGGATCTTTGACAGTTCCTGTACTTCAAACAATGCAATTAGTTAATTGTATGATAATGAATATACTGTCTATGCCATTAAGCTTGACAGCCCGTGAAAAAGGGTCCTGAATCTTTTCTGCTTCCCCTGTGCTTCAAAAATATGAGGCATGCTGAGCTAGTTGTAGTCAGGATGAACTGGAGTATTGTCTCTTTGTTCATGAGGGTAGTGGTGGGCATATATATTGTAAATAGCAATTGTATAGGAATATCTTTTAGTGACAGCATTTTTATTATTTCTACTTACAATCCTGGAATAATAAGTATCTCAACTTTTTGTGAAATAATAAGCTATAAATATTTAGTACAAAATTGAAACCTCTTTTACTAAAATAATCCCAGACAACTGAATATATCTAGGTCCTGGAAACCTCCCCAAAGGAAATGTTTTGTCAGTTGTAGACTATAAGCTTGTTTTTGGCTTCCCTGGTGGCTCAGTCAGTAGAGAATCCGCCTGCAATGTAGGAGACCCAGGTTCTACCCCTGGGTTGGGAAGATCCCCTGGAGGGGAGGGCATTGCAACCCACTCCAGTATCCTTGCTGGAGAATCCCCATGGACAGAGGAGCCTGGCGGGCTCGTTGGACACAACTGAGTGACTAAGGACAAAGGGAGTTTTTTGATGTTATGAAGTACCTGGCTTCTTTCAGACTAAGAAAATTTTGGGCACAACTGTTTGAAAAACAGGTGTTGTATGGTCCTTTTATTACACACACAAGGAACATTTTCTTCTTTTTTAGACTACTCACTGACTAGTGCAGATCTGTCAGCCCTGCAGGGCTTCAACTCGCCAGGAATGCTGTCTCTGGGACAGGTGTCCGCCTGGCAGCAGCACCATTTAGGACAAGCAGCCCTCAACTCTCTTGTGTGAGTAACTGACTAGATGTTTTCCCCAAACCTCTACCTATGCTTCCCAACCTGTGTCTCACTCCACTGGTAGAAGAAAGGTAACCTGAAGGTATTCAGGCCTACCTGCCACCCTTCTCTTTCCTTGCTTTGGTTAACATCAACAGACAGAATAAGAAAATGAGCTGTGCCCGTTTCTTTATCCCTGGATCATAGGGAAGGGTGGTAGGGGCTGGGTTTCTTATGTATGGGTCAGACTACAGGGGATTCATGTGGTTGACCCCAGTCCACTGCACACATTGTATCTCTCCAGGAAGGGTTTGCAAAAGAGAATGTTCCTTACAGACAGCGTGAAAAGGGATTACAGTGGTGCTCAGGTAGGACAGGCATCACTAGCAGGAGGAGAAGGAATGGTGTTTTGGTAAAACTAGAATAGTCAGCCCAAGGAGAAGCTGGAGAACAGTCCGGAAGAGGGGACAGCAGAACAGGTTAGCTGTGTCGCTCCTGTCAGGACACGTGGGACTCCCAGCCTCTTGGCCTGAAAGTCCCCAGAGAGGCTCCCTGCATCTGGTAGCTCCACAGTACACACTGTCGTTGCAGTGGAGCTATGGGAACTATGCTTGGGAACTATGTCATGGAGAAATGGCCAGGGTATCTGTGGGAAATCTCTTTGCTTACACAGGTGTTTGGCTATCGGGCATGTGCAGAGCATCCTAAATGAGCACACTAAAAATAGCCGTGCAAAGGCAGGCAGAAAAGGCTTGGTACTCAGACTGAAGAAAAGGCGTGTGCACACCTTACTGTGTCCGCTTCTGAGCCACTCACTTAGCCTTTCTGAGACTCATCTGGAGAGTGGGGAGACGTGGCTGCCTTCCGAGAGCTGCTGTGAGCGTAGGTGGCAGGTGCTGTCACAGAGGCAGAGCAGAGGGGAGAGGGAGTGGGGTCAGGGTGCCACCATCCCTCTGCCACTTTGGTCCCCGCACGTCAGTCACTGACACTGTTTTGGAAATTTCAGCCACAGAAGTACCAAGATTTGGGTAACAGATCCAGCCACTAGAAATCTTGACTGTACTCATTTCTGTTTTACCAGGGATATGTTATTTTTTCTGTGTGAAGCACTGCAGGAAACACCAAAACTGCTCTTGGGGAGTTCTGGCAGTGTTTCAGACCCTGGGCTCTTTGTCAGTCAGGTGGTATCTGTAGTATCCCATTCATGCAGATGCACTCACAAACCAGCTGTCTAACAGATCTTTGTTTTTTTTCCTTCAGTGCTGGAGGGCAGTTATCTCAGGGTTCAAATTTATCCATTAATACCAACCAAAACATCAACATTAAGTCAGAACCAATTTCACCTCCCCGGGATCGAATGACCCCATCAGGCTTCCAACAGCAGCAGCAGCCACAGCCGCCGCCACCGCCGCAGGCCCCACAGCCGCAGCCCCGGCAGGAAGTGGGCCGCTCCCCTGTGGACAGTCTAAGCAGCTCCAGCAGCTCCTACGACGGCAGTGACCGGGAGGATCCGCGGGGTGACTTCCACTCTCCCGTTGTGCTCGGCCGGCCCCCAAACTCTGAGGACAGAGAAAGTCCTTCCGTAAAGCGAATGCGGATGGATGCATGGGTGACCTAAGGCTTCCAGGCAGGTGTTTGTACTTTGTGTTACTGCAGTGAACTGCTCTACATATCTAAACTGGTAAATAAGGACATGAGTTAAATATATTTATATGTACATACATACATATATATCCCTTTACATATATATGTATGTGGGTGTGAGTGTGTGTATGTGTGGGTGTGTGTTGCGTACACAGAATCAGGCACTTACCTGCTAACTCTTGGCGATCTGCAGGTGTGCATACCACGGCAAACAGAGCACCCTGTAGGCAGAGTCTAGTCTGGCACTTCCTTGGACTACTTGTTTCATAAGATAACCAGTTTTTGCAGAGAAACATGTCCCTATATATAATTCTCCCACAGTAGCTTGCAGAAACCTAGAGGGCCCCTACTTGTTTTATTTAACTGTGCGGTGACTGTAGTTACTTAAGAAAAATGCTTTGTAGAACAGAGCAGTAGAAAAGCAGGAACCAAGAAAGCAATACTGTACATAAAATGTCATTTATATTAATTACCCAACCTGGCATGGGTCTCTATTGCAAAGAGGTGCATGGGAAAGGGCTGTTGATATTAAAAAACATAACAAAAAAGCCCCACACATAACTGTTTTGCACGTGCAAAAATGTATTGGGTCAAAGAAGTGATCTTTAGCTAATAAAAAAGAGAGAGAATAGAAAACACGCATGAGATATTCAGAAAATATTAGCCTAGAGATATAGAGCATTAACAATAAATTAATATATTAAGTTATAATTGGAATATGTCAGAAGTTTCTTTTTACATTCATATCATAAAATTAAAGAAACTGATTTTAGCTCATGTATATTTTATATAAAAGAAAACACCCTTATAAATTGATGACTATATATAAAATTATATTCACTACTTTTGAACACATTCTGCTATGAATTATTTATATAAGCCAAAGCTGTNTACATTCATATCATAAAATTAAAGAAACTGATTTTAGCTCATGTATATTTTATATAAAAGAAAACACCCTTATAAATTGATGACTATATATAAAATTATATTCACTACTTTTGAACACATTCTGCTATGAATTATTTATATAAGCCAAAGCTGTATGTTGTAACTTTTTTTTTTTTAAGAGAATAGCTTTATCTTGTTTTAACTTTTTAGTTTTATTTTGAGAGGGGGAAAAAACAAACAAAAATATCTTGCAAGCAGAACCTTGGAAAAAAAAAGCCATGAACACTTATTATTCTATATGTAAATTAAAAGTTGAGCCAAACTCTTTGTGTATATAGCATCTTAAATATATTATCACCTTTGATGTAAGTACCTACGTATTGTATGGTCACCAGATTAAAAAGTATATTTTTGTGGATTGCCGCCAATTTAGGGGGAAAAGGCGAGATCCTTATTAAGTAGAGTATTCACTGTTTAATATTTACTATTTTGTTAAATATACTGTACTTTGGATTTTAATTATTGGCCCAGTCTTTTCAGAGGATTGTATAAAGGGGTTTCTCCCCTCACTGGTGGTGAATGTGTGATGTTACATTGTAATCTTTGTGCCGTATGGGTTGAGCATTATTATATATTTTATATGTATATATAAATAGCAAAGTGGCAAAAAAAATTGATGTTAAGTTCATCCTGCATAAATGTAAAATGTGTTGTAACAGATTTTATAAGGCATTATTTAAAACTTGCCTTTTGAGGAAAAAAATATAGTAGAAAAACTGACCTAATTAATTAATATTAGAGAAAATGGCAAAATAGTAGATGAGCACAAAGGTTTTATAAGTGGTAAATGATTAGGTAAGAATATTTGTGGGGGAAGGGATCTTTGTTTCTTGACCCTCTAAAATAGATTGATGCAGCTGGTTACAAGATAACTATCATTCTGGACACTCTGTGCATTGAATGACACTTCAGTGTGGGGAGAAGTCCTCTCATGGTGCAGATCCTTGGCATGACTCTTGCCATCCTGATGCACTCAACTGAGATGCTGACCAAGGCCTTACTCTCTCAGGAAGACAGCTAAGTGGTGACAGCAGGTTCGGCAGTTTCCTGGGCTTGTGCCATGACAGAATTCAAAGTCCTGTATATCTTTCATTGTCGGTTTTTAAATACTCGTTTTCTTGAGGAACTCAAAGTAAGAGTTGAAAATTACTGCTATTTTATATTTTAAACTTAATATTAAGCAGCTACCTACAATTTTTACTTACGTTTTTGCTTTTTCCCCCTAAATTGCGTTCCTTGTGACATTTTCCTCATATGCTGTTTGTGACAAATCATCAGCCAAGTTTCCTGGCTGACACATGGGTAGNGATGGAAACAAAACATACCAAAACCAATGGGATGCCGCAAAAGTGATTCATAAAGAAATTTATAATGATAAATGCATATATAAAGTGAAGTGAAAGTCGCTCAGTCATGTCTGACTCTTTGCGACCACATGGACTATACAGTCCATGGAATTCTCCAGGCCAGAATACTAGAGTGAGTAGCTATTCCCTTCTCCAGGGGATCTTCCCAACCCAGGGGTCGAACCCAGGTCTCCTACATTGCAGTGGATTCTTTACCAACTAAGCTATGGGAAGCCCAGAAATACATATATAAACAAACAAGAAAGATCCCAAATAAAAAGCCTAACTACATCTCAAGAAACTTAGAACTAATTAAGCCAAGGTAAGCAGAGAGAAGGAAACAACAGATCAGAGGGGAAATGAAATAGATCATAGAAAAAAATGTAAAAGATTCAAAACAGCTGATTAAAAAAAAAATTGGCAAACTTAGCTGGACTAAGAATAGAAGAGAATGCAATGAGAAATGAAAAAGGCAATATTACAACTGATAATACAGAAATACATAAGATCATAAGACTTTCTATGAACACTTACATACCAGCAAATTAAACAACATAGAAGAAATGGATAAATTCCTAGAAATGTACAACCTACCAGGACTGAATCTGGAAGAAACAGAAAATCTGACTAGACCAATAACAGATTAAATCAGTAATCAAAAACCTCCCAACACAAAGCCCAGGATCAGAGGTTTTGCTGGTGAATCCTACTGGTTAAAGAATTGCCAGTCCTCAGACTATTCCAAAAAAATTGAATGGGAGGGAACACTGCCAAACTCATTTTATGAGGCCAGGACTTACTGATACCAAAGCCAGATAAGGACAATGTAAGGAAAATTACAAGCCAGTATCCCTGATGAACAGAGATGCAAAAATTCTCAACAAAATATTAACAAACACATTAAAAGAATATATGATCAAGTGAGATTTATCCCTAGGGTATAAGGGTGGCTCAACATATACAAATGAAACCATGTGATAAGTCACATTAATAAATGAAAGTTGACAAAACATCCTTTCATGATAAAAATGCTCAATGAAGTGAGTATAGAAGGGGCAAATCTTAACATGACAAACCCACAACCATCCAACCCCCAGTCATGCAACAGTGAAAGGTTGAAAGCTTCTCAAGATCAGGAACAAGACAAGGACATCCACTCTCCACTCTTGGTCAACGTACTTGCAGTCCTAGCCAGAGCAATTGGGCAAGATAATAAAATAGACTGGGGGGTGGGGAATGGCTATGTAGGACATCCCAGCTTCCCCAATCATTAGGCAGCTATTGACAAATAAAAAACCACTCTAGGAGATCTCTCAAAATTTTAGCAACACCATGGAACAAAAACAAAATGAAACACTGAGAATAACTGAACAAGAAGAGAAGACAAATACTACATTTTGCCTCTGCATTATCCCATCTTCCAACATAATATTCAGCAGCAAAAAGGCACTTCCCAGCTACGAAGAGTCCCCTGAGTGGGAGACTTGCCCTACAGGAGAACTCAGCAGCTTCTACCACTGAAGTCACCAGCCAGCTGCTCCTATTTGCCAGCCACACCGTTTACATTCCGAGCACCAGCCAACTGCACGTTGCTTCAGTCCCTGCTTCCCCACCCTCCCCTCCCTCTCCTGCCTTCCGTCAGAGCCTGGACCTGACAGAGGTAGTGCACCAAGGCCCCTGTGGCTGCACAAAGGGATCAGACACCTGAGTCCCTCCTCACCTCCACCAGAACCTGGGAGCTACACCTGGAGCAAACTCTGGCTTCAGGAGCTCCATGAATGTAAGACACAAGCCTCTGTGCCCTCAGCTGACCCTCATCACTGGCTCTGTGTGAGGGACTAGACCCTCCAAATGCCCATGTGTATGCACAAGCCTGACACTGGCCACAAGCCTAATGCTGGTCACTGGCCTCCACTGTAGCACATAAACAGAGAGAGGAGGGGGTACAGACACAGATAGACATCCTGACAGCCAAAATCCCCAGAGGCTGCTTTTATTGGCAAGGGTCAGGCCCTGCTTTCCCTTACTGGCAGCAACAAGCTGCCTACCTATCAAGACCCCCTTCCAGCTTTGCTCCAGCATGCCAACAGCTCAATTCCCATCACCAGCCCTCACTATAGTGCACACACGCCCCAGGGAGAGTGTAGCACATGGACATCCAGGGCACCTGCAGGCCTGGATCAGACCCTGCCTTCTGTCCCTGGCCAGTACCACCACACCTACCTGTAACTAGCCCCTCCGACAGTGCCCCTACCTGTCTCCAGGCTGAGCCCCACCCCTGGCCTTCACTGCAGTCTGCATAGCCAGGGGGAGAGAAAACAAGACAGGAGAGAGCATCAGTCTCCAGGGCCCCCAGCAGCTGTTTCTGAGTCCAGACGAGGCCCTGTCTTCTGTTGCTGGCCAGCACCACCATGCTCACGTGTAGCTAATTCCTCCAGATGGGGATCTGCATGCCCCCAGGCATAACCCCGTCACTATCCTCCACTGCAGGATGCATACCCTGGGGGAGAGTGTGAAGCCACAGAACACCCATGTCCTCCACAGATGCCACTGCCCCACATCTTGCTACTAAGCTTGACCCCCATCACTTCAAGTGTGCCTGAAAATAACTTCTGCCACTACATAAGCACCAGCAGTGGCCCCTGCAGCACAGTATGGGCACACCACTGGCTCCAGCCACCACTACTGTCTGCCCTGATTGCTAGCTGCTGATCTGATCCAGGAGGCACATCTTAGAAGGCCTGTATCCCTTCAGACTCCGTGAGTACTCACCTAGGAGTACAGTTGTCAATACTGTAGATCTGAATGGTTTGAGACAGACATCACATCTCCATTGGATCCAGTGCTGCCATGTGGCCTGTGCCACTAGACCAGGGGTCACCACACAATCTGGTGTCCCCTTTCCACAGGTGACAGGCTTCTCTTACCAGGATCGGTCTCCACAAAGTTTGATGGAGGTGACTTCCTCTTCAAATTCTCAGACGCTTACAGAAGTCTACAGGGATTACAAAGAACCAGGAAAGCATGTCTCCATCAAAGGAATACAGTTCGGTCTCATATCCAGACCAAACAAATGGAGATTCGGGAATTTCCCAACAAGTAATTAAAAATAATTGCTCTACAGATGCTCAGAGAACTATAAAAGAACACAGATCATCAATTTGATACTACAAGGAAAATAATATGAGAACAAAATGAGAAAGCTCAATGAAGAGACAGAAAACATTAAAAAAACAAATTTTGAAGCCAAAGAATACAATGACTGAACTGAAGCCTTCAACAAAGACCTTCAACAGCATATTTGAACAAATAGAGGGAAGAATCAGTGGGCAAGAAGACATTGATTAAAATTGTGCAGTTTGAAAAGCAAGAAGAAAAAATAATGAGAAGGACAAAGAAAGCCTACAGAAGTTAATACATAATGGAAAGAAATAAAGTACATATTACTGGAGTCCCAGAATGAGGAGAGGGGGGGGAAAGGTGTAGAAGCTTATTTAAGGAATTAATGACTCAGAATTTCCCAATATGAGAATTGAACATTCAAGTTCATAAAGCTAACAGGTCACCAATCCAAAACATTATTTTCCAAAACACATAGTGATAAGATTGATGGCAAGAGAAAAAATTCTTATACAAGGGAGACTCCATAAAGCTAGTAGTAGATTTCTCACCAGATACTAGGCAAGGATAAAATGACATGATATATTTAAAGCGCTAAGAGCAACTGCCATCTAAGAATTCCTTACCCAGTAAAGTCCTTTAGAAATAGAGGTGAAATAAAATCTTTCCCTAATAAAATCTGAGGGGACTCATTACCACTGAACCTATATTATAAGAAATGCTGAGAGGAATTCTTCAAGCTTAAAAAAAACCAAACACTAGTTAATAGATTGAAAACATTTGAAAATATAGAACACACTGGTAAAGGATAGAAAAACATTTCAAATACAGTAATATGGTGATGTGCAAACTAGTTAACACTAGATAAAGACTACATGGCAAAAGTATGAAGCGTAGCTTAAGTAGCAACAATTTGTTAATGAACACACAATAAAATATGTAAATGGTATCATCAAAAACCTAAAAGGGGAGGAGGAATAAATGGATACAACTTTTATATGCCATCAGACTGAACTGTTATAGATCAGGAAGCTAAAGTGTGAGGTCACAAAAAGTCTTAGCATATTTAAGAATGAACTCATACTAAGTATCTTTTCTAACCAAAGTGGTATGAAACCAGAAATCAATAGCAGGAGGAAAGCTGGAAAAACCCCAAATATATGGAGACTAGAAGGAGATCAGCCCTGGGATTTCTTTGGAAGGANAGCTGAGTGCTGAAGAATTGATGCTTTAGAACTGTGATGTTGGAGAAGACTCCAGAGTCCCTTGGACTGCAAGGAGATCCAACCAGTCTGTTCTAAAAAAGATCAGCTCTGGGTGTTTTTTGGAAGGAATGATGCTAAAGCTGAAACTCCAGTACTTTGGCCACCTCATGTGAAGAGTTGACTCATTGGAAAAGACTCTGATGCTGGGAGGGATTGGGGGCAGGAGGAGAAGGGGACAACCGAGGATGAGATGGCTGGATGGCATCACTGACTCGATGGACATGAGTTTGAGTGAACTCCAGGAGTTGGTGATGGACAGGGAGGCCTGGGGTGCTGCAGTTCATGGGGTTACAAAGAGTTGGACATGACTGAGAGACAGAACTGAACTGATGTACATGTTTCAATGCTATTCTCTCAAATCATCCCACCCTTGCCTGCTCCCACAGATTCAAAAGTATGTTCTTTACATCTGTGTCTCTTTTACTATCTTGCATATAAGATCATTGTTTCCATCTTTCTAAATTTTGTATATATGCATTAATTTAGAGTATCGGTGTTTCTCCTTCTGACTTACTTCTCTCTGTATGATAGGTTCCAGTTTCATCCACCCCATTAGAACTGACTCAAATGCATTCCTTTTAATAGATGAGTCATATTCCATTGTGTATATATACTACAGGTTCCTTACCATTTGTTTGCCAATGGATGTCTAGGTTGCTTCCATGTCCTAGCTATTGTAAACAGTGCTGCAATGAACGTTAGGGTACATGTGTCTCTTTCAATCCTAGTTTCTGAAGTGGGTATGCCCAGCAGTGCTGGGTCATATGGCAGTTCTATTTCCAGTTTTTAAAGGAATCTCCACACTGTTTCCACACCAGTGACTGTACCCACTGTTGGGTCCCACCAACAGTGTAAGAGTGTTCTCTTTTCTCCACACCCTCTCTAGTGGTTATTTTTTGTAGACTTTTTGATGGTGGTCATTCTGACTGGAGTAAGATGATACCACATTGTGGTTCTGATTTGCATTTCTTTGATAATGAGAGATGCTGAGCATCTTTTTGTGTCTAGCCATCTGTATGTCTTTTCCAATCTAGATTCCTTTTATTTATTTTTCTTTTCGGATTGCTGTGGCTAGGACTTCCAAAACTATGTTGAATAGCAATGGTGAGAGTGGGTACCCTTGACTTATTCCTGGTTTTGGAGGAAATGCTATTAATTTTTCCCCATTGAGGATAATGTTTGCTGTAGGTTTGTCATATATGGTTTTTATTATGTTGAGTTATGTTCCTTCGTGCCTGCTTTCTGGAGAGTTTTTTTTTTTTTAACCATAAATGGGTGTTGAATTTTATCAATGGCTTTCTTTACATCTATTGAGATAATCAAATGTTTTTTACCTTTCAATTTGTTAATATGGTATATCACATTGATTGATATGCAAATACTGAAGAATCCTTATATCCCTGGAAGAAAGTCCACTTGGTCATGATGTATGATCTTTTTATGTTGCTGGAGAATCCCCACCCTTTAAATGTTATGGTTGAGAGGGCAGGGGAGAACCATCTGCCTCCTTCCGAAACCCAACTCAGCCGGCAGTTTTGATCCTGCGCTACTGTTCATAACACCAACACACCTAACACTAACCATGTAACACATTATGTAGCTTATAGTTCTTATTTATTGTCTGTATCCCCCACTAGAATATAAGCTCCACAAGGGCATGGACCTTTGTTTATTTCTTAATGTATACCAAGAGCCTACATGAGGGCATGGCAACTGGAGGTTTTTAACTATTCGTGGCATGATGAATTCCTTGTCATACTCCATCAAGGAACTAAACTGGAGGTAATTTTGTGAAAAAAAGAAAAAGTACTTTTATGAAAAGAAAAACAAAGGATCCTTTGAAAACAAGAGCGAGTGAGTTGTAATAGAACAGTTCTCAGGGTCTGAATTAGAGAGGAATACAATTGGAAACTGATTTGGTAATTTGGTTAGACAAACAGCTTCCCACAAAGTATTTAAATAAGAAAACTGCTGCAAGAAACTTGGACTTATAAAATAATATTTTTCCTAACCCTGTGTCAATTATTTTAAGACAAAAATGTTCAGGTGATCTTCATGTCTTGTGATTATTTAATCCCCTGTCTTGTGGGAAATCATTGGTTACCATGCTTCATGGCTTACCAGACCCAGGAAAGCACTATAGCTCTGGAATATTTAGGAATCTACCTGCAGCGTAGGACATGTGGGAGACACGGTTTTGATCCCTGGGTTGGGAAGATCCCCTGGAGGAGAAAATGGCAACTTGCTTCCATTTCCTTGCCTGGAAAATTCCATGAACAGAGGAGCCTGGTGGTCTACAGTCGTAGGGTCACAAAGAGATGCACACAGCAAGCAACTGAGCGCAAAGATTCAGTAAAATAGCTGGAGGGCATCAGTGAGCTTGAAGGTCTTCATTCAGCTGCTGCAATGGATAAGGCATAGAAAACTGTGTTTTTCCTTCTCTATTCCTATAATCATTTTCTCTTCTGGAGACTGGGTTAATTATATCATGACTGTTTCAGATTGCTTCTGACTCCATAATGTGTGTGCTCCATGTTTTTTCGTGCAATAAAAGGAAGGTTCATTCTTGGGTCCCTGAAATAAAAAAGAAAACAATAGCCACCATTTGTGCAATCATAGTCACCAACTTTATTTCTTTAAGTCACCACCACCAAGTGGTGCTGTGATCATACTATTATTTGCAAAGACCCAAGACTTGGAGTTGTCAAGTTCTTTGTCTAAAAATACACAGCTAGGAAAGTATTCCAGGTGACACTCAGACCCATGTGTTGGAACTCAAAACGCTGGGCACTCACTCTCTCCTGCTCCTAAGTTATCATAGTCTTCACGCAATAATAGTCTGATTATTATTCTTGTCATAACATTCTGCCTAACAAATTATAGACTATGGACTCTTGAACTTTATGACACAATCTTTTTCCAGAGTAAAATTTTCTAATTGTTAAAATAATATTACAATGTCCAATAGAAGAAAAAGAAACTTTATCTTCCAATTTTATTTACTAGTTTCATTTCTCTACAAATATACAAAACTTTGAGTTTACTATCAAGATCAAATCTGAACCATTACTGTTTTGTTTTGTTTTTTCCTATGCTGCAACTGGAGTAGCCAGAAATAACATGTAAACTTCTAACCTTTTTTTCACCTCACCGCTACCAATCTCTTATGCCATAAAGGCCAACAGAATAGGATTTTTGTGTGGTGGAATCCAACAAGAGCTCCCATTACAAGCTCTGCTTGAGTTGTTATCTATTCTAATAATGTTTTACCATTAGGGAGCTTTAATTTTTTGGAAACTAAGGAAGCATAAGTCATTTAATCTTGTTTATGTTAAAACATGCATTTTGAAATGTTCTGAAAGAGCATCTGTTTTGATAGGAATTATTGAACAAATTTTCAAATTCTGCTATATGTGTTTATTCTTGCTTTGGTGCAGTGCTGATTGCTGCCCTCAGATCCAATCTTTGCCCTGCCTCTGCTTGGGTGGGCTGATCTCTGTAGGCACTTTCCTAGGTTAATGTGTCAGCTGGCTTCTGGCTCAGTGCGGTCAGTGGTAAGCCCTGAAGGAGATGGGAGGATGAGAGAAATGGAGATGTCAGAGTTTAATAGGGATCTATTAATTAAACTACTGGGCTTCCCAGATGGCGCTCGTGGTAAAGAACCCGCTTGCCAGTGCAGAAGACATAAGAGATGTGGGTTCAGTTCCTAGGTCAGGAAGACCCCTCCACTGGAGGAGAGCATGGCAACTCACTCCAGTATTCTTGCCTGGAGAATCCCCATGGGCAGAGGAGCCTGGTGGGCAACAGTCCATGAGGTCACAAAAATTTGGACAGAATGCCTGAAGTGACTTAGTTCAGTTCAGTTCAGTTCAGTCGCTCAGTCGTGTCCGACTCATTGCGACCCCATGAGTCGCAGCACACCAGGCCTCCCTGTCCATCAGCATCTCCCGGAGTTCACTCAGACTCACATTCATCGAGTCCGTGATGCCATCCAGCCATCTTACCCTCGGTCGTCTCCTTCTCCTCCTGCCCCTAATCCTTCCCAGCATCGGAGTCTTTTCCAATGAGTGAACTCTTCGCATGAGGTAGCCAAAGTACTGGAGTTTCAGCTTTAGCATCATTCCTTCCAGAGAAATCCCAGGGCTGATCTCCTTCAGATTGGACTGGTTGGATCTCCTTGCAGTCCAAGGGACTCTCAAGAGTCTTCTCCAACACCACACTTCAAAAGCATCAATTCTTCGGCGCTCAGCCTTCTTCACAGTCCAACTCTCTCATCCATACATGACCACTGGAAAAACCATAGCCTTGACTAGATGGACGTTAGTCAGCAAAGTAATGTCTCTGCTTTTGAATATACTATCTAGGTTGGTCATAACTTTTCTTCCAAGGACTAAGCATCTTTTAATTTCATGGCTGCAGTCACCAGTGACTTAGCACACATGCAATTAAACTCTTATGGTTTATCACAGGATATTGTATATAGTTCTCTGTGCTACACAGTAGGACATTGTTGTTTATCCATCCTATATATATGAGTTTGCCTCTGCTAATCCCAAACTTCAATTCCTTCCCTTTCCACCTCCCTGTTTCATAACCACAAGTCTGTTCTCCATTTCTATGTGTCTTTTTCTGTTTCATAGATACATTCATTAGTTGATTTAAACTCCACATATATGTGATATGATCTGATATATGTTTTAACAGGATCAACTCTGGTTGCTGTGTTGAGAAAAACTGTGGAAAGCAAGGCAGACCCATTAAAAGATCTTTATTACACCCCTGACATCTCCGTTTCTCTCACCCTCCCTTCTCCTTCAGGGCTTCCTATTGACCACACTGAGCTGGAAGCTGGAAATCCATTGCTAGGGATTGCAGTTAGAGTCAGTGAGGGTGTCAGCAGGGGAGGCAGTAAAAAGAGGTGGATTCTGGATGTTATTTCGAAGGAGAGATGATGGAATTTGTGGAAAGATTGGATGTGGGGTAAGAGAAGAAGAAAAGAAAAAAAGTGATTCCAAATGTTGGCTTATGCAACAAGGATGGAGCTGCCATCAGCTGAGTGGGAGAGCCAGCAGGTGGAGCATGCTTTGTGCTCATGTTCAGTGTGAGAGGCCTGTTAAGCATCCAAGTAAAGATGAGGATCAGACAGTTGGATGTCATGGGTTTTTAGTATAAAGCTACCAGACTGGGTGACATTACCAGTGAAGCAAGGGAGAGTAGGTGAAAGGAGAGGTTCAGGGCATTAGAATGTCAGTCATACTGGATGGATTGCTAGCCTGCCCATGCAAGACAGAAAGGAGAAGCCACCATCAGGGAGAAGATGGAAACCTCAGGGGGCAGATCAGAACAGGAGCCTTGTTCACTCGTCACTTCCTCTCCTCCCTGACTCCACATCAGAGGAGGACAGGAAGCAGGAAGGGGAGGGGTGAAAGGGGGAAAAGTCAAGCAATGTGCTCCTCACCCTCCTCCAAGTTTCTGGAGTCATTAGTCTAGTTTGCCAGGGCAGGGAGAAAGAGGACTGAGAGTCAAATTCGAGACTGAAGTCAA
Source organism: Neotragus pygmaeus (assembly GCA_006410875.1). Classification (NCBI taxonomy): domain Eukaryota; kingdom Metazoa; phylum Chordata; class Mammalia; order Artiodactyla; family Bovidae; genus Neotragus; species Neotragus pygmaeus. The sequence continues at coordinate 700,657 of SJYV01021010.1, read as the reverse complement.
AGGAGCAGCACTCAGGTTTTAAATCCACAATGTGACTATTTGAATAACTGAAAGTGGCTACAAAGTTATGGAGCCNAAGAGTCAGACACGACTGAGTGACTGAACTGAACTGAGACAACATGTTCCTGAATAATCAATGGGTCAAAAAAGAAATAGAAAGGGAAATTAAGAGTTAGCTTAAAACACAGTGAAAATGGAAGCACAACATGTCATAACCTATGACATGCCACAAAAGCAGTCTTAAGAGAGAAGTTTGTAGCGATAAACGTCTGCCTATTTTAACAAAGAAAAATCTCAAGCAAACAACCTCACTTTGCAACTCAAAGGACTAGGGAAAAAAGAACATACAAAGCCTCAACTTAGTAAAAAGAAGGAAATAAAAAGATCAGAGCAGAAATAAATGAAATAGAGACCAGAAAAATAATAGGGAAAAAATCAATGAAACCAAGAACTGGGTGTTTTAAAAAGATAATAAGATTGAGAAACCTTCAGCTAGATTGAATCAGAAAATGAAATAAAAAATATTACAAATGATAGAAATACAAAGGATCATGAGCAACGACTACACACTAACAAACTGTATACCCTAGGGAAAAAATGAAATTTCTTAGGAACACAGAATCAACCTAGACTGAAGATATAGAAAAATTTAAGCAAGCCAATATTGAGTAAGAAGATTGAATCAATAATCAAAAACTTCCCCACACAGAAAATCCATATGGTTTTGCTGATGAATTTCACCAAACATCTAAAGAAGAAATAATGAAAATCCTTCTCAAACTATTGCCAAAAAAATAATTGAAGAGGAGGGGATATACCCAAACTCATTTACAAGGTACCATTACCCTGATACCAAAGCAAAAAACAGATACTTCAAGAAAAGAGAACTACAGGCCATTATCCCTAATGAAGATAGATGCAAAGAATTTCAAAAAAAATATTAGCAAACTAAATTTAGCTGAGTGAAATGATCATTTACCATGATCAAGAGAGATTTATCCTTGGACACAAGGTGGTTCAACCTATGCAAATCAGTCAACATGCTACACCACTTTAATAGAATGAAAGATAAAAATCATATGATCAACAGATGTAGAAAAAGCATTTGATCAAATACATCCTTTCCTGATAAAAATGGTCAAAAAAGGAGGTATGGAAGGAACATACCTCAATACAAGTCATACATGACAACTCTATAGCAAATGTTATGTTCAGTTGCTGAAAGGCTGAAACCTTCTACCCTGTACCGGGAACATGACAAACGTGCACACTCACCACTGCAATTCATGACACTGGAAATATCAGCCACAGAAATTAGGGAAGAGGAAAACACACCTCCAAATAAGAAAGTAAGATTGACTTTGCTTCCAGATGATATGATCTTATATCTATATATGAAATCCTAAAGACATAATTCTACAATTGCTAGAACTAAGTAATAAATTCAATAAAGTTGCAGGACACAAAATCAACATACAGAAAACAGTTGTGTTTCTATACACTAACAATGAAACGTCTGAAAAAGAAACAAAACAATCCTATTCATTATAGCAAATAAAAGAATAAAATACTTAGGGATACATATAGCTAAGGAGGTAAAATTTCTTTTGCCTGAAAACTACAACTGTGATGTAAGAAACTGAAGACGACACAAGCAAAATGATAACTAGCATTCATGGACTGGAAAAATTAATATTGTTAAAATGTCCATCATCTCCAAAGCCATCTATGGATTCACTGCAACCCATATCTGAATTCCAAAGACATTTTTCAGAAAAATAGAAAAAATATCCTTAAATATGTATGGAGCCATAAAAGACTCTAAATGGCCAAAACTATTAGAAGAACAAAGACACATCATACTTTCTGATTTCAAACAATACTACAAAGCTACAGTAATCAAAATAATGTTGTATTAATATAAAAATAGGGAATTCCCTATTGGTGGTCCAGGGCTAGGGCTTGGTACTTTCACTGTGGCGGTAATAGTTCAATCCCTGGTCATGGAACTAAGATCCTGTAACCCACCCTGTGCAGACAAAATAAAATCGACACACAAGTCAATGGAACAGAAGCAAGAGCCCAAATATAACCCTTGGATATATAGTCAGCCAGTATTGACAATGGAGTGAAGAATGCTCAATAGCGAAATGATAGTTTCTTTCCTTTAAATGGTGCTGAGAAAATTTGATAGTCTCTTTCCAGTCAGTGGTGCTGAAAAAACTGAATATTCATACATAAAAGAGTAAAAGCAGAACCTATCTTACACCAATCACAAAAAATAACTCAAAATGGATTAAAGACTTAAATATAAGACCAGAAACTATAAAACTAGAAGAAAACACAGGGTAAAAGTTCCTTGACATTGGTCATAGCAAGGATATTTTGGATATGACACCAAAAGCACAAGCAAGAAAGTAAAAATTAAACAATTTGGACTATATCAAACTAAAGAGTTTCTGCAGAGAAAAGGAAGCATTCAACAAAATGAAAAGATAGCCTATAGAATAGGAGAAAATATTTGCAAGCCATATATCTAATAAGGGGTTAATAACCAAAATATATTAAAGAACTAACACAACTCAATAGCAAAAATAAACAATCCAATTTAAAAACGGGCAGAGAATCTGAATAGATTTTTTCCCCCAAAAAAGAAAAATACTCATGGTCAACAGGTAACATGAAAAGATTCTCAATATCATGAATCATCAGGGAAATGTAAATCAAAACCACAATGAGATGTCACTTCATACCTGTTAAAATGGTTGTCACCTAAAATGTGAGATAATAAGCTTACCAATGATGTAAAGTAAAGGGAACCACAATGCACCATTGGAGAGAACTTAAATTGCTCTAGTCACTATGGAAACTGTACAGAGGCTCCTCCCAATTTTTGAAACTAATGTATGACCCAGGAATCCCACTTCTGGTATATAGACAAAATAAACAAAAATACCCCTTCATGGATCACAGCCTTGTTGTGGTGAAGAAGCTTGCAAAATTCAATGAAGCTATGAGCCATGCCATGTAGGACCACCGAAGATGGATGGGTCATAATGAAGTGTTCTAACAAAATGTTGGTCCACTGGAGGAGGAAATGGAAAGCCATTCCAGTATTCTTGCTGTGAGAAACCAATGAACAGTACAAAAAGGCAAAAAGATGTGACACTGGAAGAGGAGCGCCCCCAAGAGGGAAGCTGTCAAATATTCTACTGCAGAAGAGTGGAGGGAAATTACTAGTAGCTCCAGAAAGAATGAAGCAGCTGGGACAAAGTGGGAACAACCATCAGCTGTGTATGTGTCTGGTGATGAAAGTAAAGTCCAATGCTGTAAAGAATAACATTGCATAGGAATCTAAAATGTTAGGTCCATGAATCAAGGTAACTTGGAAGTGGTCAAACAGGAGATGGCAAAAGTGAACATCAACATTTTAGGAATCAGTGAACTAAAATGGACCAGAATGAGTGAATTTAATTCAGATGACTGTTATATCTACTACTGTGGGCAAGAATCCCTTAGAAGAAATGGAGTAGCCCTCATATTTAACAAAAGAGTCCAAAATTCAGTATTTGGGTGGAATTTCTGAAATTACAAAACAATCTCCATTTGTTTCCAAGGCAAACCATTCAACATCACAGTAATCCAAGTCTACGTCCCAACCACTAAAGCCATGAAGCTGAAGTTAGATGATTCTATGAAGACTTACAAGACCTTCTAGAACTAACACCAAAAAAAGATGTCCTTTTCATCATAGGGAATTGGAATGCAAAGCAGGAAGTCAAGAGATACCTGAGTAATAAACAAGTTTGGTCTTGGAGTACAAAATGAGAAAGGGCAAAGGCTTGCAGAGTTTTGTCAAGAGGACACACTGGTCATAGCAAACACCATTTTTCAACAACACAGCGATGACTCTACACATAGGCATCACCAGATGGTCAATACCAAAATCAGATTGATTATATTCTTTGCAGCCAAAGATGGAAAAGCTCTATACAGTCAGCAAAAACAAGACTAGGACCTGACTGTGACTCAGATCATGAGCTCCTTATGCAAAATTCAGGTTTAAATCAAAAATAAATACGGAAAGCCACTAAGCTATGCAGGTATGACCTAAATCAAATCCCTTATGCTTATACAGTGGAGGTGATGAATAGATTCAAGGGATTAGATCTGGTAGAGAGAGTACCTGAAGAACTATGGACAGAGGTTCATAACATTGTACAGAAGGCAGTGACCAAAACCATTCCAAAGAAAAAGAAGTGCAAGTAGGCAAAGTGGATGTCTGAGTAGACTTTACAAATGGCTGAGAAAAGAAAAGAAGTGAAAGAAAAGGGGAGAAAGGGAAAGATATGCCCAACTGAATGCAGAGTTCCAGAGAATAGCAAGGAGAGATAAGAAGGCCTTTGTAAAAGAACAATAGAAAGAAACAATGGAAAACAATAGAATGGGAAAGACTAGAGATCTCTTCAAGAAAACTGGAGATATCAAAGGAACATTTCATGCAAGGATGGGCTCCATAAAGGACAGAAATGGTAAGGACCAAATGGAAGCAGAAGAGATTTATATGGTGGCAAGAATAGACAGAACTATGCAAAAAAAAGTCTTAATAACCTGGATAACCACAATGGTGTGGTCAATAACCTAGAGGCAGACATCCAGGAGTATGAAGTCAAGTAGACCTTAGGCCTTACTGCAAACAAAGCTAGTGGAGATGGAATTACAGCTGAACTATTTAAAATCCTAAAAGATGATGCTGTTAAACTGCTGCACTCAATATGTCAACATACTTGGAAAACTCAGCAGTGGCCACAGGACTAGAAAAGTTCAGCTTTCATCCCGTTACAAAGAAGGTTAATGCCAAAAATTGTTCCAACTACCATACAGCTGTGCCTGTTTCACATGCTAGTAAACTTATGCTCAAAATCCTTCAGGCTAGACTTCAGCAGTACTTGAGTCAAGAACTTCCAGATGGACAAGTTGGATTTAGAAAAGGCAGAGAAACCAGAGATCAATTAGCCAACATTTGTTGTATCATAGAAAAAGCAAGGGAATTCCCAAAAAACATCTACTTCTGCTTCACTGCCTACACAAAAGCCTTTGACTGTGTGGATCACAACAAACTGTGGAAAATTCTTCGAGAGATGGGAATACCAGATTATTTTACCAGTCTCCTGAGAAACCTGTATGCAGGTCAAGAAGAAACAGTTAGAACCTTACATGAAACAACATTGGGAAAGGAGTACAACAAGACTGTATATTGTCACCCTGTTCATTTAACTTCTATGCAGAATACATCATGTGAGATGCCAGGCTGGATGAGTTACAAGCTGGAATCAAGATTGCTAGGAAAAATATCAACAATCTGAGTATGCAGATGATACTACTGTATTGGCAGAAAGTGAAGAAAAACTGAAGACCCTCTTGATGATGGTAAAGGAGGAGAGTAAAAAAAGCTGGTTTAAAACTCAATGTTATAAAACTAAATCAGGGCATCTGGTCCCATTACTCCATGGCCAATAGAAGGGGAAAAAGTGGAAGCAGTGACAGGTTTTCTCTTCCTGGTCTCCAAAATCACTGTGAATAGTTAATACAGCCATGAAATTAGAACACGCTTACTTCTTGGAAAGAAGGCTATGTCAAACTGGACAGCATATTAAAAAGCAGAGACATCACTTTGCTGACAAAAGCCTATATAATTATGTATGGATATAAGAGTCAGACTATAAAGAAGACCAGTGAAAGACAGGGGAACCTGGTGTGCTGCAGTCCATGGGGTCACAAAGAGTCAAACACGACTTAGGAACTGAACAAAAACAACAAATGAAAACAAGATATCAAAAAAGAATCTGAACTTCCATGTTTCTTGCAGCATTGTCCACAAATTATAGTAACAAGTAATATATATAGATCAATCAATGGATGAAGTAGCTATAAGGTTACCCTGTGTATCCACTGAGAGTGTCCACACCTAGCCTAGTACCTAAAATCTAACATTATAAATATGCTTATCTAAGTCTAAGCAGCAGGACTGGGAACAGAGGAATGAATGAGGCACTTTCCATGTGTGCAAAGTCTAAGAGGTACCAAAAATTCAGTAACCGTGATGAATAATATCTAGTAAAATATTTTGGGGAGACCGAGATATGATGGAGTAGAAGAACATGAACTCAGTACTTGTTACAAAAACACCAAAATTACAACTTACTGCTGTATAACTATCAACAGCAAAAAAAGCAAAAAAGAAACGCTGGAAGATATCCTACACCCAAAGACAAAGAAGCCACAACAAGAGGGGAGCAATTGTAATAAAATAAAATCTGTATCCACCAGGTGGGTAACCCACTGACTGGGAAATATCATACCCAAGAAGTTCTCTCATAGGAATGAAACTTCTGAGCCCCACACTAGACTCACATGCATGGGGGCCTAGCAAGAGGAGGATAAGCCCCCAGACTATCTGGTTTCGAAGGTCAGTGTGGTTTGATGACAGGAATTCCACAAGATTGGGGAAACCAGAAACTCCACTCTTGGAGGGGAAATGCGAGCTCTCATGTACACTTGGACTTGGGACAAAAACCAGTGACCTTGTAAGAGAAGGCCAGAGCTACCTGCATAATTGGAGAGTCTCCTGTAGAGGCAGGGGGTGGCTGTTAGCTCACTGTTAGGACAAAAACACCGACAGTGACAGTTTTGAGGAGTACTCATTGGCGTGAACCCTTCTGGAGGTCACAATTTCTCACCAAGAGAAAAGGGCCCACATCTCTAGTGCTGGGACACCTCAGGCCAGATAACCAACTGGACAAGAGCACAGCCACACTCATCAGCAGACAGGTTGCTTAAAGTCTTCTGGAGCCCATGGCTGCCTGCTAAACAGAAACCCTGTTGTGGTCCTGCTTGACAAAGGGGCAAGGTTGAGGTCCACCCACCAATGGGCAGCAACCAGTCTTAACTGCCAAGAAGCCTGCAGAAGCCTCTTAGACAGCCTCATCAACCAGTGGGGAGACAGCACCAGCAAGAACTATAACCTTGCAGCCTGCAGAATAAAAGTCACAATCACAGAAAGCCAGACAAAATGAAACAGCAAAGGAATATGACCCAGATGATGGAACAAGATAAAACCTCAGAGGAACAGTTAAGTGAAGTAGAGATAGGCAACCAGTTTGAAACAGAATTCAGAGTTATAATTTAATGATGATCCAAGATCTCCAAGAAAAGAATGGCACAGATCAATAAGATATAAGAATTGTTTAACAAGCACGTAGAAGAACCAAGGAACAAACAGAGATGAAATAACTAGAATGAAAAGTACACTATAAGGAATCAATAGCCGAACAAGGGAAGCAGAACAGATGAGTTGGAAAACAGAATGGTAGAAATCACTGCCATGGAACAAAATAAATTAAAAAAACAATTAAAAGAAATGAGGACAGTTTCAGAGACCTTTGCTGCTGCTGCTGCTGCTGCTGCTAAGTCACTTCAGTCATGTCCGACTCTGTGCAACCCCATAGATGGCAGCCCACCAGGCTTCCCCGTCCCTGGGATTCTCTAGGCAAAAGTACTGGAGTAGAGTGCCATTGCCTTCTCCACAGAGACCTTTGAAGCAACATCAAATGCACCAACTTTCAAATTATAGGAGTCCTAGAATAAGAAGAAAGAAAGGGCCTGAGAAAATATTTGAAGAGATCATAGCTGAAAACTTCCCTAATGTGGAAAAGGAAACAGTAACAGAAGTCCAGGAAGCACAGAGAGTCCTGGGCAGGATAAATCTAAGGAGGAACACAATGAGACACACAGTAATCAAACTGACAGAAATTAAAGACAAAGAATAAATACTAAAAGGGACAAGGGAAACGCAGCAAATACAATACAAGGAAATCCCCATAAGGTTGTCACTTGATTTCTCAGCAGGAGATCTGCAGGGCAGAAAGGAGTGGCACAATGTATTTAAAGTGATGAAAGGGAAGAATCTACAACCAAGAATACCCTACCCAGCAAGGCTCTCATTCAGATTCAATGGAGAAATCAAGAACGTTACAGACAAGCAAAAGCTAAGAGAATTCAGAACCACCAGACCAGCTTTGAAACAAATGCTAAATGAAATGCTGTAGACAAAAAAAGAAAGTCCAAAAATATAAACAAGAAAGTTACAAATGGAAATGCTTACCAGAAAATACAAACAATAAAATTAGGAAATCACCCCCACACAAATATAATATCAAAATCAGCAATTGTGAGGAGGGTACAAATGAAAAATATTGGAAATGCATTTGAAATGAAAATACCAGCAACTTAATCTAATTTACATGGAGGCTACTATAACAAAACCTCATAATAATCACAAACTGAAAATCTATAATAGATATAGACTGTTCAGTCACTCAGACATGTCCAACTCTTTGTGGCCCCATGGACTGCAGCATGCCAGGCTTCCCTATCCATCACCAACTCCCAGGACTTGCTCAAACTCATGTCCATTGAGTCAGTGATACCATCCAACCATCTCATCCTCTGTTATCCCCTTCTCCTCCTGCCTTCAATCTTTTCCACCATCATGGTCCTTCCCAAGGAGTCAGTTTCTCTTATTGAGTGGCCAAAGTATGGGAACTTCAACTTCAGCATCAGTCCTTCCAATGAATATTCAGGACTCATTTCCTTTAGGATGGACTGACTGGATCTCCTTGCAGTCCAAGGGACTCTCAAGAGTCTTCTGCAACCACAGTTCAAAAGCATCAATTCTCCAGCACTCAGCTTTTTATAGTTCAACTTTCACATCCATATATGACTACTGGAAAAACCATAGCCTTGACTAGATGGATCTTGGTCAGCAAAGTAATGTCTCTGCTTTTTAATGTGCTGTCTAGATTGGTCATAACTTTTCTTCCAAGGAGCAAGCATCTTTTAATTTCATGCAGTCACCATCTGCAGTGATTTTGGAGCCCCCCAAAATAAAGTCTGATACTGTTTCCACTGTTTCCCCATCTGTTTGCCATGAAGTGATGGGACAAGATGCCACGATCTTAGTTTTCTGAATGTTGAGTTTTAAGCCAGCTTTTTCCACTTTCCTCTTTCACTTTCATCAAGATTCTTTTTAGTTCCTCTTTGCTTTCTGCCATAAGGGTGGTGTCATCTGCATATCTGAGGTTATCAATATTTCTCCTGGCAATCTTGATTCCAGCTTTTGCTTTATCCAGCCCAGCATTTCACATGACGTACTCTGCATAGAAGTTAAATAAGCAGGGTGACAATATACAGTCTTGATGTACTCCTTTCCTGATCTGGAACCAGTCTGTTTTTCCATGTCTGTTTCTAACTTTTGTTTCTTGACCTGCATGCAGATTCCTTGGAGGTAGGGAAGGTGGTCTGGTATTCGCATCTCTAAGAATTTTCCATAATTTGTTGTGGTTGACACAGTTAAAGGCTCTGGCGTAATCAATAAGGCAGAAATAGATGTTTTTCTGGTATTCTCTTGCTTTTTTGATGATCCAGTGGATGTTGGCTATTTTATCTCTGGTTACTCTGTCTTTTCTAAATCCAGGTTGAACATCTAGAATTTCATGGTTCACGTACTGTTGAAGCCTTGCTTGGATATAATAGATACAGAAAAAAGAAAAAACAACCCAAACAAAACACTAAAGTGAGTCATCAAATCACAAGAGAACAAGAGAGGAAGTGTTGAAAAAAAAGGACCTACAAATCCAAACAATTAGCAAAATATTAATAAGAATATACATATTGAAAATTATCTTGAATATAAACATGTTAAAAGTTCCAACCTGAGATGTAAACTGCTTGAATGGATACAAAAACAAGACCTATGTATATTTTGCTTTCTAGGGACCCACTTCAGATCTAGGAACACATACAGGCTGAAAGTGAGGGGACAGAAAAATGTATTCCGTGAAAATGGGAATCGAAAGAAAGCTAGAGTAGCAATACTCATGTCAGAAAAAGCAGACTTCAAAATAAAGACTGTTACAAGAGACAAGGGACACTGCATAATGATCAAGGGATCAATCTAAGAAGATATAATAATTGAATATATATATGCATCAAACATAGCATCTCAATATATAAGGCAAATACTAACAGCCATAAAAGTAGAAATCAACAGAAACACAATAACAATGGGACTATAACATCCTACTATTATCAATGGACTTATCATCCAGATAGAAGATACATGGAAACACAGCCTTAAATGACACATTAGACCAAATAGACTTAATTGATATTTATAGAACATTCCATCCAAAAGCAGCAGAATATACACTCTCCTCAAGTGCAGATATAACATTCTTCAGGACTGATCACATGCTGGGCCACAAAGCAAGCCTCAGTAAATTTAAGGAAACTGAAATCATATCAAGCATCTTTTCTGACCACAACAGTTTGAGAATAGAAATCAACCATATGAAAATAAAATTTAAAAAACACAAACATGTGGAGGCTAAACAATATACTAGTAAACAACAAATGGGTCAATGAAGAAATCAAAGAGGAAACAAACAAGCAAAAATGCCTAAAGTGAAAAGTGAAGAAGTGAAGTGAAAACAATGCATGATGATCCAAAACCTATGGGATGAGGCAAAACAGTTCTAAAAGGGAAAATTATAGCAATACAATCTTACTTCAGGAAACAAGAAAAATCTCAAATAAACAACCTAACCTTACACCTAAAGCAACTAGAGAAAAGAAGAATAAACAAAACCCAAAGTTAGTAGAAAGTAATCATAAAGATAAGAACAGAAATGAAATAAAGATGAAGAAAATCATAGAAAAGATCAATGAAACTAAGCTGGTTTTTTGAAAAGATAAAAAATATTCATAAACCCTTAGGCAGACTCATCAAGAAGAAAGAGAAGGCTCAAATCAATAAAATTAGAAATGAAAAAGGAGAAGCTACAACGGACCCCAAAGAAATACTAATGATCATGAAAAACTACTACAAGCACTATATGCCAAAAAATGGATAACTCAGAAGAAATGAATAAATCACTTACAAGGCACAATCTCCCAATTTGAACCAGGAAGAAGTGGAAAATATGAGCAGACCAATCGTGAATCCTGAAATTAAAAATGGAAGTAAAAACGCTCCCAACAAACAAATGTCCAGGATCGGAGGGCATCACAGGCAAATTCCATCAGACATTTAGAGAAGAGTTAACGCCAATCCTTCTGAATCTCTTCTCCAAAATTGCAGAGCAAGAAACACTCCCAAACTCATTCTATGAAGCCACTATCACCCTGATACCAAACCAGAGAAAAATAGCACAAAAAAGAAAATTACAGGTCAATCACTGATGAACATAGATGCAAAAAAATTTCAGGAAACTACTAGTAAACCAAATCAAATAATACATTAAAGAATCATACACCATGATCAAGTGAGACTTATCCCAGAGAGGCAAGGATTTTTCAATATTTGCAAATCAGTTAGTGTGGTACATCACATCAATAAAGAAAAACATCATATGATCATCTCAATAGATTCAGAAAAAGCTTTGGACAAAATTCAACACCCATTTATAACAAAAACTCTCTGGAAATTGGGCAGAGGGAACATGCCTCAACACAATAAAGGCCATATATGACAAAGTTACAACTAGAATCATACTCAGTGGGGGAAAAGCTAAAATGATTTCCTCTAAGATCAAGAACAGGGCTTCCCTGGTAGCTCAGCTGGTTAAGAATCTGCCTGCAATGCAGGATACCTCAGTTTGATTCCTGGATCAGGAAGATCCCCTGGAGAAGGGATAGGCTACCCACTCCAGTATCCTTGGGCTTTCCTGGCAGCTCAGATGGTAAAAGATCCACCTGCAATGCAAGCAACCTGGGTTTGATCTCTGGGTTGGGAAGATCTTCTGGAGAAGGGCATGGCAACCCATTCCAGTATTCTTACCTGGAGAATTCCCACAGACAGAGGAGCCTGGTGGGTTGCAGTCAATAGGGTTGCAAAGAGTCAGACACAATTGATCGATGAAGCACAGCACACAACAAGATCAAAAGCAAGGCAAGGATGTCCACTCTTGCCAATTTTACTCAATATAGTTTCAAAAGTCCTAGCCATAGCAAACAGAGAAAAAACAAATTTAAAAAAAGAAAATGTTAAAACTGTCACTCTTTGCAGATGACATGATACAATACAAAGGAAACACTGAAGATGCTACCAGAAAACATTTAGAGCTTCTCAGTGAATTTGGTGAAATTGCAGGATGCAAAATTAATACACAGAAATCTCTTCATTTCTATATACTAACAATGAAAAATGAGAAAGATAAATTAAATAAATTATCCCATTTACCATTGCATCAAAAAGAATACAATACATAGGAATAAACTTACCTAAGGAGGCAAAAGATCTATCATATAAAAGCTGTAAGACCCTGAGGAAAGAAATAAAAGATTACACAAACAGTTGAAAAAATATATCAAGTTCTTAGACTGGAAGGAAGAATCAATATTGTCAAAATGACTATACTATCCAGATTCAGTGCAATCTCTATCAAATTACAAACAGCATTTTTAACAGAACTAGAACAAAAAAATTTAAGATTTGTATGGAGATATGAAAGACCCCAAGTATCCAAAACAATCTTGAGAAAGAAAAATGGAGCTGGAGAAATCAGGCTCCCTGACTTCAGACTATATTACAAAGCTACTGGAATCAAAATGGTATGGTCCTAGGAAAAAAACAGAAAAACAGATCAAAATGGAACAGGATAGAAAACCAAGAAATAAACCCAAACATCTATGGTCAATTAATCTATGGCAGAGGAGGCAAGACTATACTTTGGAGAAAAGAGAGTCTCTTCAGTAAACGGTGCTAGGAAAATTGGACAGCTTCATGTAAAACAATGCAATTAGAATATTCTTTAACACCATACACAAAAATAAACTCAAAATGGTTTAGAGATCCAAATATAAGACCAGATAGTATAAAACTCTTAGAGGAAAACATAGGCAGAACACTGTTTGACATAAACCACAGTAATACCTTTGTTGATCTATCTCCTAGAATAATGGAAATAAAAACAAAAATAAACAAATAGGACTTAATTAAACTCAAAATCTTTTGCATAGCAAAGGAAACCATAAACAAAAGCAAAAAACAAACCAATGAATGGGAGAAAATATTTGCAAATGATGCATCCAACAAGGGATTAATTTCCAAAATGTACAGCATATACAGCTCAGTATAAAAATAAACAATTCAATCCAAAATAAGAAGATAATCTAAATAGACATTTCTCCAAAGAAGACATACAGATGTCCAAGAGGCATGTGAAAAAATGCTCAACATCACTAATTACTAGAGAAATGTGAATCAAAATGAGAATGAGGTGCCACCTCACACTCGTCAGAATGGCCAAAATGTTGGAGAAGCTGTGTAGAAAAGGGAACCCTCCTACAGTGTTGGTGGGAATATAAATTGGTACCTCCACTATGGAGAACACGTGGAGGTTCTTTAAAAAGCTAAAATAGAGCTCCTGTATGACTCATCAACCTTGCTCCTGGGCATATATCCAGAGAAAAACATGGTTTGAAAGAATACATGTACCCCAATATTCATTGCAGTGCTGTTTATAGCAGCCAAGACATTAAGTGAAGTGAGGTGTAAGTAACTCAGTCATGTCTGACTCTTTGCAACCCCATGGACTGCACAGTCCATGGAATTCTCCAGGCCAGAATGCTGGAGTGGGTAGCTTTTCCCTTTTCCAGGGGATCTTCCCAACCCAGGGATCAACACAGGTCTACTGCACTGCAGGTGGATTCTGCAATACATGGACAGCCCCAGCCAATACATGGAAACAACCTAAATGTATATCAAAAGATGAATGGATAAAGAAGATGCGGTACAAATATACAATGGAATATTAGTCATCAAAAGGAATGAAATAATGCCATTTGTAGCAATATGGATGGACCTGGAGATTATCATACTAAGTGAAGTAAGTCAGATGAGGAAGACAAATAGCATATGATATCCCTTCTATGTGGAGTCTAAAAAATGATACAAATGAACTTATTTACAAAATCAAAAAACAGAAGCAGACTCACAGACTTAGAGAAGGAACTTATGGAGAAGGAACCAGGGAGAAGAGTGGGGAAAGGGGACATTGGGATTGACATGTACACACTGCTATATTTAAAATAGATAACCAACAAGGATCTACTGTATAACACAGGGAAATCTTCTCAATATTCTATAATAACCTAAATAGGAAAATAATGTGAAAAAGAAGATACATGTATAATTGATTTACTTTGCTTTAAACTAAGACAACATTGTTAGTCAACTATATCCCAATATAAAATAAAAAAATTTTAAAGATGTGATATATATGGGCTCCCCAGTGGCTCAGTGGTAAAGAATCTGCCTGCAATGCAGGAGATGCAGTAGATGCAAAAGATCCCCTGGAAGAGAGAATGGCAACTCACTCCAGTATTCTTGCCTGGAGAATCCCATGGACAGAGGAGCCTGGTGGGCTATAGTCCATAGGGTCACAAAGAGTCAGACACAGCAAAAGCACCTTAGTATGCACACACACACATATATACACAAATATGTATATATATATGCATACATATATATGGAATATTATTCAGCTATGAGAAAGGGGAAATTCTATCATCTCATAAAACACAGTTGAACCTCGAGCNGTCAGACACAGCAAAAGCACCTTAGTATGCACACACACACATATATACACAAATATGTATATATATATGCATACATATATATGGAATATTATTCAGCTATGAGAAAGGGGAAATTCTATCATCTCATAAAACACAGTTGAACCTCGAGCAAATTATGCTAAGTGAGACAAGTCAGGCAGAAAAAGACAAAATACTGTTTGATATTTATATGTGAATCTTAAAAGGCTGAACTTCTAGAAACAGAGAGTGGAATGGTAGTTGATACTATGGCCTGGGGGGTATGGGGAAGTGGGAAGATGCTGGCTAAAGGGCACATACTTGCAGTTGGAAGATGAATAAATTCTGGAGATCTAATGTACAGCATTTTTATTACACCAACAGTTTTGTATCATACTTCAACGTTGCAAAAAGTTTAGATCTTAGATATTCACATCACAAAAAAGAAATAATTATTATGTGATATGATAGAGGTGTTAGCTAAGTGCTTCATTGGTAATCATATTGCAATATATAAATGCATCAAGTCATATGTTGTACATCTTAAACTTCAGTTCAGTTCAGTTCAGTCGCTCAGTCATGTCTGACTCTTTGCGACTTCATGAATTGCAGCATGCCAGGCCTCCTTGTCCATCACCATCTCTTGGAGTTCACTCAAACTCACGTCCATCGAGTCAGTGATGCCATCCAGCCATCNTTGGCTTAAAGCTCAACATTCAGAAAACGAAGATCATGGCATCTGGTCCCATCACTTCATGGGAAATGGGTGAGGAAACAATGTCAGACTTTATATTTTTGGGCTCCAAAATCACTGCAGATGGTGACTGCAGCTATAAAATTAAAAGATGATTACTCCTTGGAAGGAAAGTTATGACCAACCTAGACAGCATATTCAAAAGCAGAAACATTACTTTGCAAACAAAGGTCTGCCCTTTCAAGCCTATGGTTTTTCCAGTGGTCATGTATGGATGTGAGAGTTGGATTATAAAGAAAGCTGAGTGCCAAAGAATTGATGCTTTTGAACTGTGGTGTTGGGGAAGACTCTTGAGAGTCCCTTGGACTGCAAGCAGATCCAAGCAGTCCATTTTGAAGGAGATCAGCCTGGGGATTACTTTGGAAGGAATGATGCTGAAGCTGAAACTCCAGTCCTTTGGCCACTTCATGTGAAGAGTTGACTCACTGGAAAAGACTCTGATGCTGGGAGGGATTGGGGGCAGGAGGAGAAAGGGACGACCAAGGATGAGATGGTTGGATGGCATCACTGACTCGATGGACGTGAGTCTGAGTGAACTCTGGAGTTGGTGATGGACAGGGAGGCCTGGCATGCTGCGATTCATGGGGTCGCAAAGAGTCGGTCACAACTGAGCGACTGAACTGAACTGAACTGAACTGACATCCCCTTTTCTATATGTATTTCTTTAGCAAATTGTTTACATCAGTATTCCATTGTTTTTTTTTTCTTATTAAGGTCTGAATGTCTTTTATATATTCAAGATATTAACATATCAACAACAACAGATTTTTTTTTACCCAATTCATCACATGCCTTTTAACTTTTTAAGAATCTTTTTTGCTGTACCAAATGCAATCTATTTCTTAAGCCTTTTTTCTACCACTTTCCTCTGAATTCCTAAAGTTGGCAAAATCTTTGTAGATAAAACGCTCATTGCCATGTTTCTCCCAAGGGCTTCATTTCTAAAAATGACTTTACAACATGTGGAAGAAATCAAGAGGCTTTGATTTTTCCCGTTTGTGGACAGAAGACTGAGCCACAACGACCAATGGATTTTCTTGTGTCACGAGAGAAACCACAACCTAAGAAACCAGATCAAGAACACCCAATTCCACAAAGTAGGGATGGCAAGCCAACTTCACCTCCTCTGACAGTATCGCTCTATTGGTCCTGGCTGTCCTGGATATTCTATGCTGATGCCTAACAGCTGTCTCCGCCTCTGTGATGAATTAGCTAGCAATGGCCTCCAGGGGTAGGTGGAGAGCATGTGCCTTGAAAACTGCCACAGGGGCAGAGAGTGTGTCCAGACACTGTGAGAACGGAAGGGTTGTTAATGATAATTGTGTTGAGACAATAGGCATAACCTGGAATTATTCCAGGCAGAAGGAATGTATGGCCATCCTGGGCATAGGGAACAACACAGTAGAAGAGGGTAACTGAAGTTAAAGTAGCTCACTTGTGTCCGACTCTTTGTGACCCCATGGACTGTATAGTTTATGGAATTCTCCAGGTCAGAATACTGGAGTGGGTAGCCTATCCCTTCTCCAGCGGATCTTCCCAGCCGAGGAATTAAACAAGGGTCTCCTGCATTGCAGGCAAATTCTTCACCAACTGAGCTATCAGGGAAGCCCTGCTATCAGGGAAGAGGGGACCAAGGCCCAAAAAGCTTACAGAAAGATCATGGTTGCACAGCTGGTAAATGCAAAACTGGTGTAGGCTTCCGTGCATTTTCCATAGTGCCTCAAAGCTACTGCTAACCTACTGTGAACCTTTGGGTGAGTCTCCTTTAGGGAGCGTTACTATGAACTAAGCTGGTGGAGGTGATGGAATTCCAAATTAGCTATTTCAAATCCTAAAAGATGATGCTGTTAAAATGCTGCACTCAATCAGTTCAGTTCAGTCGCTCAGTCGCCTCCGACTCTTTGCGAATCGCAGCACGCCAGGCCTCCCTGTTCATTACCATCTCTTGGAGCTCACTCAGAGTCACGTCCATCGAGTCCGTGATGCCATCCAGCCATCTCATCCTTGGTCGTCCCCTTCTCCTCTTGCCCCCAATCCCTCCCAGCATCAGAGTCTTTTCCAATGAGTCAACTCTTTGCATGAGGTGGCCAAAGGACTGGAGTTTCAGCTTTAGCATCATTCCTTCCAAAGAAATCCCAGGGTTGATCTTCAGAATGGATTGCTTGGATCTCCTTGCAGTCAGTCCAAGGGACTCTCAAGAGTCTTCCCCAACACCACAGTTCAAAAGCATCAATTCTTCGGTGCTCAGCCTTCGTCACAGTCCAACTCTCACATCGGTACATGACCACAGGAAAAACCATAGCCTTGACTAGACGGACCTTAGTCGGCAAGGTAAAGTCTGCTTTTGAATGTACTATCCAGGTTGGTCATAACTTTTCTTCCAAGGAATAAGTGAGCAAATTTGGAAATCTCGGCAGTGGCCGCAGGATCGGAAAATGTCAGTTTTCATTCCAATCCCAAAGAAAGGTAATGCTAAAGAATGTTCAAACGACTGCACAATTGCACTCATCTCACATGCTAGCAAAGTAATCCTCAAAATTCTCCAAGTCAGGCTTCAACAGTACATGAACCATGAACCTCCAGATGTTCAAGCTGGATTTAGAAAAAGCGGAAGAACCAGAGATAAAATTGCCAACATTCACTGTATCATGGAGAAAGCCCTCCACCATGTGACGCTTGATAAATTATGCTTCTTTGGTCATTGTTTGCGCGGTTCGCTGTGTTACACCAGTGAACTTTTCTTTTTTATCCTTTTGGGCGGGGCGCGGCGGAGCAAACTCCCGTGTTCACAGCAGGGAAGGCCCAGGCTGCAGAGACCCCTCACCCTCCCACGCAGATGCCCTGGGGCTCCTTCTTGGTCGGAGGCCTCAGCTACCCTCTACTAGGTACCAGAGCTATCGTTACATATCGCAGACAGAGACGGGGGTGAGAGCACGGAGGCTCAGCGGAGAGCTGGAAGAGACAGTAGCCAAGACCGGCCAGAGAGCAAGGCACACCATCAGGCGGGTGTGGCGAGGTTCGGTCCAGGGTCTCCGCCTGGGTCCCGCCCCGCCGCCGGCCTCGGCCCCGCCCTCGGTCCCGCCCCGGGGATTCGCAGGTCCTGTGCCGACCTCTCCGCACTGCCGGAGCCGCTCATCACCGATTTCATTGGCTACCTCGCCGTTCCCGCCCCTAGACACCAGCTGATTTCCGCAGCCAATCGGCAGGCGCGGCGGCGGCTGCGGCGGCGGCGGGTCTCGGTGGATCCCGGATGCTGAGGTACCGGTTCTGCTGGAGGGGGGCGACGGTCCTAATTCGGGGCAATGGCGTCGCCCCGCTTGTAGCCTGGGTGGCCAGCCGCCACTCCTGGGACTCTGAGGTCACCCTCCTGCAGCCGGACGTGCCCCGACCCAGACTGTCGAGGGCTGGCCCGATGTTTCTGGGGTGGAGGTCGGAGGTCGTGCCTTTGTGGAACGCTGGGACTCCGCCGGTCTGAGCAGAGGACGGGCTGCTCCCGGCTTTTTCCTAGCTCCTGTTTGGGGGTCCCCCTTTCTTTCGCGGAAGGAGCTCCGAGGGAAACAGAGGCCCCGGGGCTTCTTGCAGGCGCTGAGCTCCGACGGGAAGGTCCGCTCGAGCCCCGGCCGCCGC
>SJYV01021010.1:630438-677890 GCA_006410875.1 Neotragus pygmaeus | reverse complement strand
GGGCTGCGGAGTGCGGGGAGGGGGCTGGGGCCAGGGAGGGGTCGCTCCGCGGCCCCGCTGTTCCTAGGGGGCCGCACCCCTTCTGGCTCCCAAGAAACCCGGTGCCAATTGTTTCAGGCTGTCGTTCCCGGTTTTGAGATTTCATTTCTGGAAGTTCATTCGAGCCACTTGGAGAGCGAAAAGGCTATATTGTGGCTTCTGCACTTGTCTGGAAGTGAAAATAAAAACCAGACTTGGGAAGGTTCTGAAGGCCAAGGGAGCTGCGAGAAACCGGACGAATTCCTTAGTTTGACAGAAATCTTCCCCTTAACTTGCCTCACATGTTACATAATTCAAGCCGTTTCAAGATCAGAGTATTTAGTCTCATAATTCTTCTAAGCAAATGTTCTTAGTCTTGACCTTAAGTAAAACTACTTTGTAATGCTTGAAGAATTGAGCAAGAATTTTTTTGTAAAAGGTTCTGAGTTTAAGAGTCTTAGTGCAAGGAAGGAAGTTGGGAGCAGTCCTTACCTCGTCAGTGATCCCAGCTGCTGCTTTATTACTCCAGGACCAAAAAGAGAAGTTATTTCTGTACATCTGTGGGTTCTGGGGAGACATAGCAATGGATGAGGAATGAAGGGAGAAGAAAGGGGACTCTTGTTTTTTGCTCAAAAATATGTAATTAGGAAAAAATATATTTGTTTGCCTATCTCTCCCTTCATCTCAGCCAGCATAAATAGGTTTTGATATTTTTTGTGCACAAAATAACACATGTCATGAGTATGTGTTGAGTATTTTAGGGAAAGAAGTCATCTCTAACAAGAAGACATTTGACCTCATTGTAGTCCCAGAGGAATGAATATACCTTGTATGGAATTAACCTTGGGGTTTGGTTTTCAGTTAAGGAAATGAGGCAGAAGGAGGTGATAACCAAGACCTTCCAGGGCCCAACTGTGGTCTGTAGGACTCCGACAAGCCACGTTTACATGTTTGAGAATGGTGTTGAGGACTCCGAGGACTCCTCTGAGGAAGAGTCCCACCGAGTGGCCCTGCGGCCCCGGGGCAAGGAGGGCCAGAAGAAGGGTGCCCACCACTCTCACCGGCCAGGAGCAGGGGACGTGGTGCTGCTGCAGCGGGAGCTGGCCCAGGGGGACAGCCTCAACAAGCTTGCTCTTCAGTATGGCTGCAAAGTAAGAAACCCCATGGGAAAAGGCACCACCTGCCCCTTGGCCCTGTGTTAAGAGGAACAGAGGCACTCACTGAAGGTTGGGGACCCTTCCTACCTCTTCCTGACCCCCAGAAGTGGTTGGGAGAAGCCTGTTCTAGAGTAAAGGACACTCCTATCTAGCTAGAGATGGAATGCAGGTGGAATGACCTGTTCATCACAGAGAAAGGGAATTAGGAGTTTCAGGTGATGGGACAGTTCCCTCTCTGCACAGTACTTCTGGTCTTTCTTGTCCTTCCAAACTGAAATTCTGAAACATTTTTTTCTCTTTTGAGCACATTTTATTTAACGCATAATGGGCCAGAGGTGCCAGGCAGTTTATCCAAGATTTCTTTGATGTGCCTGCTTTTTTTTTGCTACTTTTCTGTTTTTAAACCTTTCTTGCTAATTGTAGCTTATTTGATTGGTAAATTTTTGCCTTCTCTCTTTCAGAACTGCATGATCTATCCTTTGTATGCTGTGTATCTATATAACCCTGTTTCTCTCTTTAATTATGTTTTTAGCATTCAGAGTGATTAACAGTGGCAAAGTAAGTAGGAGAGTATTTATTGAATTGTTGCATTTTCTCCTAGATTCAAACTATTTCATTTTGCTAGCACTGTGCTACTATTTTCTATGGCTCTCTCCAAGGCTGTATAAGCTACTTGTTTAAAAAATCCTTTTATCCTTGAAGGGTCTCTCATTTATCTAGCAGGGATCAAATGACTCAACATGTTGTGTGGGACTGTTGTTTCCCACGGTATTAAACTGGTCTCTAGGGACACATGCAAGCCTACTTAGTTGCTAAGTCATGTCCAATTCTTTGTGACCCCGTGGACTGTCGCCATCTAGCCTCCCCTGTCCATGGGATTCTCCACGTAAGAATACTAGAGTGGGTTGCCATTTCCTACTCCAGGGATCTTCCTGACCCAGGAATCGAACCTGCATCTCCTGCATTGGCAGGCACATTCTGTACCACTGAGCCACCTGGAAAGCCCCCCGGGACTCATAATGGTCTCTAAATCGTACTGAGATTTTTATTTGATTCTAATAATCAGCTTCTGTAGGCATACTAAATGGTTTATAGAGCAAGGGCTAAAAATTGAATCCTTTCCTACAAAGACCTGAATAGACGCAGTGGGCTTCTTGGAATGCTGATGTTTAACAAATCCAAAAGAACTATATAATTTATCTAATAAGTGATCAGTTTTCCTATTTGAAGTAAATAAGTTTGATGTTAGCTTATTAGGATCAAAGACAAAAATATCTCAAGAACCTTAAGTTACAAGATCTACCCCAATACAATTAAATGGTAAAAGCAATTGCTAAATAATTAAAATAATGAAGATGATTGATTTGAATGAAGTCCGTTGACTGTATTTACATTCTAGTTTAAATGGACTTAGGAGTTAAAACTTTAGAATCTATCTCTGATGCTTTTGGTAAGTTTTCAAACAATCACTTGAGGGAGGATTTGTCTTTGACTTACATTTCCCCCTACTTTTTAAATCTTAAAGTTTGAGTATGAGGAGAGTTTGTTATAACTTTGTCATAAACTTTCTTGTGAGTCTTTAAAACTCAGGTCATGTTCCTTTCTCATCATAATATTGAAATGGAAGGTGTCAGTCTGTAATTTCCAACTTGATGCATACTATGTGTATGTTTCTAGTTATAAAAAGTGTTCTGAAAGCCTCAAACTGAATTAACTCTTGATTGCTTTTATTTTAAAAATAAATTTATAGGCCACATAGTACATGTGGAAAGGAAAACGTAGTAGAATCATGAGAGCACACCTTTTAAGAAGTTGTTACAGATGAACTAGGTCTTAGTGTCGGTAGAGCTGGCTAAGGCTTTGTGTTTGCTGAATGCTGATGTCTACTGCAGCTACTAAATTAAATTCTGATGCAGGAGAGAAGTCAGCCAGACAGGGGCACTGCTGCCTAAAAAGTTAAATGCAGAAAGGGCTACAGCCTTCTTTTACCATGAAGTGTTTCACCTTAAGGCTTTTTATTGAAGGCACACTTTAAACAAATAAACAATAAATTCTTTTCCAAAACTGATCTTGAGTTGCTCCAGTTTGTAAGTCTACACAGAAATTTGATGACTAAGCTGTACATTAAGGCCAAGTTAAAGCCAAAATACCGTTATTCAGCCTGAACTCAACTTTGGGTATAGTTAAAAGTTTTCCAGTGTTCGTCAGATTCTTAAGTGATGTGGGTGTGGACTATCACCCAGGAAAGTTAAGTGCCACTTTTTGGATATTAGTCTTAAACAGCTTTACATATTTTGTGATGTTTGTCTTCATGGCTTCCCTAGGTCGCAGATATCAAGAAAGTCAACAACTTCATCAGAGAACAAGACTTATATGCTTTAAAATCTATTAAGATTCCAGTGAAAAACCACGGCATC
The DNA here is from genome assembly GCA_006410875.1 of Neotragus pygmaeus. Taxonomy (NCBI): domain Eukaryota; kingdom Metazoa; phylum Chordata; class Mammalia; order Artiodactyla; family Bovidae; genus Neotragus; species Neotragus pygmaeus. The sequence continues at coordinate 674,298 of SJYV01021010.1, read as the reverse complement.
CTAACAGAGACCCATAAAGAACTTAGACCCCTCCTGAACTCATCCTCAGAGACCAGAGTGACCTTCGAGGAGCAGCCAGACCCAGACAGAGCAGCTGTCAATGCCAGTGCCTCATCTAGCTCACTGACGGATTTCTTTAAGGGCATTGATCAGAATATTGAACATGCAGTTCAGTCAGAAATCTTTTTGAGTGAAAGTTACTCCATAGAGACCTCCAGTCAGCCACTGCTTCCTGCTCCTCCGAAGATACCGACAAATGGTGCAGACTGTGGAATTCAGTGGTGGAATGCTGTTTTTATCATGCTTCTAATTGGAGTTGTTTTACCAGTGTTTTATTTGGTCTATTTTAAAATACAAGCTACTAGTGAGACCCCTAGTATCTTGAATACAACTGCTATCCCTAATGGCTCCATGGCAGGGAATGCAGTTCCAGGGCAAGCCCCCAGATTAGCAATTTCAGTGCCAACCATCCCCTCTTCAGACAGCCAGTTCAGTCAGACCACCCACAGGGGGAACTAGCTCTTGTTTCTGAGGAATCAGGCCAGCTTTAGCACTTGGGCTTCTGCTGATGTTGGCCATATCTTAGCATGCTGCATTTTTTTTTTTTTTCTGTGACATATGGACAGATTTCAGAAGTTACCATGATGTTCTCAGTCACATTCATCATGGGGAGTGGACTCATCCAAGCTTGTGGGAGCCAAAACATCAGCATTCTCAGCCTCTTACATCCAGAGAAGAGCGACAGGAGAGACGTTTACACATGGCAAATGCTGCTCCTTGAAGGCATTTAGTGGACTGGACTTGTGTGTCTTCACAATAGCACTGTAGGCCCTCAAGTTGGACATGCTTGGAGGGAGATGAATGGCCTTGGCAGATGGACCTGCGTATGGGAGACCCTGGTGTCAGCTTTTTTGTCTGTGTTGCTTTGTTCCTTGCCTACTGTGGAGAGATGACTGGCTCTGAAAAATGATGTTTTGTATCTCCCCAGCAAAGACGGTGTACAATAGTGAGATGCCACCCTGTTTCAGGGCGTGATACATTACAGTTTTAACAAGCCCTGCTTCACATTTACACCCAGATGGCTTTTTTATGTCATATCTAGAATTTTGAAAGCCTTAAATCGAAACTGCTATAATATTGAGTAAATAGCAGTTCTGTTCCTCATAATTTTAGAGCTCCTTAATCTGACACATGGGGACATTTTAAGCTCTTCATGGTGTAGCCGGCACTTCCTGGCCAGAACATTTGAAGGCCATGGCCCAGTTTCACCTGAGGACCTTTTCCATAGTGATTGCTAACTGGATCCCCAAGTCGGCATCCTTGGGAGGAGCTCTTTCTGATCTGTGTTGAGTGGAGTAGGTATAGGGAGAAAGATGAGTGCCTTATCACCCAGGTCCCAACACGTGACATTTCTAAAGATGAGCAGTCACCAGCCCAGCATCTGCTGGTGCCAGCATGCTCCTGGCAAAGTGGTGCAGGGAAAATGGATGTACTTGCTCTGCTTCCTTTATCCCATTCTTAGGACTTCTAGAGTTGTAGAACAGGATTAGGACTCAGTCACCTTTTTTTGGGTGAATACAATGTAGCTTATTGATGTTAAAATACTGAACATTTAATGTAGAGCCTAGAGGTGATCCTTGCTGTGGAAGACCATAAAAAGAGATGCCTGAGGTATGCCCATCTTCTCTGACAAGGCAACAGTGGTGGTAAGTTTGGAAGCTTGTGGAGGGCCTGGTTGGCCTCTGAGGCCTTGCTGTTGTAACAAGCGTGATTGGGGTGAGGGTAGGAGCCTGCCTCGGTCCCATGGAGAAGTGGAAATTGGCCAGGGCGGCTGAGGCTTGGAAAGGTCTGCCTCCACGGAGAAAAACATGATGCACAAATGCTGAGCTTTGGGCAGATTTAAGGCATTTGACACCGTCAACCTAGAGATCAGTTTAAAAGAGCTCATGTAAGAAAAGGGGAATGTGGTGGATGAGTACGTGAGATAGGTTTTCAGTTTCCCCTCAATCAATTATGTGAAAAACTGTTTTGTCCTGCATTCAATTAGAAAATTTAAATCATAAAACTAAATGTTTTCTTTAAAGTCATACTGGTCTTAAAGTGAACTTGTGAATCTTTGCTAAAGGAAATGTTGTGATCATGTAAATGCCTTTCTAGTCAAATGTTTGTGTGCTGTGCCCAAGGACCACAAGTTTCTCTAACATTTTGTCACCATTAATTTCAAAAGGCAGGACGCAGACTCATGAGAAAATGACTTTTGCCAGGCAAAGAACTGTATACTTTTTTCAAATGGAATAAAATAATTTCTTCTGTGAAGGAAAATTGATTCCTCCCTTTTAATTTGGGAATTGGTAATTCAGAATTAAAAGATGTGAGATGATGCTGGAGAAAATGGAGTTGTCTGTGTCCAAGAGGTGAGGCCTGCCCAAGGCTTATGCCCACAGTTATCCCAATAGGTGAAGAACAAGTGTTAACACACATAGTCTCACTGATTGACTGCATGACATACTTTAAAACTGTATTAGGTATACCTAAGAGATGGGGAAACAGTGGAAACTGTCAGGCTTTATTTTTTTGGGCTCCAGAATCACTGCAGATGGTGACTGCAGCCGTGAAATTAAAAGACGCTTACTCCTTGGAAGAAAAGTTATGACCAACCAAGATAGCATATTCAAAAGCAGAGACATTACTTTGCCGACTAAGGTCCGTCTAGTCAAGGCTATGGTTTTTCCCGTGGTCGTGTATGGATGTGAGAGTTGAACTGTGAAGAAGGCTGAGCACTGAAGAATTGATGCTTTTGAACTGTGGTGTTGGAGAAGACTTTTGAGAGTCCTTTGGACTGCAAGATCAGCCCTGGGATTTCTTTGGAAGGAATGATGCTAAAGCAGAAACTCCGATACTTTAGCCACCTCATGCGAAGAGTTGACTCATTGGAAAAGACTCTGATGCTGGGAGGGATTGGGGGCAGGAGGAGAAGGGGACGGCAGAGGATCGGTTGGCTGGATGGCATCACTGATTCGATGGACATGAGTCTGAGTGAACTCCGGGAGTTGGTGATGGACAGGGAGGCCTGGCGTGCTGCGATTCATGGAGTTGCAAAGAGTCAGACACGACTGAGTGACTGAACTGAAGAGATACCGTGGAGCTCACTTTCTGTATGTTTTACTGCATTTGTAGTGTGTTTTGGGAGTTATGTTGTAAAGAAATAATTAGACTTCTTCCATAGTCTCCAGTCCTTTTGATTGAACTGTTGTGCTTAATATTGCAGAAGTCTAGGGAATCTGTCATCAGACAAAGGATACTCCCATCTGGGAAGGCAAGGATGCAAAGACGAAGCAGACACTTTAGGGTCACCCAGAGCAGGTCTACTCAGTCACAGCCATGACACAGCCCCTCCTCAAGAATTTAGTTCTTTACTTTGCTTCTGTGATTACCTAAATAAGGGAGAATAATATGGGCCCTAAGATGATGGCTCATAGAGGGGATTTTAACATTTTTTCCCAGTTTCATTGAGATATAATTGACATACAGCACTATATGAGCTTGAGATGTACAGCATAATGATTTGACAGATATGTTGTGAAATGATTACAAGTTTAGTTAACACCCATCATCTCATGTAGATACAAAAAAAGAAAGAAAAAAACTTTTTTTTTTTTTTTTTTTACCTCTTGTGATGAGAACTCAGGATTTATTTCCTTAACAACTTTGGTATATACCATGTAACAGGTGTCAACTATAGTCATCAAGTTGTACATTATTACTTTTGTAATACTTATAACTGGAAGTTTATACATTTTGACCACGTCTTCCAATTTCCTCCCTGACCTCACTCTCTGCCTTGGTAGCTACAAACCTGATTCTTTCTATGAGTTTTGGTTTATTTCTTTGCTTTTTTTTTTTTTTTTTTTAAGATTTCATGTATAAGTGAGATCATACAGTATTTGTCTTTCTCTGACTTGTTTCACTTAATGTAATGATGTTAAGATCCATCTGTGTTGTTCCAAATGACAGGATTTACATCTTTTTAATAGCTGAAAAACATTCCAGTGTATGTTTATGTATCACAATTTCTTCATCCATTCATCCCTCAGTGGACACTTAGGTTGTTTCCATGTCTTGGCTATTATAAATGAATGCTGCTCTGAACGTGGAGGTGCAGATAGCTCTTTGACAGTGTTTTTATTTTCTTCAGATATATTCCCAGAAGTGGAATTGCTGGATCATGTTGTAGTTCCATTTTTTAATTTTTGAGGAACGTCTATATTGTTTTCCGTAGTAACTGTATCAATCTGTAATCTCACCGATAGTTCACAGGGGTTCCCTTTTCTCCACAACCTTGTCACCATTTATTATCTCTTGTCTTTTTCATGATAGATATTCTAACTGGTGTGAGCTGGTATCATTGTGGCTTTGATTTGTACTACCCTGATGGTTAGTGATGGAGATAGGTCTTCATGTATGTGTTGACCTTTCATATCTCTTTTCATTGGAGAAATGTCTATTTAGGTTTTTGGCCATTATAAATTAGATTTTTTTTTTTTTTTTTTTTTTGCTGTTGAGTTACAAGTTCTTTATACATTTTAGATATTAACCCCTTATCAGATACATGATTTACAAATATTTTTCTCCCATTCCATAGGTAATCTTTTCATTTTGTTAATGGTTTCTTTTGCTGTGTAGAAACTTTCTACTTTGACGTAGTCCCATTTATTTATTTTTTTTATTTTGTTGTTTGTGATTTAAGTGTCATATCCAAAAAAAATTGCAAACACTGATGTCATAGAACTTACTGCCTGTTATTTTCTTGTAGTTTTATGGTTTCTAGTCTTTGAGTCAAGTCTTTAATTGATTTCAAGTTAATTTTCGTGAGTGGTGTAAGATAGGCATCTACTTTCGTTCTTTGAATGTGAATATTCAATTTCCCCAGCCCTGTTGTCAAAAAGACTGTTTTTTCTCCATTGATTATTCTTGGATCCCTTGGGAAATATTGCTTGACTCTATATAAATGGGTTTATTTTTGGGCTCTTGATTCTATTCCATTGGTGTGTGGTTTTAATGTTATTACCATACTGTTTTGATAACTATAGCTACATAGCTTGTAATGAGAAAATGTGATGCTGCCTACTTTGTACTTCTTTCTTTCTCAGGGTTGCTTTGGTTCTTCACAGTCCTTTGTGGCTCTCTTTTATTTTTAGTACTGTATAGTTTTTTTCTAATTCTATGAAAAGTGCCATTAAAATCGTGATAGAGACTGTGTTGGATCTATAGATAGCTTTCAGTTCAGATCAGTCGCTCAGTCGTGTCCGACTCTTTGCGACCGTATGAATTGCAGCATGCCAGGCCTCCCTGTCCATCACTATCTCCCGGAGTTCACTCAGACTCACATCCATCGAGCTGGTGATGTCATCCAGCCATCTCATCATCTGTCGTCCCCTTCTCCTGCCCCCCAATCCCTCCCAGCATCAAAGTCTTTTCCAATGAGTCAACTCTTNTCTATGTCTCTTTTGTTGTCTCACATACAGGGTCATCATTCCTTCCTATCTTTCTAAATTCCATATATATGTGTCAGTATACCATATTGGTGTTTTTCTTTCTGGCTTACTTCACTGTGTATAATAGGCTCCAGTTTCATCCATCTCATTAGAACTGATTCAAATTTATGTAGGTGTCTATTGATGTGCGTTTTCCTCTTAGATCTGCTTTCTCTGCATCCCATACATTTTGATATGTTGTATTTTCATTTTGGTTTGTATCAAGAAACTTTTCTGTCTCTCTTTAAAAAGACCATATACCATGATCAAGTCAGATTTGTCCCAGGAATGCAATAATTCTTCCGTATATGCAAATAAATCAATGTGATATGCCATGTTAACAAATTTAAAGCTAACCATATGATAATCTCAATAGATGCAGAAAAAGCTTTTGACACAATTCAACCCCATTTATGATTTAAAAAACTCCTCAAAAAATGGGTACAGAAGGAACCTACCTTAACATAATAAAGGTCATATACAACAAACACAGCAAACCTTATTCTAAACAGTGAAAAACTGAAAGCATTTCCTCTGAAATCAGGAACAAGACAAGGGTGCCCACTCTCACCATTATTACTCAACATAATTTTGGAAATCCTGACTACAGCAATCAGAGAAGAAAAAGAATAAATGGAATCCAGATTGGAAAGAAAGAAGTAAAACTCTCATTATTTGCAGATGACAGATTCAAATAGATGACTGTTTACAGATACTGTAAATAGAAAACACTAAAGATACTATCAGAAAATTACTAGAGCTAATCAGCGAATTTAGTAACATTGCAGGATACAAAATCAGTACACAGAAATCACTTGCATTCCTATACACTAAAAATGAAAAATCAGAGAAATTAAGGAATCAATCCTACTTACTATTGCAACAAAAAGAATAGAATATCTAGGAATAAACTTACCTAAGGAGACATGTAAAGACGCTGTAAAGAACAATATCGCATGGGAACCTGGAATGTTAGGTCCATCAATCAAGGTAAATTGGAAGTGGTCAAACAGGAGATGACAAGAGTGAAAATGGACATTTTAGGAATCAGTTAATTAAAATGGACTGGAATGGGCGAATTAACTCAGATGACCATTATATCTACAACTGTGGGCAAGAATCCCTTAGAAGAAATGGGGTAGCCCTCATAGTCAAAAAAAAAAGTCTGAAATACAGTTCTTGCTTGCAATCTCAAAAATGACAGGATGATCTCTGTTCATTTCCAAGGCAAACCATTCAGTATCATAGTAATCCAAGTCTATGCCCAAGCAGTAATGCTGAAGAGCAAGTTGAATGTTTTATGAAGACATGCAAAACTTTCTAGGACTAACATCCTAAAAAGATGTCCTTTTCATCATAGGGGACTGGAATGCAAAAGTAGAAATTCAAGAAACACCCGAGTAACAGGCAAATTTGGCCTTGGAATACAAAATGAAACGGCAAAGGCCAACAGAGTTTTTCCAAGAGGACACACTGGTCATAGTAGATACCCTCTTCCAACAACGNGTCCTTTTCATCATAGGGGACTGGAATGCAAAAGTAGAAATTCAAGAAACACCCGAGTAACAGGCAAATTTGGCCTTGGAATACAAAATGAAACGGCAAAGGCCAACAGAGTTTTTCCAAGAGGACACACTGGTCATAGTAGATACCCTCTTCCAACAACGCAAGAGAAGACTCTACACATAGACATCACCAGATGGTCAACACCAAAATCAGATTGATTATATTCTTTGCAGCCAAAGATGGAGAAGCTCTGTACAGTCAGCAAAAACAAGACCAAGAGCTGACTGTGGCTCAGATCATGAACTCCTTATCGCCAAATTCAAACTTAAATTGAAGAAGTAGGGAAACCACTAAACCATTCAGGTATGACCTATATCTAATCCCTTATGGTTATACAACGGAAGTGACAAATAGATAAGGGATTAGATCTGATAGAGCGCCTGAAGAACTATGGACAGAGGTTCGTGATATTGTACAGGAGGCACAGATCAAGACCATCCTTAAGAAGAAGAACTGCAAAAAGGCAAAATGGTTATCTGAGAAGGCCTTACAAATAGCTGAAAAGAGAAGTGAAAGGCAAAGGAGAAAAGGAAAGATATACCCATTTGAGTGCAGAGTTCCAAAGAATAGCAAGGAGAGATCAGAAAGCCTTCCTCAGTGATCAATGCAAGGAAATACAGGAAAACAATAGAATGGGAAAGACTAGAGATCTTTTCAAGAAAATTAGAGATACCAAGGGAATATTTCATGCAAAGATGGGTACAATAAAGGACAGAAATGGTATTGACCTAACAGAAGCAGAGATACTAAGAAGAGGTGGTAAGAATACACAGAAGAACTATACAAAAAAGATCTTCATGACCCAGATAACCATGATGGTGTGATCACTCACCTAGAGCCAGACACCCTGGAGTCTGAAGTCAAGGGACCTTAGGAAACACCACCACAAACAAAGCTAGTGGAGGTGATGGAATTCCACTTGAGCTATTTCAAACCCTAAAAGATGATGCTGTGAAAGTGCTGCACTCAATATGTCAGCAAATTTGGAAAACTCAGCAGTGGCCACAGGACTGGAAAAGGTCTGTTTTCATTCTAATCCCAAAGAATGTTCAAACTACCACCCAGTTGCACTCACCTCACATGCTAGCAAAGTAATGCTCAAATTCTCCAAGTCAGTCTTCAACAGTATGTGAACTATGAACTTCCAGATGTTCAAGCTGTATTTAGAATAGGCAGAGAAACCAGAAATAAAATTTCCAACACATGTTGGGTCATTGAGAAAGCAAGCGAGTTCCAGAAAAACATCTACTTCTGCTTTATTGACTATACCAAAGACTTTGACTGTGTAGATCACAACAAACTGTGGAAAATTCTGAAAGAGATAGGAATACCAGATTACCTGACCTGCCTCTTGAGAAACCTACATGCAAGTCAGGAAGCAACAGTTAGAACTGGACATAGAACAACAGACTGGTTCCAAATTGAGAAAGGAGTATGTCAAAGCTGTATATTGTTACCCTGCTTGTTTAACTTAAGCAAAATGCTGGGCTGAATGAAGCAAATCTGGAATCAAGATTGCTGGAGAAATATCAATAACCTCAGATACACAGATGATACGACCCTTATGGCAGAAAGTGAAGAAGAACTAAGAGTCTTGATGTTAGTGAAAGAGGAGATTGAAAAAGTTGACTTAAAACTCAACATTCAGAAAACTAAGATGGCATCTGGTCCCATCACTTCATGGTAAATAGATGGGGGAACAATGTAAACAATGACGGACTTTATTTTGGGGGGCTCCAAAATCACTGCAGATTATGACTGCAGCCATGAAATTAAAAGATGCCTGCTCTTTGGAAGAAAATCTATGACCAACCTAGACAACATGTTAAAAAAACAGAGACATTACTTTGCTGACCAAGGTCCATCTAGTTAAAGCTATAGTTTTTCCAGTAGTCATGTATGTATGTGAGAGTTGGACTATAAAGAAAGCCGAGCGCCAAAGAATTGATGATTTTGAACTGTGGTGTTGGAAAAGACTCTTGAGAATCCCCTAGACTTCAAGGAGATCCAACCAGTCCATCCTAAAGGAAATCAGTTCTGAATAGTCATCAGAAGGACAGATGCTGAGGCTGAAACTCCAATAGTTTGGCCACCGGATTTGAAGAACTGACTCATTGGAAAAGACCCTGATCCTGGGAAAGACTGAAAGCAGGAGGAGAAGCAAATGACCGAGGATGAGATGGTTGGATGGCATCACTGACTTGATGGACATGAGTTTAGCTTGGGAATTGGTGATGGACAGGAAGGCCTGGTGTGCTGCAGTCCATGGGGTCACTAATGAACTGAAGGAGACAAAAAGGGCTATATACAAAAAACTACAAGACATTGATGAAAGAAATCAAAGATGACATAAATAGATATTACATGACCCTGGGTTGTAAGAATCAATATTGTGAAAATGAGTATACTACCACATGCAATCTATAGATTTAATGCAGTCCCTATCACTTTTCACTTTCATGCATTGGAGAAGGAAATGGCAACCCACTCCAGTGTTCTTGCCTAGAGAATACCAGGGACGGGGGAGCCTGGTAGGCTGCCATCTATGGGGTCACACAGAATCGGACATGACTGAAGCAACTTAGCATCAGCAGCAGCATCACATTACCAATGGCATTTTTCAGAGAACTAGAACAAAAAATTTCACAATTTGTATGGAAACACAAAAGACCCCAAATAGCCAAAGTAATCTTGAAGAATGGGGCTAGAGGAATCAACTTACCTGATTTCAGACTATACTACAAAGACTGGCACAAAAGCAGAAATATAGATGAATGGGGACAAGATAGAAATCCCAGTGATAACCCCATCTATGGGCAGCTTATCTTTGACAAAGAAGGCAAGAATATATAATGGGGAAAAGATAGTCTCTTCAATAAATGTCGCTGGGAGAACTATGTGTAAAAGAATGATATTAGAACACTTCCTAACACCATACACAAAGTTAAAATCAAAATGGATTAAAGACCTAAATATAAGTCAGAAATCACAGAATTCTTAGAAGAAAACATAGGCAGAACACTGTATGACATAATCATAGAAAGATCCTCTATGGCCCACCTCCTAGAATAATGGGAATAAAAAATAAGTGGGATCTAGTTAAACTTATCTTTTGCAAAGCAAAGGAAACTATAAACAAGGTGAAAAGACATCACTCAAAATGGGAGAAAATAATAGCAAATGAAACAACTGACAAAAGTTTAATTTCCAAAATATACAAAGAACTCATACAAGCCAATACCAGAAAAATAACCCAATCAAAAAATGTGGAAAAGACCTAAAAAGACATTTCTGCAAAGAAGACATACAGATGGCTAATAAAAACATAAAAAGATGCTCAGCATCACTCATTATTAGAGAAATGGAAATAAAAACTACAGTGAGATACCACCTCACACTGGTCAGAATGACCATCATTAAAAGACCCACAAACAACAAGTGCTGGAGAGAGTGTGGAGAAAAAGAAATCTTTTACTTCTTGTGGGAATGTGAATTGATACAGCCACTATGGAAGACAGTATGGAGATTCCTTTAAAAACTAAGCATAAACTACCATATGACCCAGCATTACCACTTCTAGGGATATACTCTGAGGAAACCAAAAATGAAAAATGTACATGTACTATTTATAATACCTAGGACGTGGAAGCAACCTAGATATCCATTGACAGATCAATGGATAAAGAACCTGTGGTACATATATACAATGGAATATTACTCAGCCATAAAAGGAACACATTTGAGTCAGTGCTAATGAGGTGGATGAACCTAGAGCCTATTATACAGAGTGAAGTAAGTTAGAAAGAAACAAATATATATTAACACCGACACACATACACATATACAGGGAATGTAGAAAGATGGTAGAGATGAACCTATTTGCAGAGCAGCAATGGAGATGCAGACATAGGCAACAGACTTATGGACATGGATGGGGAGGGAAGAAGGAGAGGGTGAGATGAACAGAGAGAGTACCAAGCTGAGTGCCAAAGAATTGATGCTTTTGAATTGTGGTGTTGGAGAAGAGTTTTGAGAGTCCCTTGGACTGCAAGGAGATCCAACCAGTCCATTCTGAAGGAAATCAGTCCTGGGTGTTCATTGGAAGGACTGGTGCTGAAGCTGAAACTCCAATACTTTGGCCACCTCATGCAAAGAGTTGACTCATTGGGAAAGACCCTGATGCTGGGAGGGATTGGGGGCAGGAGGAGAAGGGGAAAACAGAGCATGAGATGGCTGGATAGCATTACCGACTCGATGGACATGAGTTTAAGTGAACTTTGGGAGTTGGTGATGGACANCTCATTGGGAAAGACCCTGATGCTGGGAGGGATTGGGGGCAGGAGGAGAAGGGGAAAACAGAGCATGAGATGGCTGGATAGCATTACCGACTCGATGGACATGAGTTTAAGTGAACTTTGGGAGTTGGTGATGGACAGGGAGGCCTGGCCTGCTGTGATTCATGGGGTTGCAAAGAGTCGGATATGACTAAGCAACTGAACTGAAGGGAACTCAATTCAGGGTTCTCCAACAACCTAGAGGGGTGGGAAATGGTGGGAGGTGGGAGGGAGGTTCAAGAAAGAGGATACAATTATTCAGTTCTGTTTAGTTGCTCAGTAGTGTCCGACTCTCTGCGACCCAATGAATTGCAGCACGCCAGCCCTAACTGTCCATCACCAACTCCCAGAGTTCACTCAAACTCATGTCCATCGAGTCAATGATGCCATCCAGCCATNGGCCAAGATCCTCTGTCCATGGAATTCTCCAGGCAAGACTACTGGAGTAGGTTGCCATTCCCTTATATAGAAGATATTCCTGACCCAGGGATTGAATCCCGGTCTCCCACAGTGCAGGCGGGTTCTTTACCATCAGAGCTACCGGAAAAGCCTGGTACAGGTCAGGTTCCCAGGCCTCCTGTCGGGATGCCTGAGGCCCTTACTTATGTTAGAAAAGGCAGGGTTAATCTCTATTAAATTAGACTCCAGAGGTTCAACCTTCCACCTGGGCTGCTGCCCTGACAACAAATGCAGAGAACTTCCTCCCAGCACGGAGGCAAGTAACTTCTGCTATTTGCAAACCCCTGAATTGCCCCAGGACCTTCTGGAGCTGATTCAGGAAGCTGTTCAATGAACCCTGAGGCTGGTCCTCACCCCTTGCTTGAATGTTCTCCACACCCACTTCCCCAGATTAGCTCAGCTGTGGTAAACCCTCAAAGTTCAAAGCAGGTCACTGTCACTGGCACAAGATGCCTGTATTTTAATGGTAACTAGGTGTGGACTAGATCCAACGGGTGAAATGTCAGCATCTAGGGATAAGCAGCACAGCTTTGTTGTTCAGCTGCTCAGTCATGTTTGACTCTTTGTGACCCCATGGACTCTAGTATGCCAGGGATCCCTGTCCTTCACCATCTCATGGAGCTTGTTCAAACTCACGTCCATTGAGTCGGTAATGCCATCCAACCATCTCATCCTCTGTCATCCCCTTCTCCTCCTGCTTTCAATCTTTCCCAGCACCAGGGTCTTTCCAATGAGTTGGCTCTTTGCATCAGGTTGTCAAAGTATTGGAGCTTCAGCTTCAGCCTCAGTCCTTCCAATGAATATTCAGGACTGATTTCTTTTGGGATTGACAGATTTGATCTCCTTGCAGTCCAAGGGACTCTCAAGAGTCTTCTNGTTGTCTCTTTGCATCAGGTTGTCAAAGTATTGGAGCTTCAGCTTCAGCCTCAGTCCTTCCAATGAATATTCAGGACTGATTTCTTTTGGGATTGACAGATTTGATCTCCTTGCAGTCCAAGGGACTCTCAAGAGTCTTCTCCAACACCACACTTCAAAAGCATCAATTCTTCGGCGTTCAGCCTTCTTTATGGTCCGACTCTCACATCCATACACGACTACTGGAAAAGCCATAGCTTTGACTAGATGGACTTTGTCGGCAAAGTAACATCTCTGCTTTTTAATATGCTGTCTGGGTTTGTCATAGCTTTTCTTCCAAGGAGCAAGCGTCTTTTAATTTCATGGCTTCAGTGAGCACCCTGCCAATTAATCTATGGAGGTGGCTACCTTCTCAAGTGTATTTGAAAACTCATTTCTAAGTAAATGGAAATAAGAGTTTAGCTGCGTTAACAGAAATGTATGCATCTTATTATACCAAATGAGCCTAATCAGATGATGATATCTAATACTACGGCAAACTTCCATTTCTTGAAAGTTGCACTTGGGGGGCAGACACAGATTTTACTGGCTAGCCCAGGCCCTGGGTGTCCCCCCGACTTCCTTGTCCCTTGGCCTCCCTCAGGTAGGGCACTGACCTCATCTGTCCTGCCTGCGAGTCCCCCTCTGCCGGGCTCTCATTCTTGTTCCAGCCGGATCTTCTCATGTCCTTTTACATCTCCCTTTGGTTCTACCTGGAACACCCTTTTCCTTTAGTCTGCTGGAGGAGTTCATATTTCCTTCTCAAGATTCAACTATGGTGTTCTCTGAAAAGATCCCTGAACTCTCCAGAAAGAGTTCACACCCCTGCTCTGGCTCACAGTGGGTGGGCCACAGGGAGGGTGCAGGAGGAGGCTGTGACATAAAAATGCCCATGGCTGAGGTCGCTGGGGGAGATTTTGGTTGTGTGGCCTCCAGGGATGAGGACACAGCTCAGAGCAGTGGGCTGGGTGGACCAGGACTCCAGGGGACACGGCTGCCCCATCTGCTGGCCCCGCATGACCCAGATATGGAGGAGGAAGCACAGCCCTCCACCGAGATGGCTGGACAGCCCAGGGCACTCAGATCATGCCAGGGATGGTGGTCTCATAGTTGTGGGAGGAGGCCTGGCCTGGAAAAGCACATCCTCACCTGTCCCTTCTTCATGATCGGAGCTGATGTAGATGCAGGAACCCCACACCTCCTTCCAGTCAGGAGGAGGGTGGCCCCATTTCAGAGTCATTCTTGAAATTCTCAGCACTCCCTTTGGCATCTGCAAAAAGCCCAGGTTAAAGGTTCTAGACGTTGTGACTGATGGCACCTGGCTGGGCTGCTAGCCCTTAGTCAGTGTTCTGTGCCTCTGTGCTGGCTACAGCTGTCACACAGATCATCTGTATTCACACAAAGCACAATCCACAGCTTCACTTTCTACATCTCTAAGGCCCAGCCTGGTGCCTCGATGGCAAGCATAGCAAAGGTTTATTGACTGACTGAGTGAATGAAAAGTTTCAAAGCTTCCTGTTGCCTCAGGAAATTTCCATCCGGAAAAGCAACTTTAACACAGGACTGTTGGAGGACGGCCTGCTCTGTTTCTCTGGACCCTAAGTCCTCTGTGGCTGAGGAAGTCTGTGTCTGTCTGGGATGTGGTAATGGACCGCCTGCCTGCAGCCATGCCACATTGTGAAATTATGGAGACATTTTTACTTCCTGTAGGTTGCCTCGTGTGGCTCTCACCAGGCTGTGGACTTGGATGGGCAAGTGAAGAGCTGCTTAACAGCCCCTTGGGGGCTGTTAAAGGAGAGTCTGGCCCCAGTAGCTCCTCAGCAGATATTATCCTGCTGTACATGGCTTTCCCAATGCAGGTCCTACTGCTGATGGGATAAGAGGCTTCCTTCCCTCCCAAGGGTCGCCTGTGACTCAGGGGCATCTGTGACTCTACGGAATGGCATCTTCTTGCTGGGAGAGGAGCTTTTGTGGAGGGATTGGATGGCATGCCCTTTGCGAGGGAGTCAGGAACAGATGCTAAGGTCTGCAGAGGCAGCAGGGCAGGAGGGGCAAGGGGGACCATGGTGACTCGAGCCAGGGGAAGGGGTGGTACGTAAGGGAAGGAGGCAGGCTGAGACGAGTGCAGTGCCTGGCCCTGTGGAGGAGGTCCCGCGAAGGGAGCACAGCATGAGGACCACCCTCAGAGCACCTGGTGGGGCAGCAGGGGGTAGGCACCATCCCCTTGACCAGGTCACTGAGCCCTTACCTGTGCTCAGGGGGTAGGGGTCCACTGCCCCTGCAGAGTGCTTCAGGGAGACTGCAAGGGAGGCCAGCACAATCCTCCCCAGTTTACAGATGAAGAAACTGAGGCTCAGAGGCTTCTTCCAGCTCAGTCCATCCATAACTATGTCTCAGCCCTATAAGCTAAGGTCTCAGAGAAAGAAAGGGCAGTGTCTTCTGTGACTTGTGGAAGACATGGAGGCTGACCCACAAAATGCTTTGTAAACATCCTAATGTTTTTCCTTGACTTGGGATTTCCCAGAGAAAAGCCGTTTGATATGGATCTCCAGATTTTAACACTTTCTCTAACTCTTGCTTGGGTCAGTGGTTGTGGAAAAGTGGTTTTTATGTCAAGAAACTTATCAATCTCAGATTCAGGTTCCCCTAAGGGAGGGGCTGTCCAGATCTTTCCCTCGCTGTGACGGGTTGAATTGTGTCCCCTAACAATGCATACGTTGAAATTCTAACTCCCCCCAACCCTCAGAACGAGGCTGTACCTGGAGAAAGGATCATTGCAGATGTAACCAGTCAGGTCATACTAGAGTGGGGTGGCCCCAAATCCAAATGACTGCTGCCTTGATGAAAAGGGGAAATTTGGCCCCAGAGACAGACATGGACAGAGAATACCATGTGAACGCAAAGGCAGAAGCTTCTTCGTGAGGGGATGCCTGTGCAAGATAAGGGCTGTGGAAGGCTGTCAGCACACCTCCAGCAGAGTCTCCCTCACGGCCTCGGAAAGAATCAACCTGCCAACACCTTAGTCTCAAACTTCCAGCCACCAGCACCATGAGAGAATAGATCTTTCTTGTTGAAGCCACTCCGTCTGGGGTACCTGTTCCAGCAGCCCTAGGAAGTGAATAATAATCTTATCACACACTCCATGGGCCCAGCAGGCCCTCAGGCTCCCTGCATGGAGTTTCTCCGATGGGGACCCAGGAAACACCGTGTTGCTCCCGGAGGTGCTGATAAGGCCTTCTGGGCTGCCATCGCCTCCATTCCCAGTGCCTCCTGTCTGCTATGGCTGACTTTCCCTCTTCATCTTTTCCCAAAAAACAAACTTGGCCCTCTCCCAAGGCTCATTAATCTCTGTGTTTAGAGAAGCTCAGCATATTATATAAATGCTCTCCTTGCTGTTGAAAGAATGGCTTCTTGAATCTCAGGGTCCTTGTGTCATGTTGATTATTCTGAGGAAGTTTCCAGGCCCTCCCTTTCCAAACAACTGTTCAGCAGCTTCAGTGTGCAGCAAGGCCCCCTTGGCACATCCCCCAACAGCAAGAGGGGCTGAGAGGTGCCCTCTTCCTTTCTAACAGAAGCATTTTCAGAGAATGTCATACATTTCAGTTAGATGCTTTAAAAAATGTCCCTATTGCTGAGAATCCTTTTGAATTAGCAACATGAAAACCACACGATTCCCCAGCTGTCAGATCTAGAGGATCCATCCCATAGGCACTGTAAGAAATGACACGCACAAGGAGCTACTGGTTAGTGTCCCTCACCAGGGCTTGGTTTAACAAACTGCATATCCATGCAAAATAGCTTAAGAAGTGAAGAAGCGTTTTAGGAGCAGGTGAGCAAAGATCACCCAAAGTATTGTTAAGTGAAGAAACAGGGTGCAGAATAGTGCATAGAGTATGTTACAACTTGTGTAAGGAAGACAGTTGGGGGGGGCAGTTCAAGTATAAATTTGTATTTCCTTCTATTTGCATAAAGAAATAGTGAAAGGCCAACTTGAAAATTAATGAAAGGCATTATGAAGATTAATTTTATGTGTCAACTTGGCTATACGATGGTACCCATGTGTGTGGTTTATTTGCTCAGTCATGTCCAACTCTTTGCGACCCTTTGGGGGTAGCTGGACAGACTCTTCTGTCCTTTGGATTTTTCAGGCAAGAGCACTGGAGTAGGTTGCCATTTCCTTCTCCAGGGGATCTTCTTCATCCAGGGATCAAATCTGCTTCTCCTGTGTCTCCTGCGCTGCAGGCAGATTCTTTACTTGCTGAACCATCAGGGAAGCCTACCCATCAATTCAGTTCAGTCACTCAGTCGTGTCTGACTCTTTGTGACTCCATGAATCGCAGCACGCCAGGCCTCCCTGTCCATCACCAACTCCCGGAGTTCACTCAGACTCACGTCCATCGAGTCAGTGATGCCATCCAGCCATCTCATGGTACCTAGTTATTTAGTCAAACATTAGTTTAGAAGCTGATGTGAAGGCATTTTTTAGATGAGATTAACATAAAAACCCACAGATTTTGAACAAAGCAGATTATACTTCTTAATGTGGATACAAAGACTGAGGTCCCCTGTGGAAGAGAGAATTCTGCTTCCAGACTGACTTTGGATTCAAGCTATAACATCAGCTCTTTCCTAGAGTTGGCCTCTAGCATGCTGGTCTATCTCACACAATTTGGACTTGCCATTCCCTCACAACTGCATAAGCCAATTCCTAAAAATCTCTCTTCTCTCCACTCTCTTTCTCTCCCTCACTTTTTCGTGTTTCTCTGTAGAACCCTGACAAATACAGGCACTGGGCATGCATGCTCAGTCACGTCCAACTCTATGACCCCATGGACCATGCCAGTCTCCTCTGTCCATGGGATTTTCCAGGCAAGAATACTGGAGTGGGTCTCCATTTTCTACTCCAAATACAGGTGTTACCTATGTTAAACTACTGAGGTCAGGGTAGAAAGTAGGAGTGGGATTAAGAAGGCTAGGACTAGAGCAAGATTGCTCAATGTATTCTTTTTATATCATTTTTGAAGCATATGCATGTATTACCTATTAAAATTCTAATAATGAAAGAACTTACCAGATGAATGGATGAAGCAGATGTGGTATATATAAATATTGTTGTTTAGCTGCTAAATTGTGTCCAACTCTTTGCAACCACATGGTCTGTAGCAGGCAAGCCTCCTCTGTCTGTGAGATTTCCCAGGCAAGAATACTGGAGTGGGTTGCATTTCCTTCTCTAAGGGATCCTCTTGACACAGTGAATGAATCTTTGTCTCCTGCATTGAAAGCAAATTCTTTACTGCTGAGCCACCAGGGAAGCCTGTGATATATATATATATATATATATATACACACATATATATACATATACATATATATATATATATATGAAATATTATTTGGCCATTAAAAAGAAGGAAATCTTGCTATTTGTGACAATATGGATGGACTTTGAAGGCATTATGTTAAATGAAATAAGTCAGACAAAGATAAATACTATATGATCTCACATATATGTGGAATCTAAAACAGCAAAACTCATAGATAGAATAGATTGGTGGTTGCCAGAGGTGAGGGGTAAGTGGAATGAGTGAAGGTGATCAAAAGATATCAACTTTCAGATATAAGAAAAATAAGTCCTAGATATGTAGTGTACAAGATGTAATGTATAGTGTCTATAGTTAATACTGTATTATATATTTAAAAGTTGATAAGAGAAGAAATAAAAGCTATCATCACAAGAAAATAATTTGTAGCTATGTGAGGTGATGGATGTTAGCTAGACTTATTGTGTGACCATGTGACAATGTGTGCATATATCAATTGTTATGTTGTACACCTGAAACTAATACAATGTTAAATGCTAATTCTATCTCAGTTTTGTTTTGTTTTTTAAGGGAAAAACACTTAAGAATGATGGGCACACAGCTTGTTGAGACGAAGTTGTTCCTGGAATAAGTTGGGAGGTGCAGCAACTTTCCTTGTTATATGGCAATCTGCAATTTTCTCTAGAGCACACGGTGGCAAGAGGTCTGGGGCTTCCCAGGTGGCACTAGTGGTAAAGAACCCACCTGCTAATGCAGGAGACCTAAGAGACCCAGGCTTGATCCCTGGGTCAGGAAGCTTCCCTGGAGGAGGGCGTGGCGACCCACTCCAGTGTTCTTGCCTGGAGAATCCCATGGACAGAGGAGCATGGTGGGGTGCGTTCCATCCCATCTCACAGAGTCGGACACGACTGAAGGAACTTAGCACATCAAAAGAGGCTCCAAGGAGGCTAAGCTCAGTGAAAGATAAAGAACTTTGGATGTGTGGAGCATCACATAGACCCTTTCATCCTCCACTGGGAGAAGGTTAAACATATCACCAAACATGTACCTGTCTTGAGTGTCTGCAGAGGTGTCAGTCAGCACCCTTCTTTTTAAAAATGTCCAAAGAACTGGTCATGATTTTGCCTGGTATCACCACAGTGCACCCTACCCTCAGACCCACCAGATGCACCAGCATCTCCTGAGAACCTGCCCCTTGCCGGACACCTCATTAAGCCCAGGGACTCAACAGCATGAGAAACACCACTTATCCTCATGGGGCTCACGGACTAAAGGAGAGGACAAGAGATAAGGTAAACATGATGGATGGTGAGCTGCTCTGGGAAGACGGA
Organism: Neotragus pygmaeus; assembly: GCA_006410875.1. Taxonomy (NCBI): domain Eukaryota; kingdom Metazoa; phylum Chordata; class Mammalia; order Artiodactyla; family Bovidae; genus Neotragus; species Neotragus pygmaeus. The sequence goes on along the minus strand of SJYV01021010.1, from coordinate 654,859 downwards.
ATACAGGCTCCTAGGAATAAGAAGAGGTTTTTGTTTTTTGTTTGTTTGTTTGTTTGTTTTTTACATAAGGGAGGAGAAGGATGGCTTACATGGGCAGAAGGCATGAGAAGATGAGAAGGAACTAGGCTGGTGATGATTCCAAGGAGGAGGGACCCCTTTGCTGTAGGGTGAGGGATGCAGAGAAGGTGCAGACATGTGGCCCCTTTCTGCTCTCCAGGTGCCTGAGATATCAGGGTGATTGAGGACGGGAGAAACCAAGGCCTGGAGGAGAAGTGAGCTGCCCAAGGTTGCTTGGCTCCCACCCCTGCTGGATGTGGGCACCCAGCTGTGCGTGTGTACATGCTAAGTTGCTTCAGTCATGTCTGACTCTCTGCAACCCCATGGACTGTAGCCCTCCAGGTTCCTCTGTCCATGAGATTCTTCAGGCAAGAGTACTGGAGGGGGTTGCCATGCCCTCCTCCAGGGAATCCCGACCCTGGGATCAAACACCCATTTCCTGCAGCTCCTGCATTGCAGGTGGATTCTTTACTGCTGGGCCACTGGAGAAACCCTGGGCATCCTGCTATGTTTACTACTAATTCAGCAGAGGGGTGGTTCTCTGCTCATGTCCTTTTTCAGCTTCTGGGATTTTCCTGAAAGGCTAGAACTTGAGAGACTGAGTGCACAGTTGGCTGCCTGTGGGTTCTGGAGCCAGAACTGCACCGGGTCAAACCCTGGCTCTGACACTTTTAGTTATAAGCCCTTGAATTGGTCATGGAACTTCTCTGGGCCTCAGTTTCCCTACCTGAGCAATGGAGGATTGTTAAGAGGATTAAGTATGAAATTGCAGTGTGTGATAGGTTGTAGGTCTTCTCTGTGTGAGAGCCACTGTATGCTCTCTGTTCATGACATTTTCATAGGAAATAAAAAGAAACGAGAGAGAGCATGTGTGAGGGGAGGGCACAGGAGAGGTTTTGTAGGTGAAATCTCGAGAGGAGATTTCAATGGTTTCTTTGGAGCCTCTGAAATGGGAGATTCCCTCCGAGGACAGTTCTGGAGCCAACATCTCCGGGATCCCCAGGGAGTTAGAAATGCAGACTCTCAAGGCCCACCCTCAAGAACATGGAGCCGAAATCTGCATCTTAACACCCAGGGTGTGCACCTCAACTCTAGCTGAGGAGCCCTGCTCTCCTACTGGACTGCTACCCAGGCACTTTGGCCTCTGTCAGACCGGCCTCTGTGCCGGCTCTGCCCTGATTTAGCACCCCAGTGCCTCTCTGGGTCACTCTCGGGCGTGATTTTCTGCTTCGCTTGGTGTTGCCTCAGGCATGCCCTAATTCACTGCCCTTTGCAGATCCCTCCCTCCCCAAGCAATGACTCGGAGAGCGGGAGAGAAGAAGGGGCCTTGGCGGTGGGGACCATGTGAGCGTGAGGAGAACCCATCTCCTGCTCCCTTGGGGACAAGGGATGGGCAGACATGTGTGTCCTGAATGGGTCCAGGGATAAGGAGCCTTGGGCCCTCTTTGGGAGGGAGGGAGGTTCCCTAGAAGAAGTCAAGTCCTCAAGGCTGAAAATAGGGGTGTGACATGTCTGGGAAGAAATAGGGACCTCACTCAGGCCAGGACTCTAAGCCCTCAGAGGGGGCAGAAGAGCTCCTCATGAAGGAACTTGGGCAGAGGAACAGAAGCCTCAGGACCCCTGGAGTGGAGAGGAGTTTTAAATGGGAATTTGAGAGTAAAGACGTAACAGACCGACAGGACTAAGTCATAATCCTTAAAATGAGTGACTAAAGGAGGCTGAACAGTTATAGCTCCCCAACAACATCTTAAGGAACTGCTACCCAGTGGGGAAAAGGGGCTCTGCAGTTGGTGGCTGGTGCTGGAGGAAATAGACCATTTCATGGATAAACTATGCCTCAACCGCATGGCCTTGTTGACCTGTGCTGAGCATGAAACGGTTGATGAGGACTGAGGGTCCTGCAACTGGACCAGTAAATAGCTCTGACCTTCAGAACAGTGTCCCCTCCTCTGGGCCCTTCCCACCCACTCCTGCTCAACTCTTCAGCTGTCCACAGAGCCCTTTCTTTCAGCCTGAATAAAGGCTTTATCTTCCTGCCACTACCATTCCCTAGGACCACATGTATTCATCAGGAATTTTCAGAGAAACAGAACAGATACACACTCACTCACACACACAGACACACACACACACACACACAAAGACATACACACACACACAGACATACACACACATTATAAGGAATTGGCTTACACAGTTATAGAGGTTGACATCTCCAAATCAGGAGTTAGCAAAAGGAGAATTGATGGTTTGGCTCCAGTTCTAAGGCCAGTAGGCCTGAGACCCAGGAAGAGCCAATGTTTCAGATCAAAAACTTCAATATCCCAGTTTGAAGGCAGTAGGTAGGTAGGAGGAATTCCCTCTCACTCAGGGAAGTATCAGCTTTTTTCTTCTATTGACACCCTCAACAGTTAGATGAGGCCCACCTGCCTTGGGGAGAGCAGTCTGCTTTACTCATTCTACTGATTTAAAAGTTAATCTGATCCAAAAATCCTAAAGCATATATTTAGAAAAGTGTTGACCAAATGTTTGAGTACCCTGTGGCTAGTCAAATTGACACAAAAAATTAACCATCACATCCTCAAAACAACTAAGCAAAAGCCAAAACTTTTCCCTAATCATGGCTTCCTGCTAGCCACTTTCCCTTTCTTCTCTTGGTTCTCATCAAACTTCTAGAAAGGTTGCTTTCCCTTGCTCATCCATTTCCTCAACATCCTCCAACTCCCACCCTGGGCTCCTCAGTCTTCTGCCTCTGGCCTTGTCCTTGAGAGAGTGACTCATGGTTCATTGCCAAATGCAGTGGGCACTGGCAATCTCATCTTATTTGACCACTTAACTTGTCCCAAATCAAACCCCTCTTCTTCCTTTCCCTTCACACGACTAATGGCACCACCACAAGCCCCATTACTCAGAAAATCCAGTCATTACCACCCTGTCCAACTTCCCCCTCCCCAGGGTCAATGGTGTATCAACTCTGCCAACTGGGCCTCTAAATCCCCGTCATACCCATTCCTTCTCACCAACACTGCAAGATGTCCTATACTACTTCTTATTTTCTTTCTCACCTGCCTCCCATACCTTTCTACACAGCCAATGAAATGGTCTTCCTAAAATATAATTCATTTGTACTCCCAATCCCCCACTATTGGTTCTGCACTATCTGGTGGACAAAATCCAGATTTTTCCTTGGCACAGACTACAAAGCTCTTACAGATCCACTTTTCCATGTCCATTTTCCCACTTTCTTTCTACTAAACTCTGGAAACTATCACACAGAATTTCCCACCATCCTATGGAAATGTCATGCCCTTCCATATATCTACATACCCTCTTAGCCCATGCCATTCCCTCATCCTGGATTGCCCTTTTAACTTTTGTCTGCTTTGATGTAAATGTCTAGAAACAATAAATATTGGAGCAGGAAAAAAAAGAGAAAATAGAAGAATGATAGAGAAAATTGATGAAATAAAAAGTTGGTTCTTTAAAATGATCAAAAAATGACCAAACAATCTAGGCTGACCAAGCGAGAAAAAGAGACGATTCAAATGACTAAAATCAGGAATTACATAGGTGATTTGACTACCAACCTTCAAAAATAAAAAGGATTAGAAGGGAGTAACACAAACAATTATATGTTAGCAAATTACATTAGCTAGACAAAATGGACAAATTTCTAAAAAGACACGAACTTCTGAGAAGAAATAGAAAACTGAAAAGACCTGTAACAAGTGAAGCTTCCAAAATAACAACAAAAATCCAAGGCCAGGTGGCTTCACTGGTAAGTGAGTTCTATCATATGTTTAAAGAATATATAATGCAAATCTTTTATAGACTTTACCAGAAAATAGAGAAGGGAGCCCTTCTCAAGTCATTCTATGAGGTCAGTTCAATTCAGTCACTCAGTTGTGTCTGACTTCTTTTGACCCCATGGACTGCAGCATGCCAGGCCTCCTTGTCCATTACTAACTCCAAGTTTACTCAAACTCATGTCCATTGAATCGGTAATGCCATCTAACCGTCTCATCCTCTGTCATCCCCTTCTCCTCCTGCTTTCAATCTTTCCCAGCATCAGGGTCTTTTCAAATGAGTCAGTTCTTCACATCAGGTGGCCAAAGTATTGAAGCTTCACNTGCCTACGATAGCTCTTGGGAGACAAGTGACCGCTGGATCAAATGTTGGGATCTGAGTCAGAGTGGCCAATGCACATCAGGGGGCACAGGGAGAGGCAGTTCAGGTTGAGGGTACAGCTGTGGAAAGGCTAGAGATCTTAGAGTGCTTAGAGCAGGGCTAGCAAATATTCTCTGCAGAGTCGCATGTTATGCATTTTAGGTTTTGCAGTCCTCCTCCTGCTCTGTCTTTGCTGTGCACAAGCAGTTGCAGGAGACAGACTAAGAGGTATACGTGGCTTATTCCAAGTAAGCTTTCATTATAATGACAGCCAGTGGGAAGGGACTGGCTGGTGGGCCATAGCTGGGCTTCCCTAATGGCTCAGACAGTAAAGAATCTGCTTACAAAGTGGGAGACCTGGGTTCAATCCCTGTGTCTGGAAGATCCCCTGGAGGAGGAACTGGCAACCCACTCCAGTATTCTTGCCTGGAGAACTCCATGGACAGAGGAGCCTGGTGGGCTACATACAGCCCATGGGGTCACTTTCGCTTTTGGAGCCCTGGTAGCTCAGATGGTAAAGAAAGTGCCTGCACACAGTCTCCTGGCTTGGAGAGTTGGGGGCTCACAGGCAGGCCTGGGTGGTGTTCACGACGGGGACAGAGGGGCTGGCGAGCCAGGGATGCCTTTGAGCAGGGAAGCAGTGAAGGGCAGCCTTACTAGATAGCAGTCTTCCAAAGGTCACCTTAGCACTGGTGTGGCAGGCGGTGGCTGCTGCAATGGGCCTGAAGCACAACAGTGACCCTGAGGGTGGGGAAGGGAGGCAGACAGAAGAGAATTTAAAGACAGAAAGTGACAGTCTCGGGCTGATTCTCAGGTTTCTGGCTTCTGTATGGATGGATGGATCATGGGGCCACACACACGAAGATGGCGCCTGTCAATTATGGGAGCCTCTGGAGAAGGACACTGCTGGCGTCCCACCGTGTGTCCCAGGGGACCCTACTGGGGACTGAACGGCTGCTCCAGCCCTTCGGAGATAGGGCTCCAGTCCCTCGGGGCATCTGCTGTCAAGGGACATGTGTTCCTTTTCTCTTTCGTTCCTTTTAAGATTTCTTCTTTCTTCTTTTGTTTTTTAACCTATCTTTAAAAAATTATTTATTTGTAATTGAATAATTGCTTTACAGTATTGTGCTGGTTTCTGGTTTCTGGCATACAACAACACGAATCAGCCATAGGTATACATATGTCCCCTCCCTCCTGAACCTCCTTCCCGCCTCTGACCCCCCTCCCCCCCCCCGGTTGTCATAGAGCCCCNAATTGCTTTACAGTATTGTGCTGGTTTCTGGTTTCTGGCATACAACAACACGAATCAGCCATAGGTATACATATGTCCCCTCCCTCCTGAACCTCCTTCCCGCCTCTGACCCCCCTCCCCCACCCAGGTTGTCATAGAGCCCCAATTTGAATTCCATGAGTCATACAGGAAATTCACACTGGCTAAGTATTTCACATGTGGTAGTGTATATGCTTCCATGCTACTCTCGCCATTCATCATATCCTCTCCTTCCGCCCTGTCCCATATCCACAACAGTTCTCTATGTCTGCATCTCCATCGCTGTCCTGCAAATAGCTTCATCAGTAACATCTTTCCAGATTCCATATATGCGTGTTAATATACTATATATGTTTTTCTCTTTCTGACTTACTTCACTCTGTATAATAGGATCTAGGTTGATCCACCTCATTAGCACTGACTCAAATGAGTTCCTTTTTATGACTGAGTAATATTCCATTGTATATATGTACCACAGCTTCTTTATCCATTCACGTGTTGATGGACATCTAGGTGGCTGCCACATCCTTGTTGTTGTTCAGTCTCTCAGTCGTGTCTGACTGTGACCCCATGGACTGCAGCCAGTCGGCTTCCCTGACCATCAACTCCCAGAGCTTGCTCAAACTCACGTCCATTGAGTTGGTGATGCCATCCAACCATCTCATCCTCTGCCACCCGCTTCTCCTCCTGCCTTCAACCTTTCCCAGCATCAGATTATTTTCAAATGAGTTGGCTCTTCACATGAGGTGGCCAAAGTATTGGAGCTTCAGTCTCAGCATCAGTTCATGTCCTAGCTATTGTGAATAGTGCTGCAATGAACGTTGGGGTACATGTGTCTTTTTCAGTTATGGTTTTCTCAGGGTATTTGCCCAGTAGTGGGATTGTTGGGTCATATGGTCATTTTATTCCTAGGTTTTTAAGGAATCTCCATACTGTCTTCCACAGTGGCTGTATCAGTTTACATTCCCACCAACAGTGCAAGAGGGTTCCCTTTCCTCCACGTCTTCTCCAGCACTCATTGGTTTTGGATTATATATATACGTACATATATATATATATATAAATATAATGGCCATTCTGACTGGTGTGAGGTGATATCTCATTGTAGTTTAGATTTACATTTCTCTAACAATGAGCAATGTTGAACATCTTTTCATGTGCTTATTAGCTATCTGTATGTGTCTTCTTTGGAAAACTGTCTGTCTAGGTCTTTTTCCCTTTTTTTGATTGGGTTGTTTGTTTTTCTGTTATTGAGTTGCATGAGCTACTTGTATATTTTGGAAATTAATCATTTTTCAGTTGTTTCATTTGCTATTATTTTCTCCCATTCTGAGTGCTGTCTTTTCACCTTGTTTATAGTTTCTGTTGCTGTAAAAAATCTTTAAAGTTTAATTAGGTCCCACTTGCTTATTTTTATTTCCATAATTCTAGGAGGTATGTCACAGAGGAGCCTGCTGTCATTTATTTCATAGAGTGTTTTGCCTTTGTTTTCCTCTCAGAGTTTTATGGTTTCTGGTCTTACATTAAATCTTTAATCCACTTTGAGTTTATCTTTGTCTATGGTTTTAGGAAGTATTCTAATTTCATTCTTTTACGTGTAGCTGTCCAGTTTTCCCAGCACCACTTATTGAAGAGACTGCCTTTTCCCTGTTGTATATTCTTGCCTCCTTTGTCAAAAATAAGGTGTCCATAGGTATGTGGGTTTATTCCTGGGCTTTCTATCTTGTTCCATTGGTCTACATTTCTGTTTTTGTGCCAGTACCATACTGTCTTGATGACTTTAGCTTTGTAGTATAGTCTGAAGTCAGGAAGGTTGATTCCTTCAATTTCATTCTTCTTTCTCATGATTATGTTGGTTATTTGGAGTCTTCTGTGTTTCCATACGAATTGTGAAATTTTTTGTTCTAGTTTTGTGGAAAATGCCANTTTAGCTTTGTAGTATAGTCTGAAGTCAGGAAGGTTGATTCCTTCAATTTCATTCTTCTTTCTCATGATTATGTTGGTTATTTGGAGTCTTCTGTGTTTCCATACGAATTGTGAAATTTTTTGTTCTAGTTTTGTGGAAAATGCCATTGGTAATTTGATATGGATTGGATTGAATCTGTAGATTGTGTTTGGTAGTATAGTCATTTTCACAATATTGATTTTTCCAACCCAGGAACTTCTTTCTGAAAGATTTCCTCTTCATTCTTGACTTTTTGCAGTTTCACTGTGACTGTGAGGTATGGATTTCTTTCTGTTGTTCACTATTTGTGATGCCTTTTGGTATGAGGACTCATGTCTTTCCACAATGCTTGGACCTTCTAAGTTGTTATCTCCTCCAATATGGGTCCTCTGCTATTTCTTCTGTTCTTAACTCTGGAGTCCCTGTTAGACAAAAAATGGACACCTTTCAAGGTATATTGCTCTTCATCAACTTTCAAAAATTTCATTTAAAAATTCCTTTGCTTCTCTATACTACCTCTGGGCTAAAATTCTTCAATCCTACCTTCCACTAATGAGTCCTCTGTTTGATTCCTTTATCTCCAGAGTTTATCCAGTGTTTTGAATTTTTCATTTTCATTTTTGACTTTGCTCATCAGTTCTGAGTTTTCTTGTTGGTTTTTTTTTCTTTTCTATTTGATTTTGCCACATGACTTACTGTTTCTTTAAAATGTATGTTACTCTTTGATTTATCTGTTTGAAAATCCCAAAATAGCTGTGTAAAGGTCCAACTTATATTTTCAACCAGCTGTGTGCAGACAGATATCCACCCATCACAGATAAAACCACCCAGGACTGCACAGATAAAACCACCCAGGACTGTTCAGTGTGGTCTGACTCCTCAACACACTGGGAAAGCCCAGATGATGTCATCATGAAGGGGCTTTTGTGATGTCAGAAGCACAGAATGCACTTGAGGGTGTTTATGAGGGAGGCACGCCAGTTTTGAGAACTTGGCTTTGCTGAGTTAGACCCATCTGAAAGATAGCGGATCTGATTTCTTCTTGGGCTGAAGTTTGTTTACCCTAAATTCAGAGCCAATGGCCCTATTACCTTTGAACCGACTTAAATATTTTTCCTCCTTTTGGGCAGAGCCACTGTTTGCCAAAAGAAGGTACAACTTCATATTGTTGTGATTCTCTGAGGACAGGGGACTGTGCATCATTCATCTCTCCCTTCACCCTGCCTGGACCACACTGCTCAATAATTTAGTGGCTTATGTTGTAAAATGATGATTTAACATATGAATCAGGGTATACATTTTATACATCAGCACTTATATACATTCAGATGGGTGTTGCAGCGGCCTTTGGAGCCTCTGTCCTGACTGAGCAGCATGAAGGCAGCGATGGTGCTGACTGAATCACTCTCAGGCCAGTGTTTTGTACATGTGTGTTTGTCCACTTGGTATATATAGAATAAAAACAGAATGTATCGTAATGTGCATGGATATATTACATGCTTATTTTGTAAAAAGCAATACTGGCAAAAACCATTAACATCAAATCAACGCTGTTGCAACACTTACGACAGGCTCTCTTCCATTTGTTGTTGTTTTTCAGTCACCCAGTCACGTCCAACTCTCTGCGACCTCATGGACTGCAGCATGCCAAGCCTCCCTGTCCCTCACCTTCTCCTGAAGTTTGCTCAACTTAATGTCCATTGCACTGGTGATGCCATCCAGCCATCTCATCCTCTGATGCCCTCTTCTCCTTCTGCTCTCAATCTTTTCCAGCATTAGGGACTTTTCCAATGAGTTGGGTGTTTGCATCAGGTGACCAAAATATTGGAGCTTCAGCTTCAGTCCTCCCAATGAGTTTTCAGGGTTGATTTCCATTAAGAATGATTCAATCTCCTTGCTGCCCAGAAGATTTTCAGGAATCTTCTCCAGCACCACAATCTGGAGGCATCAATTCTTTGGTGTTTTGCCTTCTTTATAGCTCAGCTCTCACAATGGTATGTGACCAGTGGTAAGACCATAGCTTTGACTATATGGACCTTTGTCAGCAGAGTAATGTTTCTGCTCTTCAACACACTGCCTAGGTTTGTCATAGCTTTCCAGGCAAGAGGCAAACATTTTCTAATTTCCTGGCTGCAGTCGCCATCCACAGTGCTCTTAGAGCCCAAGAAGAGAAAATCTGTCACTACTTCCACCTTTTTCCCTTCTATTTGCATGAAGTAATGGGGACAGATGACATGATTTTGTTTTTTTTAATAAATATTTAGTCTTAAGCTGTCTCTTTCACTCTCCTCCTTTACCCTCAGTAAGAGGCCCTTTAGTTCCTCTGCTTTCTGCCATTATAGCAGTATTATCTGCCTATCTGAGGTTGTTTATGTTTCTCCCACCTATCTTGATTCCAGTTTGTAACTCATCCAACCTGCCATTTCTCATGATGTGCTCAGTTCAGTTCAGTCCCTCAGTTGTGTCCAACTCTTTGCGACCCCATGGACTGCAGCACGCCAGCCTTCCCTGTCTATGACCAACTCCTGGAACTTGCTCAAACTCATGTCCATTGAGTCAGTGATGCCATCCAATCATCTCATCCTCTGTTGTCCCCTTTTCCTCCTGCCTTCAATCTTTCCTGGCATCAGGGTCTTTTCCAATGAATCAGCTCTTCACATCAGGTGGCCAAAGTATTGGAGCTTCAGCTTCAGCATCAGTCCTTCCAATGAATATTCAGGACTTCTTTCCTTTAGGATGGACTGGTTGAATCTCCTTGCAGTCCCCTAGGGACTCTCAAGAGTCTTCTTCAACACCACAGTTCAAAAGCATCAATTCTTCTGTGCTCAGCTTTCTCTATGGTCCAACTTTCACATCCATACATGACTACTTGAAAAAACATAACTTTGACTAGACAGACCTTTGTCGGCAAAGTAATGTCTCTGCTTTTTAATATGATGTGCTCAGCATATAGGTTAAACAAACAGGGTGACAACAGACAGCCTGGTTTTACTCCTTTCTCAATCTTGAACCAATCAGTTGTTCCATACAGAGTTCCCTTTACTGTATCCCAATTTAATAAAATGGCATTTGGCTTCCAGTGAGGTTTTCAAATCTTTCAGTATTTGATAGGTCAACAATTATAATCATATGTTGACTTTGCAATATATTCTTTTAATGATGTGTTAATACATAGCAATTTTTGGACAGAACTTCCAGAAATGCTGTTTTATAACTATCAACTGACACCTTAAATCTAACCTCCATGGTGAGAAAACCAATAGCTGGAGATACATTATTAGCCAAAGGATTGCTGAAGGTGTGATTGGCACATACAGAGTTAAGCTACAAATGAGACCCCAGAGACCTCTAAAACTTCTAAAGAGCAGTTAGTTTGCAAGGATCCTGGATAAGTGGTTTGAGAGTAAAATTTTAAAGGGTACTTGGTCTTTTTTAGCCTTGGTCTCTGTGAAAATTCAGTCCTTAGAGGAGTTTATCATTCCTTGGGCTCTCGGTGGAAGTTCTTACAGGGACACAGAGTCAGAAATAGAAAGTCTTTTGAAATTGGAAAGAGTGGGGAAAATTCAGGCAGTGGAAAGAGAAGGAAGAGGAAAGGAGAGATGGATATAGGGAGAATCAATAAATAAATGCCAGTCCAAGAAGGAGACAGAAAGTGAGGTAACAAGGTGGAAAGCGTGAATAAGAGAGAGAGGGAATGAGAAACATCATGGAAGAAGCAGGAAGGAGCCTGCTGGAAGCTGGAAGGGCGCTCCCATTTCCCGCAAGCCATCTGCCATGTCTGTGTGCATGCGCTCTGTGTACTGGGCTGCAGTACTGGGCAGGTCCCCAGGCAGCCCTGCTAGTGTGCTGGGCCTTCTCATTGCTCTATCAGAAAGGGGTTTTTCTTCGGCTCGCCTGGGCTCTATCTGCCAAGGGACCCTTTGATTCACTGGGTCGTTTACATTTTTCTTAGAGTGGTATGGGTTCCTAGGACCTGAGTATCTAGTCTTTTCCGAGGGAAATCTCAGTGTTCTAAGAAATTTCAGGAGGAAACTTTCTAATCTTTTGGTCATTTTTGAGTGTTATACCCTGTAATGCTGAAGCTGCTCAGGGTCTGAAAGCGATTATTTTTGAGAAGGCTTCCGAGCCAAGGGAATGCCAGTGCCATGGTGCATGGGGCAGGGGTTGGGGGCACGTGATTAGAGTGGGCCTGCTCACAGACCCCCACGGGGAGCATTCCTGTCGCACAAGAACCCGGCCAGGCACGGGCATTGTCCGGGCTGAGTCCATGAACCTCATTGTGTTAAACTTTTATTCCAGAAACACCAGATGGTGGCACCACAACAAGCTTCGCAAAATCCTCAGCAAACCAGGGATTCTCTTCCTCCTGAGTCCATCACACTCCTCTTTGAAAGATGAAAATGAAAGAAAACAGCTTCCAGATCACCATGGAAACCACCTGAAAACACCTGTCTCTCTTGGCAAGGGGTGGTTGACAAGGGGGAGAGTTTGAAAAACAGCCAACATCTTGTTCTCATGACTTACAGCTGGTTGTCCAAATATTTGTATCATTTAAGCCACATGCAAAAGACTCATTGAATTCAGAGTACACTTTTCTTGTCCAGTATAAACATCTTCTGGTACAGTCCTGAACGGATTTGAAAAGAAACAAGTCGTAACCAACAGAGAATAATCACGCTCACTCGGGGCATGCCTGTGCTGGGAACCAGGGGTCCAGCCATACACAAGAGGACCTGTTTTCTGGCCTAATGAAGTTCACTTTCTAGATGGGAAAACAGGCAAGATATAAGTTTAAAAGTTTACAAAATAGCGATAGGTTAGGACAAGTATTGAGGAGGGAGGGAAGACGGGTGTTGGGCCAGGGAGCCCACCTGAGATAGCGTGCTGGGAGCAGCTGTCTGCTGAATGGTGTTTCAGCTGCGACACAGAGGGTGAAAATGACCAGCCATGGGACTATCTGGGGGCAGGCGGGGACGTCGCAAAGTGAGGGAAAGACACCTGCAAAGGCCCAGGGGTGGTGACGAGGGTAGAGGAGCCTGACAGAAAGGGGACTGTGGGTGGTATGTGTGTGTGTGTGTGTGTGTGTGTGTGTGTGGATGCGGGTGGCAGAGGAGGACAGCAGGGGCCCCGATCACACTGAAATGCGAAAATTCCAGGGGCGAGTAGCTAGTAAAGGGTTTTCAGTGGGGAAGGCCAGGATGTATGTTTCTGAAGTCTTACTCTGACTTGGGTGTGAGAAGGTACTGGAGTCAGGCGGGAGGGAAGTCGTCAGGAAGCTTTGGTGGGGTCGCGGGGCGAGGTCTGTGACTTGTGCACAGTGGTGGCAGCGAGACAGGAGGCAGCAGACAGATCAGAGACTTACCCCGGAGGCAGAATGAATGGTATTTGTGGTTGTGTTAACTGAGGATGGAAGCAAAACTCAGGAGACGAGGATGACCCTGAGCTATTAGGGACAGTGTCTGGCACTGAGATGGGGACGCCTCCAGAGTAAGAAGACCGTGTGAGAGGAAGGAGACTGCAGCGTCCAGGTCTGAGGCCTGCAGTGGGCACTGCGGTGTGCCATGGACGCCCCTTATGGACCGCCTACCCACAGCTTCCAGCAGCGTCGGCCAGCTCACAGCTGAGCCCATCCCGGCCTCACCCTTGATGTAGGGAAACTGACTTTCGTGCAGTTCAAAGGCCTTACTTCAACTGTGGAGGACTGTCAACTCCAAGGCTCTCCGTGGGACCAACTGAGGCCCCGTCACAATCATGGTAGAGCTCCTCACCTCCCTGTGCCCAGCCCAGCTCCTCTCAGTCCCTCGTGTGCCCAGGGCCACCTGCCATGGATATTCTGCCCACACGTATCTACACATCTTAGTTCCCAAGAACCCAAACTAAGACAGTTCATTCCAGGAACCAGAAATTCCAGGAATTTAAAATCCTGTGGGATTTTAGAGCTTCATCACCTGCCAACTATAAGGACGCCATGCCCTTGGCATCTGAGAAGGGTCATGATTAAAACCTTGACTGGTGGTGCAACATCTTGGTCATTTGAGAGAAACAGGGAAATAGAAATTGCAAAGCAAAAAATTCAATGACTGTTGCTGAGCATAATGGATGTGCTGGAGAAAGAAACAAAGATGCTGAGAATGATTAATCGCTAATTTACCTGCTGCACATGGGATCCACATTGACATTGCGGCTGGGGCCCAGAACGTCCTCCTTTTAGAAGGGGGGTGGGGTTCGTGCAATAAATGGAGTCCTGGTTCGAGTTTGGTTCACAGTGGGCCCCGTTGGCCCTTGAGGTCACCCAGTGATCATTTCCTGTCCCTGAATATACACTTGGAAAGGATGAAACCTGGTCCTTGGCCTGTGGGAGAGAGAACTTATGGGAGGACAGGTTATACTGTGAAACTGCCTCCCTCTCCCCAGGCAAGACAAGAAGTCCACGACAATATTGTGACCTGGCGAGACAGGAATATTTTAGTGAAACACTTACAGGCCTTGTCATATCCCCCTGTAAGTCAGTCTGGGGTTGGGTCCTGTCACGTGACAGTGGACTACCGCAATCGAAACCAAGAACGAGCCCCTAACTCATCGCTGTACAGATTAACAAGGCTCAGACACAAGGCGCACGCCTGTTGAGCTGGGAGCACACTCTTTCCCATCCTTTTAGAAAGGAGACCCAGTTCATGTTCACGTTCACGTGTGAGACACCAGTACTCACTTATGCTCAGTCTTTCCCGGGGCTATGTTAACTCTCCCACACTCTTATCCCACGTAGCCCCGAAAGGGCTGGGCTGTACACACCTTCCACAGAATCCACATTGACCCACTGTGCCCGTGACATTAAGCTAATCAGACCAGGTAAAGAAAAAGAGGCCTTAGTGCAGCATCTGCCCTCTAGAGAGTATGAGATAAGCCCCAGGGAGAATCAAGCAGACATCACATCAGTGAAGTTTTCAGGAGTCCAGTGGTCTGGGGCATGTTAGGACATCCTCTCCAAGGAAAAGGGCGCTCGACGGAACCTTGCTTCCCTTTCGATTAAGAGTGGATTACAACAAGCAGCGAGCCTCTTTGGGGCTGGAGGCAGCCCAGGGAGAATCATTCCCCGGCAGCAGGGCTGAGTCTAATGGGACTGGTCACATGAGCCAGGCTGGAGCCGGACAGTGACTGTAGAGTCACTCAGAGCTGAGCCGGACAGTGACGGCAACGTGCTTCCCCTTCCCGTCCGTTTTAAATGGGGAGTATCTAGAGTGGTGCTCCCAGGCCATCCCACCATTTTCTCTTGGGTGTTGAGAACTGAGTGAAGATAATCTCGCTTTTGAGTTCACTGCTCTTACAGTTGAGAGAGAAACTGCTTCAGAAGCTGTACCTGAGGATCCATGGTGGGTCCGCACCTGCACTTAACTTGGATGAGCCAATCCTGGACTGGGAGCCTGAACATGATGCTGAAATAAGATGAGGCTTTGGGGGGAGGGTGGCAGAGGGATGAATGCATCTGGCGTAAGGACGGGGGTGTGTGTGTGACTATTCCCTCAATCTTTCCCATCTTACGTACTCGTCCAGAACCTTTCCATTCTCTGAGCAAGAGGTGGACCCTTTGCCCCTCCCCTTGAAGTTAGTGGGCCTTTGTGAGGATGGTAGAAGTGAGGCTGTGTAACTTTTGAGTCATCATATGAGGGGACATAGTTCTCCTGAGCATCCCCATTGCTCAGGATGTTTGCCACTGAGACTCTGCCCTCATACTTCAGGGTTGCTAAGCAGCCCCTTGGCAAGGCTGCTTATAGGTGTTCTGGTTAGCAGTCCTAGCTGAAGCTCTTACGGCTGGCATCAGCTGCCAAATTTGAAAATGCCTGAGTCTTCTGGTAGTCCTCTACTTGTCCTCGGAGCCACCCCACATGATGCCACATGGAGCAGAGGTGAGCCGTCCCACTGACTCTCCGGACTGGAACCCCTCTGAGGGGCCATCCCAGCCCTGGGGCTTCCCATGGAATTGCCTGTGCATGTGCAGAGGGCATGTGGAGGCTGAGAGAGAGGCCAGGAAGGAAGAGGCTAATTTGGGAGATACCAGAATGTCAGTGGTTGTAAAAGCCTTGAGTGGGTGACATGACCCAGGGAGAAAGGAGAGAGCGAGAACGGGGTTCAGGACTGAGCTCTGGAGCACCCTGTCATCTAGAGAGCTGCCGGAAGAAGGGGAGCTAGAGAACAGAGGAGGGGAAGTCAGGAGTGGGGGCATCCCAAAGGAGAGGGTTGCTGAAGATGTCTGCAGGTCATGCCCGGAAGGTCACTGGGGACCTGTCAAGAACAGAGTCCGTGCAGGGGACAAAAGCCAGGGGAGAGGTCTGGAGAAAAAATCAAAGTCTGGAGGTAGAGAGGGAGTGCGGAGAGGCAGTGGGAGCTCAGTTGCAGGAGTGAGGGCTGGCCTTCCGTGAGGACTAGGTCAGCTGTCAGAGGAGGAGGCTTCAGATGCAGGCAGATTTGTGTCTAGAAGCAGAAACATAAGGGCTTTTCCAAAAGTCTTTGCAGATGGCGAGGGCCACTGGAAAGGATTTCAGTGCCAAGCCTTCTAGCCCGTGTCCAGAGGGCAATCAGTAGACCCACAAGGGAAGTCCTGACTTTTCTTCTCAGAGTTCCTGCGGCTCTCTCTTATCCTCTCTTGTCCAGGACTCCAGGCTTGTCTGAGGGGCTGGGGGTGCCAGAGCAGGTCTTCGGTCCATTTGTGTTCTCGGTGGCTCCAGAAAGTGCTTGATTCCTAGTGGAAGCTCACCCAACACATGCTGATTGCTTGCTTGCTTGTCAATTTCATTCTAACAGACTGGAATCTAAGCAGCTTATAAAGAAATCATATACCATCAGAGCTGTTAGAAGTTAACCCACCAGAGAGATCGGCACTCTCAGGGCAAGGAGAGGGTTCTAACAGGTCCTGGAGGCAGGTGGCTGATGGTTCATGGGAATTAATACAAACTATAGGTTTCTTGGTGATGGGGGAACTATGGGGAGATGGCTACTGGTTAAACAAATGGTCTTTATTTTGTGAAACTTTTGAGTGTTGCTCCAACATTAAAAAGAGGTGTTCTGTCTAATGAAGCTCTGGGGGAGCTCTTTCCCCTTGATGCCAGGAGGAGCCAGTTCCCCCAGGAGCAGGTGTTGTGACAGCCCGCTCTGTGTCAGGCCCAGCAGGGCTCCAGAGGTCCCTGCTGTGATGGCATGGTGCCCGTGCTGAGCCTGCAGCCTGGGAGGTCAGAAGGGCCAGGTCTGCCTCACAGCCGCAGGAGGGGAGCTGTCAGCAGGATTAGGAGGGGGGCTAAGGGTTGAAAGGGCAAGGTTGTGGGGAGCAGGCACCCATTTGGGCGTGACGGGGCCGCCTGCAGAGGGGTCCCTCTGCCCCCATGGAGCCTGGGCGAATCTGCCAGTGAGGTGGCTGCTCTGTGTCAGATCTCAGACTCATGGTACAGCTGTCAGACCTTCGTGTCTCCACCCAGGGTTCTGGAGGCACACAGGGGAGGCCCAGGACTAAATGGTTTGCTAGCGCTCCCTGGGGGAGACGGAGCCACCCGCCAGAACTGCCTTTACCAGCGACCTCTGACAGGGTCCACAGCTGTGGTCGGCAGGTTGCGGTTCCTTGCAGCCAATCCCAGGCAAGCAAGGTGACCGCTGCAGAGGAAAGGACACAGCCTCCCTCCGCCAGCCCTCGAGGACTGGTTTTTGTCTTTTACTTCACAGACAGCTTAACGTTGTTACGGAAGAACATTTTATTAAACATATTCAACTCACTTCCAATGAAATGATTAATTTTTCATTTACAGTGGTGTCCAATGTTTGTCTTCTGTTCTTTTTTTCCTTTCAAACCAGCACCAAAAAGTAAAACAAAAATACCATGGGTACAGTACGTAAGTTAACTAATGGAAAATATATACATTTGACTCTGAAATGAAGAAAAGAGAACAAAGCAATGATATTATTGCCATTGAGGATCTTTCCCTGTGTTCTGATAATATCAAGCCATTGTCAACCGAGAGGGTTTCATTTGCACCAATGAAATAGCACCATAAGATTGTGAGAGTCTGTAGTTAGTAACACATTTGTGCAACCAAAAAGGTACAGTACTTGAGTGACAGTACAGGGTATTGTTACTAAAGAAACATCGCTGTTGCAATGACAGGGTTTCATTGTCTTCTGTACAAAGTGGAGCAAGAATGCAATGACGACTTCACCGAGATCAACCATTGCTTGTGCCGTGAACAGAAGGCGGTCTGGTGAATTTCAGAGCGACAGTGCCAGCAAGAGCTACAAGAGCTCAGAAAAACCCGAACTTTGGGGAACCAAAGGGATGTTTAATGATAACTGAATCAATCACTTGCATTCTGAGGGTGTGGGGCCCTTGCCAGGGGCGTCCAGTTCATACGGCCAGGGTGGCCAGTGGGGAGACTGAGAAGCACCGGGAAAGGGCTCGCCTCTGGGCCATGCTCAGGCCTGCCCAGCTCGGGTGGGCCCCTGGTTCCCCCACAGACAGCATGCAAGGCTGCCCTGACTTCTTGGCTGGCTGCCCTGATTCCGCTCCTCAGCCCCCGAGGCTGAGAGCTTTCCGTCCATTCATTGTAAAGCAGAGCCCATCTGGGGCTGGGGGAAAACTAAGCCCTAGCTCCCCAAGGTTTTGAGGGCCTTGGGGGAGTCTGCTGACGGCCAAGCCGGAGCAGGGAGGACAGCGTTCTGCACAGGCCGTGGGCAGCCGCAGGAGCTCACCCTGCAGGTGGGCTGCCCCAGCCTGGCACCCTCTGGGGTCTTTCCACAGAGCACCTAAGGAGCTTTCTCAACACTTCTCACAGACTCAAGTGGAACTGAACAGATGCCCGGCCATCCGACCACTTCTCTGCCTCCGGGGTAGTAACAATCAGAAAGCAAAACAAGCCCGCAGGGCAGGCTGGACAGGGCAGAGCGTCTCTTTCTTTCTGATTTAAGCTGACTCCAAAGTTGTGACGTCAGAAACACAAACACAGATACATAAACACAGCACCAATAAATCAAGAAGCACTTGGAGATGATCCCATGGAGATTAGCCTAAGTAAGATCCCCTCTGAAATAAGGGAGGAGCGGGTGGGCTTCTCATGATAAAGTCCTTGAATAGAAGCACCCATCAAACACCCACCGGGCTGGCCAGCAGACCAGACCTCCCAGCATGTCGGGTCCCCTTCCCCCAGCTCCCCGGCGGGCAGGGTCCGATCATCTGTGCTTTCACACACTCCTGTCATCTTCCCGTGTTCAAAAGAGGGCCCAACCATGTTTTGAGGGATAAGGTGACCGTAGGAGGCGAACGCCTTCTGCAGGCTTCTCTGTCATCCTTGCCCCACTAACGTGGGCCAGTGACGGCAGCATGACAGTGAGGAACGCTGCACGGTCTGGGCCACGGAAGAGCGGGGCGGGCACACAGCCGTCCTGGGCAGGGCGCACTCCTCCGCCAGGCTGCGTGGTCCCGGAGGAAACCCGCCCCGTGTCGGGGTGAAGCGCCAGGTCTGAGCCTGAGTCAGCGCTTCCAAGAAGAATCAACTTCAGACAGATGGCCAGGGCCAGCGCGAAGCCATCTCTAACGAGTGCAAAGCTTCCTGACCCCTGGCTAGAGCAGAGGTCCCCGGGAGCAGAGAGGGAGCGCCCCGCCCTCACAAAGCTGCGCTGAGCTCGCCTCTGTGCAGGCAGCAAGCCCAAGGCTAGACCAGCACGTGCCTCCGCGCACAGCACCTTGAGGAGCGGCTCTTCTGTCCCCCTGTGTGGGGGACCGCAGAGATCTGAAAAACTAGCTGCGTCCTCTAACCCGGACACCCCTGGAACCTTCTCCCCCGTGTGGCTGCTGTGCAGAGCTACATAGGCCTGGCATCCTTGGTGGTTCACACACACTCAGCCTCCGAGGGACAAGACCTCCGAGGAGAGACCCAGGACCTAGAGAGCACGTGGCGTCCTGGCGGTGTCTGGGGAGCTGCGGCAGCGCCCCCTCTCCAGAGAAGCCTCCTCCCATCCAGAGCATCACTGGCTTTGAGAATAAAGCCTGTTTTTAAAGGAAAGCATTTCATTTGGGGGGATATCCTCCCCCCGCCCCCCGCCCCCACCCCGCGGTACATCGAGCACTGGGATCAGACGTCAGAGGAAAAGTCAAGACAGGGGCGCCCGTGACGTCTCTCTTGACGACCGTCTGTCAGAGGTGTTCCCTTTGAGGTACGTGGAACTTAGAAATTACAATTACTTTGTGACTCATGCCTATTTTTTTTCCTTATCGTAGAAAGCCATCCAGTGGCTGTTAACAATATATTAAGTATAAAAGCACGAAGCAAACGTCAAGTCCGCTCTCAAGTTCTATGCAGTCGGATTCTCGGGACAGCCTCCTGGGTGAGCCGCGGTGTGCCTCGGTGGGTCCCGCCACAGGACGGCGGGCTCTCAGGTGGGTGGGCTTTCATCCAGCCGTGGCGTCGGAGCATCGCGGGACCCGCGGGCCGCCTGTCAGGAGCTCGGCGGCGGGGGCGGCTGGCGCATCTTGTTCGCATAGAAGTCCCTGCACGTCTGGCAGCAGCGCTGGTACCACCGCATGTCCTGGCAGAGGTTCTTCTCTCGGATGACCCTGCAGTACACTGTCCATTGGTCCCGTGTGCATTTGTAGGTCAGGGCAGCTAAGGGGATGGTGGAGAGAGAAAGCCCAGGGGTTAGGATGCCTGCGGATGACACTCTCGGGCGCCTTCCCCCACATGGATGCTGGAACCCTGCACAGACTGGGGGGACCACGCCCCTGCCAGGGCCGTAGCTTTCACAAGGGACACTCTGGGTCCAATCTGACCATCTCGGGGTTCAGTGGTCCAGCTGCCTCCGCAGTGCAAGGGCACTNGAGTTGACTCACTGGAAAAGACTCTGATGCTGGGAGGGATTGGGGGCAGGAAGAGAAAGTGACAACAGAGGATGAGATGGGCTGGATGGCATCACTGACTCGATGGACGTGAGTCTGAGTGAACTCCGGGAGTTGGTGATGGACAGGGAGCCCTGGCGTGCTGTGATTCTTGGGGTCACAAAGAGTCGGACATGACAGAGTGACTGAACTGAACTGAACTGAAAATCCCCAGTGTCATTTGGCAGACCATCCCACCCTCCCATAGAGAGGCCTTGTAAGACTATGTGTTCTGTCTCCTGCCCTTCTTCTGGTTCCCCCTTGTGCTCTTTTAAAGTGTTTTACAGGGAACCTGCCCAGTATCCAGCATCAGGATTCCTTCCCCCAATCCTGCTTGCCAGCTCCTTGCCCTCCCTTGCTTTCCTGGGAGCCCCTAGAACCATCTCTCCATTAAGTTGTCCAGCTCCTGACCAGAGAGCCTGGTCCACACACACACTCTCTTCATCTGGGGTCCACTAACATGCACACAACCTATGGTTTACAGGGTTCTGAGAGCACTCTGCAGAACTTGAATAAAGCAAAGACCACAGGTGCAGCAGCCCAGCCAGGGTGGACACAGGCACCTCGAGGTGAGAGAGCGGAGCAAGGCCTCTCTGAATGCCACGTGTAGTGAGGATGCCAGGCGCAGCGAGGATGCCAGGCGCAGTGAAGAGGCCACGTGCAGTGAGGACGCCACTCGCAGTCAGGACGCCACGCGTAGTGAGGATGCCAGGTGCTATCCACATCACGTGTCTCCCCATTTCTCCCCTTGGTCGCCCCTGGCCTGTGCTGGAGGAGGGGCCTTCTCCAGGGCCTGGGAGGAGCCCTCCTGCACAGGCTCGGCCTGGAGCCCTTCATCCATGAGAAGTGGACATCATTTGTGCTCCCAAAGGGGCTTTTGTGCCCCAGGTGAATTCTGCTTTCTAGTCTAACAAGTAAGATCACAATTTTTTTTTTTTTTCACTTTAGAAAGATGAAAGGCTCAGAGGGTACAGTGGCCTGATGGACCACAGTCTTTCCAAACCATAAACGATGTAGGAAAACCACAATGCCCCCTTCCTTCCCCCACCTCCTCCGCGGAAGGCCCTGGCACGTTCAAACCAGAATGAGGATGAGATGGCTGGATGGCATCACCGACTCGATGGATGTGAGTTTGAGTGAACTCTGGGAGCTGGTGATGGACAGGGAGACCTGGTGTGCTGCAGTTCATGGGGTTGCAAAGAATCAGACACGACTGAGCGACTGAACTGAACTGAACTGATGTATAATTAAGCTTCCTAGGTGGCACCAGTGGTAAAGAACCTGCCTGCCAATGCAGGAGATGTTTAACAGGCACGGGTTTGATCCTTGGGTCAGGAAGATCCTTTGGAGAAGGGAATGGCAACGCACTCCAGTATTCTTGCCTGGAGAATCTAATGGACAGGGGAGCCTGGCCGGCTACAGTCTGTGGGGTCACAAAGAGTCATATACAACTGAAGCAACTTAGCACAGATGTATAATTAAGCAAGAACAGACATCCACCTGCAATCCCAAATATTAAGTTTATATAGAGGTGATGTGCTGCATGCTAAGGCACTTCAGTCGTATCCAGCTCTTTGGGACCCTATGCACTGTAGCCCTCCTCCAGGGGATCTTCCCAACCTAGGGATCAAACCCATATCTCTTATATTTCCTGCACTGGCAGGCATGTTCTTTATCACCAGTGCTATCTGGGAAGCCCAGACAGGTAAGAGGCGTGCCCAAATACTAGAAGTGAAGCCTTTGATCATTCAAAATTATCCTCAGAAAAGAATAAATTGCCTAAGTAACAACAAAACCTCTCACAGTTCAAGCCAGGGGTAAGGAGTGCCCTCAATTATTTGTAGCAAGATCAGCTGGGGGTTAAAAGAAAAAGAGAGGCAAAGCAATTTAGCTTTTTTTCCCTTGAAGTAGGACAATATAATCCTTTAAATTATGAGGGAGGGTGGTATAAAAATGTTTAAAAATCACTTGAAAAGTAATCTGGGAAGTGGCTATCCGCAGAGACTGGAAGTCCACACCAACAGGGTAAGTGAAGGAAATGGCCCAGGGTCTTGCGTGCTTAGTGGCTCAGTCATGGCTGACTGTTTGAGACACCATGGACTGTATGTAGCCCACAGGCGCCTCTGTGCATGGGATCCTCCAGGCATGAATCATGGAGTGGTTTGCCATTTCCTACTCCAAGGGATCTTCCCAACCCTGGGATCGAACCTAGGTCTCCTGCATTGCAGGCAGATTCTTTACTGTCTGAGCCACCAGTGAAGCCTGGTTCAGGGTCCTAAGACAGTGCAAAGTCCTATGAATGAGAGCAAAGCCTTGCCTGTTCTAAGTCATGCCAACACGGAGCAAGGTTACCCAAAGCAGAGCAAGGCCATGCCAACCTTGTGAGGGAATATCCAATGAAAAGAGTACATCCAAAAAAGGTGGCATCTCAGTGGATGGAGATGGCAGTGCCCTGCACGCTGGCAAACTGAACAAGGGATCACAAGGTAGAGTGAGTGATGAAGCAGACAGATGCTGCAAATACTAGGATGCACTTTACAAAACTGCTTATATCCAACTGTTTTCGACTCCATAGGAAATAGCAATTTTATCAGGTTCAACTTCATAATACAATAAAGACAGAAAATAGCAATATTTCTAAATTAAAACATAACATATAAACTTTAAGTAGGAACATATAATTACATGACTAAGTTACATATTTTAAGTAGGCATTTGACTAGTCCACCTACACCATTAAGGCTTTTATATTTAAATTGTTCATACCTTTCTTTAAAGCCCTGCTCCCTGGGAAAGCACGTGTGTAAAGCCTCATTTCTGTGACTACTGGGTACTTGGGGAAGAGGGGCCATGTGTGCTACTGGACGGACCACTGGGCCTTGTGGTGTCTTGGCTCACCGGTGCCACCTGCTGTGGGAGACACAGCAAGAGGAGGAGCGGTGTGTCCTGGTGCTCCCTGGAGAAAGAGGTGGGTAGGCCGTGGTGGGTTTTCTGGGTCCCCAGGAAACTACACAGGCTAACAGAGAAGGATCTGGGACTCTGGTCTCACTGTCATGGGCCCCCTGACTGCGAGGTATGCAGACCCTGCCAGCAGGGCACTTCCTGCCCAACGCCTTTTGCAGGTGTCATTATTACTTATGTGCAATCAGGGCAAGGGCTCAATCCTATGGACCTACTAAATTCACATGCAGAACTCACAAGGCCTCTGGTGTGAAAGGACCAAAGACCGTTGTAAAATTCAAGAGCCTGGGGCAAGCTGGAAGACGAATCTCCCCTCTGAGAGTTCTTAGTCTTGTTTATTAACATGCTTTGGGGCTGGGCTGGGGCAAAGCACTCAGGACACCTCCTGCCTGTGTATGCAGCTTGTTCTGTCTGGGGGCTCACCTGTAGGATTCCACAACAGTGTGGAACATTTTACAACCATCCACTGAGACAGACAGCTGTCAGAGTCTTGCCCAAGATTACAGGTGGTGAGTAGGAAAGGAGGGACAGGACCCCAGCTGCCCCATTCCACGGACCGAATTTCATCTTCCTGTATGCATTAGAGGTTGTACTGAATGGGCTTCTATGGGGGGGGCCAGGAATCAGAAAAACAGGTGATTGCCCAGATCCACCATTTCTTCATTATTTTTCCTAGCTCAGTCACTGACGTTTTTCCCAGTCTGTAAAAAGCACTGCCTTATGAGATCTCAGTGGGTGTCTCCAAAGTTCTGCAGAGGCTCCAGCATCTGTCCTCATGGCTTTCAGCACCTCCACGAGGCAGGGCCGGGCCTGATGCTCAGCTGCTGTGGGGCCTGCTGAGATCCTGCAGACACCACCCCTCACAGGGATCTGACTCGAGGCTAGATAGCATATTGAAAAGCAGAGACATTACTTTGCCAACAAAGGTCCGTCTGGTCAAGACTATTGTTTTTCCAGTGGTCATGTATGGATGTGAGAGTTGGACTGTGAAGAAAGCTGAGCGCCAAAGAATTGATGCTTTTGAACTGTGGCACTGGAAAAGACTCTTGAGAGTCCCTTGGACTGCAAGGAGATCCAACCAGTCCATTCTAAAGGAGATCAGTCCTGGGTGTTC
>SJYV01021010.1:609904-623426 GCA_006410875.1 Neotragus pygmaeus | reverse complement strand
AGGAGGAGAAGGGGATGCCAGAGGATGAGATGGCTGGATGTCATCACCAATTCGATGGACATGAGTGTGAGTGAGTGAATGATAGGGAGGCCTGGCGTGCTGCGATTCATGGGATAGCAAAGAATCGGACACGACTGAGCAACTGAACTGAACTGAACATATTATTTAAAAAAAGCTTATTTATTTATTTCATTTATTCCACATTTGCTTGTTTCAATGCAATAATTTCTATTTTATACACTGTCACTTATTTTTATCTGTTTTCCTTAGGACTGTTAATACCAACAGCTTGAGTTAAATGCTTATTCCATTTATTCTTTATTTCTTTTGAGATAAAAGATTATTTTTGTATTTTAATTGTTCCCTAAGTTGTGTACTATTTCATTTTTTATTTCTTACTTGAATCAATGATTAATTAAATCTTTTCCATAGTTTTGGCACTTTTGTTATTATTGGCTTGAATTTTTATTTATAATTTTGAGTTTTCCTTGTGTTGTGGTCCAAAAAATTATAGAGCAAATATTTCTCATTTTTGGAATTCTAGTTGTTCATAAATATAAGCTCCATTTTAAATGTTGAAGATGATGGGTTTTTTTTTAATTAAACTGATAGTCTTTGATATATCTGGTACATCAAATTTTAGACTAAATAAATTTTAAACATTTTCCATATCTTTAAGTCATTGATTTTGTCTTAGTTCAGTTCAGTTCACTTCACTTCAGTCACTCAGTCCTGTCCGACTGTTGCGACCTCATGAATCGCAGCAAGTCAGGCCTCCCTGTCCATCACCAACTCCCGGAGTTCACTCAAACTCATGTCCATCGAGTCGTGATGCCATCCAGCCATCTCATCCTCTGTTGTCCCCTTCTCCTNCAAACTCTGTAACAGAAATAAATGTATTGACCTGCATTAAACCTGGGTAAAATAAAAGACAAGTCTTTATTGATTAAACCAGCTATCTTAAGCTTGATGCCAAATGTTAATTTAATACTGAACACTTTCTAGATTGTTTGAACCTAAAATTCATTCTGGCCTGCTTTTTCATATTTAGAAATATTTAGTTCATAAGCATTTTAAATTAAACAGAGTTCTTTTATAAATTTAATTTTGATAATATTTTCCAGAGGTGGAGACCTCTCATATGTGTAATCTGTACACAGAGAAAACTAGGGCTCTCATAGCTTCAGTTTAAAAACTTAGTTATGAATCAGATATTACAATGTACACTTCAGTTCATTTCAGTTGCTCAGTTGTGTCGACTCTTTGCAACCCCATGAATTGCAGCATGCCAGGCCTCCCTGTCCATCACCAACTCCCGGAGTTCACTCAGACTCACGTCCATCTCATGTCCATCAAGTCGGTGATGCCATCCATCCATCTCATCCTCGGTCGTCCCCTTCTCCTCCTGCTCCCAATCCCTCCCAGCATCAGAGTCTTTTCCAATGAGTCAACTCTTCACATGAGGTGGTCAAAGTACTGGAGTTTTAGCTTCAGCATGGGTCCTTCCAAAGAACACCCAGGACTGATCTCCTTTAGGATGGACTGGTTGGATCTCCTTGCAGTCCAAGGGACTCTCAAGAGTCTTCTCCAACACCACAGTTCAAAATCATCAATTCTTCAGTGCTCAGCTTTCTTCACAGTCCAACTCTCACAGTGTACACTTACTACTTTATAAATAACAATTAGAATACATTAAAGTTGCATGCTCAGATGAATAAGGCTTCACTAGTCATGGAAAAGACATTAAGATTGGTATCTGTTCTTGATAAGCCCTTACCCTTAAGGAGGCTATGAAGTGAATTTTGGTCGAGAGACCCTTTCCAGCAGTTTTGAAACTAAGCAGGACCTTGTAGGGCCCTTTGGGTACAAATCCTTTCCCTATCCCTTTCTTGTTTGTAGGAAATAAGCTTCCTTCAGCCTTCTTGACTCTTCCCTGAGTTCCAGAGAGCAGATTCAAACAGTTGATTACCGGGGAACGAAGAAGCAAAGGAGGGGCAGTCAAGAACCAAGAGTGCGGCGATAAAGCAGCCCATGGTTCCTCCTCCAGGAGTATGCGTAACAACAAAATGTTTGAGCTCTGCTGTAGGAACTAAGGCCCCCACTTCAGGCTGAGCACAAGACTCCTTGGGCACCACCCTTTACCTCACCACCAACCAATCAGAAGAAAGTCACAAACCATGTAGCCCTCAGCCCAAACTTCGCCTATTAAACCCTTCTCCCCCAAGACTATCTGGGAGTTCAGGGTGCGACCAGCCACCCGTTCACCTTACTTGGCCCTGCAACAAACTGCTCTTTGCTCCAAACTCTGATGTTTTGGTTTGTTTGGCCTCGCTGTGCATCAGGCACAGGAACTTGCATCCAGTGACAATTTGAGTTTAAAAGGGCCACTGTGTTTGCCTTTTTCCCCCTTGGTTTCAGGTTCTACTTGGATGAGCTCATTAGACTCAGTCTCAAGTCATAGTGGGCTGTACTTACATTTCTAATTTGTAGAAATTAGCAAGGCAAAGACAGTTGCTTTTAATTCTCCAAAGAACTGGTCTGTCACCTAAATGATATTTAAAAATTGATTTGCCGAACCATATCTTATTTAATTTGCCTTTCAGAGAGAATATGTTCTAAGTTCTAGGACTTTAGAGTTTAACTTACCATGTCTTCAAAAGCTTGCATAAGGTATTCAACAAGGCCCTCTTTCCAAGTGCACAAGTTAAACCCAAAGCAAAATCACTAATTTTATTACTATTAGCCCGTGAATATTAGCTCCCAGTTTTTACTTTGTATGGTAAAGCTCAGGTATCCCTCCTGGTTTCCTTTAGTATGTTTAATCACTATTTCCTGAGAGTGAGATCTGTATGCCCTGTCTTATAATACCAACCAGGGGAAGCATTCTCCAGTGAAACAAGTCTACCCCACAATATGATTAACCAAAAGTCACAAGCTGGTTTTTCTTATTTGTTTTAAACTAATGGTATTCCTAGGTCAATCATTTGATTTGTATTTTTCACCCTTTAATTTCTTTTTTAAAATAAGTACCAATAAAACAGCTTTTTATAATGAGAGAGCTCTAAATGTTTACCAATTCCTAAGTCCCATTTAAAGATCCATCAACTGACCATTAATGAGATATATCTTAAGGTTACTCCTCAAAATAATTTAAGAAAGGCCTGCATTATGCAGGCTAACACAATGAAGGTTAAGATGGCAAAAAGCCCCTGAGAGTTGGCATGGCCAGACAAAGACTGCTCAGAACCCCAGTCTATTCAACTGGCTGACATATGTACACTATACATTTTGGATGGCAGAGACCAAGTTCTCAACACACACACAGATGATCAGGTTGAACATTACATTTCAGCAAACTATCCCTAGAGGGGCTTTTGTTTCTTTAAGGTCAGAATTTTGAAAGAATTTTTTTTTTAATCAAGCAGGCTATTTTTTAAACTATGTATGCAATAAAAGAACCTGAGTTATTATCGGGCCGAGACTTTCTTTAATTCCCAATTAAGTAAATACTGTAGGAACATAGACCTGTCTGGGGTATTAGTTGGAGGCTGGAAATCTATCATTCCTTTTTGTTTTGAAAGCTTTATTCTGCATTTAGAGGTTGGTTTGTCAAAACAGAATTACTAGTGATAATCAGGTGATGGGCCAATGTACCGCTTGTGACCTTAACTCCTCCAGGGTTTGCCCCAGAGTAGTTTCAGCTCCTCTTAACATGTCTCAGGCTTTCCCTCTTGTGGTATAAGACTACCACAGGAGCTCATGTCCCCAGCAGAGCAAGCTTTAATTCAAATGAATGTATTTTCCTATAGGGACAGCTACATGGCATGACGTCTTTGCCTCCACCACTCATGTAAGTTTTTCAGTTGCCTGAGAAAGCCATTGCCAGCCAAGAGATGTCCCCTTCTTCAGAGCTGAAAACTCTCATGAGATTTTGGTTTTATTCTGACAGATTCTATTACGGTAGGTAATTCAAGGGAAAACGTAGGCAATCCAACCCTACTCAGTGTTCTTACAACTGAGCAAAATCTTCCCAGACTTTCAACTGAGAATAAAACCTCTGAGTGTCTAAACTGAACAAAATCTTGCCAGTTCCCTGGGGATAACCCAGGTACCTCTTCTTGAAACAACGTTTCAAGGACCACTGACTCCTCCAAAAAGGAGCTTAATACCACTGCATAAAATTTAGCATCATTAACCAATAATAGGAGATCTGAAAACCAGCAGTGACTCACCAAAAGTCATCTGGACTCCCCAAGGAGGTGTTCTAGCCCAAGAGATCCCTGGTAAAGTTCAGGTGAGGAACTCTGCTCTGGCCTTCTTCATTTGGTTCCCAAAACTGTCAACTGGGAGTAAAAAATGCACAACCTTAAAGTTGAAAATTATGTTTTATTCAATGAACTCTCTGAGGACTTCAAGACCAGGAGGCAACCTCTCAGATAGCTCTGAGGTGTTGCTTTGAAGAGGCAAGGGAAGAACCACGATACATAGTTTTGCAACAAAAACCGAGTAGTTGAAACATCAAAAGATTGCCATTAATTAAGGAAAACCAGACATCTCAAGGTAATGAATTTAGCATTTTTCTACATATGGGAAGATGTGAGAATCTGGCCTCATTGAAATTATTCCTTTGATATGCACCTTATCTATTTCTATTCAGAAAGAACTGCCCTGTTCTTTCCCATCATAAGTCCCCTCAGGACTCAGGGTCAGGGTGGTGGAATATGGCAGGCAAAATTACTTATTCACACATCCCAGCACCTTCTCCATAGGCTTCTGGACTCTCCCAGAAGTCCAAGTTGCACCAGACTCAAGCTCCAGCATGGTGGCAGACTAAAGTTTGAGAATATGTGAAAGCAGGCAGCTGTCTTCCCACCATGATTTTAAACTTTATTTAAAACTAAATTATAATAGTATTTGTGCAATACATATATAACATAGGACTGATAAAAATATAAACTCATACAAACATGGTCTTACAAACATTTCTTCTTTTTTTAAACCTTATTCATGTAGTTAAAATTATCCTAAGCTGCAGAAATGATATGGTAGAGAAGTTTCCATTAAAAAGTAATGAAGTGAGACTAAACCTGAACAATTTAAATGTAAGTTCCTCAGTACTGCCTTGCCTTTTTCCCTTTCATTGCCAGCACAGTATAGACTTCTTGTCTAGATTTTTTTTCTTACAGACACTATTCCTTTTCTGTATGATCAATATCTAGATGAAATACCAAAATAAGTATGTTTTCTTTGGTTAATATCAAAATATTTCCCTTGGCCATAAACATGAATCTACCCACATACCTTTCACAGAGTTGGACATGACTGAGCGACTGAACTGGACTGAACATACCTTTGCCCAAGTGAATAAGCTGTCAAAACTTAAAGTTCAAAATTAGTTTAACTTTGTTGCAAAAGTATGTATCCTGACTCCTCCCTTACCTCTTCAGAGCAGTCCTTCAACTCCAGGAGGAAATGACTCGCACAGGATCACTCAGTTGATCAAAGAAAGTTCAGATACCTCCAGAACAAAATTCTTTGACATAGTACTGTTCCCTAAAAAAACAGTGCATTTCTGAACACAGTTGTCACAGCAAACAGTATGACCTAAGGAACTTCATCATCATTTACATAGCTGGGTTTGTAGAGGTTATTGGTAGCTCAACATGAAGAACCTTTAGTTCTGTGCATCATACCTCCAAGAAAATTAATGAAATACAGTGAAATGGGATTAAAATTAAAGTTCAAAGACATAATACAAGAAAATTTAGTGTTGTATAATTTGTTTAAAAATCAAGGATATCATAAATGACAGCAGAGGAGCAGTTCCATGAATCAATAGAGTGCTATGCAAATGTAAAAATAATTTTTCAACAAGTATTTGAGGGCATGTAAATATGGTTACAGGTTTACCAGGTGGCTCAGTGGTAAAGACTCCACCTGCCAATGCAGGAGACCTGGGTTCATCTTCCCTGGGTAGGGAAGATCCCCTGGAGAAGGAAATGGCAACCCACTCCAGTAGTCCTGCCTGGGGAATCCCATGTACGAAGGAGCTTGGTGGGCTGTAGTCCATGATATCACAAGAAAGCTGGACATGACTTAGCAACTACACCACCACCACAGCAAAAGATGCCTTTGGAATCTGAGCTTCTGTTTCTGGAGAAAGATGGCAGGCCAAGTGTAGCTTCCAGGGTGGGCTTTAAGAGACCCGGTAACTTTTTATGCTCTCGGAATGCTTGCTCTTAGAATCCAGCCACCCTCTACAAAGCTCAAGTTGTGGTATAGAATGGGGATGGCCATGTGGAGAGAGATTTTAGAAAGTGAGAGGGTATTTTGGATGTTCAGACCCCAGTGGATGCCACCTAGAGTAGATGAACTGCCCACCTGAGTCCAAGCCAATTTATAGAATCATTAGAAATAATAAATTGTGAGTTTGGGGGCCACTATTTTTTGGCATGGCTAGTTTTGTAGCAATAAGTGACTGAAAAGGTGGGGGGGGACCCCTCTCAATACAAATGCTTAGAAATGGGAGATAGGCTGTAACAAAAATATTTTTTAAATACAAAGTTAACATGAAAGCTGTCAAAAATGAAGAGGAATTTGAGGCCAAAGCAATAATCTGGTGACCTGAAGATGCAGCTGCCCTCAGAACTACAGTTTGGTTGTTGGTGCAGATATAGACTCTAAGGCAAGAAATTTGGGTTTTAATGCCCACCTGGACCTTGGGCCCCTCAAGGTAAGGAACTGAAATTGACACCTCTACATAAATAAGTCTACGATTCGCAGCTCAAGATATTAACAAGGAGACTTGAGCTGGCCTAGGGTGCTTCATGGGGAAAGAAAAGGCTCCCATGGTAACCAGAAAACACATACACACCATGTGTTTGAAGCACAAATTTATGCCATCTAAAGTCATATAGTAATATACAAACCAAGAAATTAATTTATACTCGATTATAGACCAGTGTGACCCCTGGGAGAGTTAGCAAATAGAAATGTAATGTAAAACTATCCTTTAGAATTCCTCCTGAAGAAATAAATTTCCAAAGATGTGTTTATAAAACACACAAGGAAATGATCTATTATGAATAAGAGTTGATAGGTAAAATTGCAGGATGATTAGCACTACAAGAACTTGAAGGTAATGTTGAAGATTTCATAAAATAAATACATTTGAATGACAAGAGATAAAAAGTAGACATAAAACTGTAAGAAAGCAGCAAACTATGAAAAATTAACAATTTGGAAAAAACAAGTTAATGTATAGCAATATAAATGACATGTGAGGAGACATAAGGAATAGAAACAGAACAACTAAGACATTTTGTGTTCAACAAGAGCTCTAAAAGGAGGTTAATAGTATTTGAAAGATACTGCTGAGGATTTATCAGAATTGATGAAAGTCAAAAAATTTGAGTTAAAAAAAGAATCGTAAGTTACAAGAAGGGCATATTTAAAATAAATTCACAGGACTTTCCTGGTGGTCCAGTGGCTAAGACTCTGCACTCCCAATGCAGGGGGACCCAGGTTCCATCCCTGGTCAGGGAACTAGATCCCACAGGGCTCCCACCTGCTGCAACCATGAGTGCGCATGCTGCAGCTACAAACCCCGCATGCACAACTGAAAGATACCACACATGCAGCAAAAATGGAAGGCCCTGCATGCCACGACTAAGATCTGGCACAAACCAAACAAAATAAATTCACACTTATGCACTGCAGAGCACCAACAGAGATGAAAAAGTAAAACAAAAAGAAAAAGTTAATCACAAATAAATAGGTATTGCAAGGACAGCAATTTCCCAAGATCAAGAATTTAGATAAGAAGATAATGGAATAATTCTAAGTCTTCAAAACATGGATGAAAATAATGGTCAACATAGAGTTCTTCACTAGTGTCAGTATCATTTAAGAAAATGACATTTGTCATTTTCAGGAAAAAAGAAAGATTTGCTACTCACATACCTTTTCTCTAAAAGCTACCAAAGGAGGCACAACAGTAAAAAGAAAATTGAGCTCAGAAAAAGAGTATGGTGTAGGAAATCATTGAAAGCCAAGGAAAATGGTAAACACAAATGAAAACCATAATATATGTAGATTACAAATTTGTAACAATATTAATGAATGATTAAAAGAATAGTTATTTATGTCTATTTTATAATATACCATATAACACTACCTACTTCCTGTTGTGTCTATTTGTAAATATATATGTGTGTAAGAGTATGGTCCCATACCAGAGCACCTGANTTAACAAATTGAAAAATAAAAGCCATATGATTGTCTCAATAGATGCAGAGAAGGCCTTTGACAAATTTCAATCTCCATTTATGATAAAACTCTAAAGAAAGCGAGGTTGAAGAGGGAGGGACACGTGTATACCTGTGGCTGACTCAGGTGGACGGACGCCAGAGGCCAATGCAACACTGTGAAGCAATTCTCCTTCAGTTAAAAATAAACGAATTTGGGGAAGAAATAAACCATAAAGCATGAGGAAGAGAGGACCCTTGACCCTCGGAGACACAGCTGACTTGATCAGCAAGCAGAGGTGACCTGCTTGGGGAACCTGGGGAGCCCACCCTCTGGTAGCGGAAAGCCCAGCCCCCACCATGGAGACAAAAACGCAGCCAGCAGAGATGGTGGCTGAAGGCCGGGTTCCGTCCAATGCACAGACATGAAGAGACCCGGGAGATCGGGCGGGGACTCCCTCCCACCAGCGGGGTGGGGCTCCCACCAGCCGCAGAAGCAGGAGTGGAGCCCCAACAGCTCTAACTTCGGTTCTCACACTTGCGTGATTGACCGAAAATATAAGGGGGTACATAGTGACTTTTCTTGAGCTACAACAAACTTGACTTTTCACAAGTTCCACTATGTCCACTGGAAAAATGCACATAAAGGATAAATGTCGTTCTTTATATTTGTTATCAATATTTATCTCAAAATGTTATCTAGTTTTATTTTTCCTATGAATTCAACCTAGCTCTCCATCTGAAGGTCCTATTCTTGTTTTCTTTATTTACTTTTTTGAGACAAATTTAAACTGGTTTGTTTTAGAAGAAATACACATTTCACAGGTCATTATGGTATCATTGAGGGGCAGGGGGTTGGAAGAGGACTTGCATTTGATCTTGCGTGTGGGTTTTAAAGGGACTTGGCGTGCAAGGGGTCAGTCCCTGGTAGGCTTTACACACAGGCCTCCTGGGGCAGGAGGCGTGGGGCCAGGGACCCTGGGTTATTGTGTTAAAGGGCTCGCCTTCTGACCAGTTCAGCAACACCATTCTCACCATCTGCCTCACGGGCTGCTCCCTGGTACCAGCACCCACACCACTGGCTCCTCCTGCAACTAGGGGCCTACTCACCACTTCTGCCTGAGTTCCTGCTTTGTCTCTCTCTACTCTGCATTCCTTGCCTCGTCCCTTGAATTTCAAACATTCAACACCAAGCCCACTTCTTGACCAAATCCTGGTCTGGCCCCTTTTGGTGGGAACGCCTTTAGGGAGGGCACTGCTGCAGGCTGGGGTCACCCTGCAAAGGGTCCTGGGAGGGTGGTGTTCAGTTTCTCTCTTGGTTTCTGACCCAGGGGTGCAAATCAGAAGTCAAAGACAGGTGACAGCTGCTACCTTTTGCTTCCTTTTAATACTTGTTCCTTATTCTGACAAAGTGGGGAAGAAGCTGGGGACTCCTAATGCCAGTGGTCAACACTGCCAGCTGAATACAAGCAAGCCCAGCAATAAAAACTCACCCACTAGAAATTTAAACCCATTTGTTTCCAGAAGAAGTGTTAGAGGGACTTCTGTATGTGGTAAAGTGGTAAAGATACCAATTTTGTGAGCATCTCAGGGAGGAAAGATTTGATTCTGCATCAAATGTTTAGAAAGAAGCATTTTGAGCCTTGGCTGAGGCAGAATTAGACTGATTGGTGTGGATAATATTTCAGGATTAGCATCTGGCAACACACAGATACAGAAACAGAAATGGAGAAATTTCTTTAAATCTTGCTCCAACTGTCTTACACTTTCCAAAATAGACCTTCAATACTATGATGATAGTTGATTATGTCAGGCTTGTTTATTTTGGTAAGAGGCATTTTTTTTTCTTTTCCCTGTAAGAGTCCTATAGGTGGAAAATTTATGGTTTTGGTCTGATTAAAACATAAATCTTATTCGGATCAAGAACCAGGTGATCAAGACCCTAAGCTCATGGCAAGGGAGACTACACACCTGCTCCTAGCTTTCCAACTACCCTCCCTAAAAGCCCACTGAATGTTAAACTTCTTAACCTAGGTACATGTAAAGAGAAAAAATTTGAAAAATTTAAACTCTGTCCTTTCCCTAAAATATCTTAAAGGGTAGGCAAAAACCTCCCCTCTTTAAAGAGGTACATGTCAGGATCTGCCTAAAAAGTAAACTCAGTCGCCCAAGGGCAGAATTTTCCTTCATTAAAAATGGGCTGAATACTTTCTTATTCAAAATAATTCCAACTGTTTGGCCATAAAAAGGAACTTTAAAAATACTTTCCACACTGAAGAGTGTCTTGGATTTCGCCTTTCCGACTTTCCTAGAACATGTCTGATGGAAGACCTCAGGGAAGCGTGCCCTTTATTCAGCTATTTTTTTGGGTTTGTTTGTTTTATAGCCAAACAATCAAAATCATTAATGCAAGTTCACTGCAAAGCCTTGAAGGATGATATTACCAAAGATAAGATATTTCCAGGATCGGTCTTCAAAGTTAAAACTTAAGGCTTAACTGACCTCTTTCCAAAATGTTACATGGCATGAGATTTGTGACTCCAACTCACACACTAAAAGCTGTCTCTCCCAGCATCCACCTGCCTCTTGCAAAGGTAGCTCCACCAAGACTGCCGTGGAGCTGAAGGGAAGTCTTTGAAAGCACTTTCCCAACCTAACCACCCTATAGTTCCAGAGTGCACAAAAGAGATGAAAAGGTATCTATTTGTCTACCCACCTACCTATCTCCTATCCATCCAACGAACCATACTTCCATCTATATTTACAAGAGAATTATCACAGCAAACAAACCAAACAGTACTGTGATATATATTATAAAAAATACACTATCCATGGTTTTTTGGCCATGTTGAAACATCAGATGGAATTTGAGAGTATGTGACCAGAACAAAGCTTTGAGCTGCTCCAGGGTCTGGTGAGGATATTCCTGGGGATGTCTCACAAACAGCACGGAGGGAAAGGGGCTGTTTTGGGGTCCCTGCAGATAAGGCCCTGGGGCCCTGGAAGTGGTCTCAGCACTGAGGGCAGCCCAGGCACCCACCTGTGACCACTCCGATGCTTCCCAGATGGACAGGCAGTCCTGGCCCTCGCAGCTCTGCACTGGCGATGGCCGGGGCACGGGGCAGTAGAGGGGCCGAGTGGCAACGTGTGTGCCGTTCTGCAGCTGGTACACGCAGGTCACTTCCCGGTGCTGGATGCCCTTCTCGCAGGTCGCTGAGCAGGGGCTCCACGGGCCTGCCACCCACCTGCCCGGAGAAAGACAAGACGGTGAGAGGACAAAGGGCCTTCCAGACAGATCACGGGATCGTGGGCCTGCTGTGGGAGGCGAGGAGGCAGACACAGCTTTGCAGTTGGGTTTGGAGACAATTCCAGACTACCAGAGCTGTCTGAGTAGAGTGGTTCAGTGGTCTTCTCAGCACAGAAACCCTTCTGACCCCACTCCCCATGTCAGGCTGTTACTGTCCCTACGTCTCCATCCTGCTGTCTTAGGCCATCTTTGTTCAGGTGTGATGGACACAAAGTGGGCCACATTCCAGTAGAAGCTTTGGGTGACTCTGTGGCTTGTCTCTCTCTCTTTCTGCTCTCTGCCGTGAGAACAGCAGGTCCAATACAGGGGCTGCCCCACCACCGGGCTCTGTCATACATGATGCTGTGGTATGCCACTGAGATTCTGGGGTCGTTCGTCACTGCAGCAAAAGGTGACCGGCACAGCCCTCGACAGAGGATGCCCTAGCCCCAGCACCAATACACCAGGCCTCCCTGCTTTCCAAAGGGTGGCGGGCCCTCTTGAGCGGGGACTGTCACTCTTGAGGCAACTCAGGATGGCCAAAGTCTCTCTAGAGTGACTAAGCTGCTGAGGCCACCAGCTGAAAGTGCTCAACTATGACTTTTTCCACCTGCGTAACATTTCAATGATCCCAACTCTGTCAGGTCTCTGCTGATCTTACAGTGCTGGAAAGGAGCTAGGCAGTTTAGGAGGCATGATTTCTCAGGACACAAACAGGGCTTTGAATGTCCTTTCAGAGACTCTCTGTGCTGTGGTCCCTGGCATGCGTGTGTGCCGAGTCACTTCCATCACGTCTGACTCTTTGTGACCCTGTGGACTGTAGCCTGCTAGGCTCCTCTGTTCATGGGATTCTCCAGGGAAGAATACTGGAGTGGGTTGCCATTTCCTCCTCCAGGGGATNTGCTGTGGTCCCTGGCATGCGTGTGTGCCGAGTCACTTCCATCACGTCTGACTCTTTGTGACCCTGTGGACTGTAGCCTGCTAGGCTCCTCTGTTCATGGGATTCTCCAGGGAAGAATACTGGAGTGGGTTGCCATTTCCTCCTCCAGGGGATCTTCCCAACCCAGGGATCGAACCCACATCTCCTCCATTGCAGGTGGGTTCTTCACCACCAGTGCCACCTGGAAAGCCCTTGTGAGCCCCCAGTAGCGGCAGTTCCAGGAGCTCATTGCTGGACAAAGCAGCGTCGCCTGGAGGGTCAGTGCTGGTAACCACTCAGCTCTCACAACAGTCAGACCCAGAGCCCACCTGATGAGGCCGTCCCCCTTGGAAACATCTAGGTGCTGGTGATGAGGAAGAGAACGAAACAAAGCCTGCCTCTGAATCTTGGGGACAGAAAGTAAACTGATGAGCAATATACAACAGAACACAACATAATGTAATAGAGCATATGAAAGCTGATCGAAGATGAAAGTGTTAGCTGCTCAGTCACATTGGACTCTTTGCGACTCCATGGACTGTAGCCCGCTTTATAACATGTTCTATATCACAGACACAGAGAGAATATGCCATGCTGTAATAAGTGCTTCAGAGGAAAGCAAAGCAGCATGGGGCAGATGGGGCGAGGTGTGGGTTCAGTTCAGTTCAGTCGCTCAGTCGTGTCCGACTCTTTGCAACCCCATGAACTGCAGCACGCCAGGCCTCCCTGTTCATCACCATCTCTTGGAGTTCACTCAGACTCATGTCCATCGAGTTCGTGATGCCATCCAGCCATTTCATCCTCTATCGTCCCCTTCTCCTCCTGCCCCCAATCGCTCCCAGCATCAGAGTCTTTTCCAGTGAGTCAACTCTTTGCATGAGGTGGCCAAAGTCTTGGAGTTTCAGCTTTAGCATCATTCCTTCCAAAGAAATCCCAGGGCTGATCTTCAGAATGGACTGGTTGGATCTCCTTGCAGTCCAAGGGACTCTCAAGAGTCTTCTCCAACACCACAGTTCAAAAGCATCAATTCTTTGGCGCTCAGCCTTCTTCACAGTCCAACTCTCATATCCA